>JAMWYP010000324.1:0-464359 GCA_025563575.1 Acacia pycnantha | reverse complement strand
GAGGCGGGCTTTTTCAACGCGACTTGCTGCTTGCAGCAGTTACTTGCAACCCATGGGTTGGCCTGCATTCCCAGCTCTATTTTAGTTACATAAGCATTTTGAGGGTTGTCTTAACTATGGGAATGTGTTTAAAAGTTTTTTAATGTAGAGATCAAGGTGAAAATTAATGCAGATCATAGGACCAATAGATTAATATTTCCTTTTACGTTTAGAAAATTCAGCTTTTGTTCTCTCGCATTGATTGACAATCTATTGTTTGTGCTTACATCCGCTGTCGGTGAGGTGAGACAGTTGAAGAGACCAAAGTTGACCAAGTGTCATTGCTACCGTGGAAGGAGATAATCTCTATTCTGTTCTCCATATCCATCTTCTTTTAATATTTATTGGTCTGAAACTTTTAATGATGCCATGCTGTATTTTTGGTAAGTAGTAATGGTATTTATATAAGATTCTATCCCTCCCCAGACTTTTGAGTTGTCGTGCTTCCTGTAATGTTGTGCCTCTTTGCTTTGTCAGCATTAGTGCCATTCACTATAATGAAGTTTTCTTTTCTTTTCCATATAATTTTGAGGCTGAGTGTTGTTTATTCTTTGCATTCAGAATTTGAGCAGCATGCGGAAGGCTGGCTTGTTGTGGGTGCATATCCCAGAAGAAATATGTAGGCTCATTACTTTAGTGTTACAAGAATTTCTTGCCAGTCGTTTGTGTTAGTCTTCATATGTTAGTGCAGAGGATCCTGATATTCATGTTCAAATCAGAAATTGATTGTCACAAAGCTCTTCATTGAACAGAATTATGCCAAAGCCAGTTGGATTTCAGATTTTGTATCACGTTGTTGCCGAATTTTACCTGCATAAGCACTACCATGAATGTCCGTGCACTGGCCAACCATTATGCAGCCCAACTCAGTATATGCTGCTCCCTCAGTCCCATCAACTGTACCTTGGCTCGAGCCATCCATGCTCACATGATAACTTCTGGGTTCAGGCCATGGGGTCACATCCTCAACCGCCTAATAGATATATATTGTAAATCATCCAAGATTGGCTATGCCCGCCAACTTTTGATGCAATTCCAAAGCCAGATATTGTTGCAAGAACCACATTCATTGCCACATATTCTTCTATGGGAAATCTAAAACTGGCTGAGGAAATATTTAATAAAACCCCATTGGTTATGCGAGACACTGTTAGTTACAATGCCATGATTACAGCCTACTCTCATCATGATGATGGTCATGCTGCTATTGAGCTCTTTAGAGAAATGAAGCAAGAAGGGTTTAGTTGTGACAATTTTACCTTCTCCAGTGTGCTCAGCGCGTTGGCAATTATAGCTGATGATGAAAAGCAGTGCCAACAGCTGCACTGTGAAGTAATTAAGTTGGGATTGGGGACGGTGACATCAGTACTAAATGCATTAATATGTGCATATGTTCATTGTGCATCTGCACCACAAGTATCTTCGCCATTGTTGATGTCTGCTGCTAGAAAGTTGTTTGATGAGGTGCCTCAGAGGGATGAAACGTCATGGACAATAATGATTACTGGGTATGTCAGGAATGATGATCTCAGTGCAGCTCGTGAATTACTTTATGGGATGACAGAAAACATAGAGGTTGCGTGGAACGCAATGATTTCTGGTTATGTGCATCATGGGCATTATGAGGCAGCATTTGACATGTTCAGAAAAATGCATTCCAGGGGAATTCTAAAAGATGCATATACCTACACAAGTTTGATTAGCGCTTCTTCAAATGCTGGGTTGTTCAAATACGGAAAACAGTTGCATGCTTATATTCTTAGAACAGAGGTGCAACCTTCAAAGGACTTTTTGTTGTCCGTGAATAATGCTTTAGTTACATTATACAGTACATTTGGTAAACTAGTTGAGGCAAGAGTTATTTTTGATAAGATGCCCCTTAAAGATATTGTTTCCTGGAATTCAATTCTCTCAGGGTATGTCAATGTCGGGTGCATTGAGGAAGCTAAATCCATTTTCAGAGACATGCTTGAGAAAAATCTCCTAACATGGACTGTAATGATATCAGGCTTAGCACAACATGGTTTTGGAGAAGAGGGATTGAAGTTATTCAACCAGATGAAACTGGAGGGGCTTAAACCATGTGATTATGCATATGCTGGAGCAGTTAAATCTTGTGCTGTTCTAGGATCATTAGAGAATGGACGGCAGCTTCATTCTCAGATTATACAGTTGGGCCATCATTCAAGCCTCTCTGTTGGCAATGTATTAATTACTATGTATGCAAGATGCGGTGTTGTTGAATCTGCTTACTCCATGTTCCTCACAACGCCATATGTGGATTCGGTGACCTGGAATGCCATGATTGCAGCTCTTGCACAACATGGACATGGTGTCCAAGCTGTTCAACTTTATGAGGAGATGTTGAAGGAAGATATATTACCTGATAGAATAACTTTTCTCACAGTACTTTCTGCTTGTAGTCATGCTGGCTTGGTTAAAGAGGGACGATATTATTTTGGCACAATGGATGGTTATGGTATAACCCCAGGAGAAGATCATTACACTCGTATGGTTGATTTGTTATGCCGTGCTGGTATGTTCTCTGAAGCAAAGAGTCTAATTGAATCAATGCCTTTTAAGCCAGGTGCACCAATTTGGGAAGCTATTCTTGCTGGTTGTCGCATTCATGGGAACATAGATTTAGGCATTGAAGCTGCAGAACGACTTTTTGAGCTAATGCCTCAGCATGATGGAACCTATATACTACTTTCCAATATGTATGCTACTTTAGGTCAATGGGAAGACGTAGCCAAAGTGAGAAAACTAATGAGAGAACGGGGGGTTAAGAAGGAACCCGGTTGTAGCTGGATTGAAGTTGAAAACAAAGTCCATGTTTTCTTGGTTGATGATACTGTACATCCTGAGGTTCAGGCAGTGTACAAGTATCTAGAAAAATTGGTATTTGAAATGAGGAAATTAGGGTACATTCCTGATACAAAGTTCGTATTACATGATATGGAATCTGAGCATAAGGAACATGCCTTGTCTACCCACAGTGAAAAACTTGCTGTTGTTTATGGAATTATGAAGCTTCCTAATGGATCTTCAATTAGAGTTTTTAAAAACCTGAGGATTTGTGGGGATTGCCATAACGCATTCAAGTTCATTTCCAAAGTGGTGGAGCGTGAGATAGTTGTGAGAGATGGGAAGAGGTTTCACCATTTTAGACATGGTGAATGTTCTTGTGGTGACTATTGGTAGGCATAGGTTTGGTTACTTGATTGTCTATCAATGGGCGTCTGTATCAAAAGTTGTAAATGGATTTGAAGTATATGAAGTGGAGCATTAGCAATCTGAGATCCAAAATCAGGATTGGCAGTGGCTTCTAAATGATCTACAAGAGATTGATCAATTGTAATCGGAATATTTATTTTATACCTTCTTTTTCCTATGACATTCATTTTAATAACTCTTGCTTATGTAGAATCAATATACAATATTAAAGGAAAATCTCTACTTAATTTTTTTTGCTTTTATATTATTCTTTCACTATTCTTCCATATGATGTTTTTTCTTTCATTTATGTTCTTCTGACGTCTGTTTTCCTAATTTTTCCTCTACTTTTCTCTCACCATTTAGTGAAATATCCTGATTTTAGTTCTTCTGATTTTTCTTTTAATTTTTCTTCCTCTCTCTCTGATCTTGCTTTATGTGCTTCAAACAGGGTTCATAAACATTGGATATACCTACATACAGTAACAGATTAAATGTGATTACTGTGGGGTCTGATGGTAAGTAAGCTCCAGATCAAGATTGCTTCTCCAGAGTATTAAACACAGCGCCAAAGCAACTTTGACTCTATATACCTGTTCCTTCACTTTTATGGTATTAGTCACTTTAATTTTATCCATGTGATTAATGCATTGATTGGTACTGAATAGCTTTGAAGGATTGGCTGGGGGAAGTAGCCGATCATCCTGATCCTGAACATAGAGCTCTGCCCTGTCATGTGCTTTCCATTACTTATTTTGTCTTATTATGCTTTCATGCACCAAAAAAAAAAAAACAGAAGTTTAAACCAGAATCATATGCCATGTTACATTCTGCCTTGCAATTAAAATTTATAAATTGACCTGGAACATCTAATAAACTGAGTCAAGGGTGTCTGCTATGATGCCATATATACACTATCCCCATTGGTTTTGATGTCTGTTTTTCTAATAAGCTCTTTCTTTAATAATATCGTTTGCTGCATCAATTGAGGAAATTTGATTATTTTGGTTGATTTGCCGTTATTATATTTGGGTGAAGGAGCAGTTTTACCAACAATGTTTTCCTGAGAAGCGTTTGGCACAAATAAGTGTTGGAAGGAGCAAAAATACCAATAAACGATTTTAAATGGTGCAGATTCACCGAGGCTGTTAAATTTCATCAAATGTCCATTAAATTCACTAAGGCCAATTTAAAATAAAACCTAACGGGAGATTGATGAAATTTAACGGCCTTGGTGAATATGCACCATTTTAAATTGTTTATTGGTATTTTTTTCCCTTCCAAAACTTATTTGTGCTAGACGCTCTTCAAGAAAAACTTTGTTCGTAAAATTGCACTTTAACTCATTATATTTTTGTCAGTGGCAACTGAAAAAACACAGTTCATGAACTTCTCCTGATGCACATTATCTAGTGGGTTGCTTGGATGTTCATTGAATGGCTTATTCTATAAAATGCTGGATTGTGAATTTGTATGGTATAGATAATTATGGCCCACATATCTGTTGGTTTATTTTCAGGAAGCATTGTTATATCTTTTTTCTTATTTCTATTGGTTAATAGAATGTAAGCTTCGCTTGGCATCTACTTTCTCCTATCCTGGAAAGATCTTTGTTGCTGCCTGACTGAAAAATATAATTCTGAATAGTCAAGTATTTTCGTTATTGCTGCAGCAGCAATATTCATCCCGAGATGCTTTTGTTAATATTCTTTAGCTGGAAATTATAGTGATGTTGGATTGGTATGTTTATCTTCAATTGGTGGTTGAGTTGATGGTAGGAAAAGAATGACCATTCACAATTTGTATGCTTCAGATGATGTTTTTAACTGTTTTCCTTCAAGTGTTTTCTACCTTACGTTCATTTTGATATTCTTTTTTTCTTTTTTATACAAAAAGAAACCTCAGCTAACACCTAAGGAAGCATTACAACCAGTCCAATCCTTACAAAGCAAATCCTGAAGTTTATCCGATGGAATATAAATTTCATAATATCCCTGAGAACTAGCCAAACCTGTCTTAGCCAAGTAGTCTGCTACTAGGTTGCATGAACGGGGCACAAAAGTAAGTTTCGAGGTCCAGTCCTGCTCCAGCTGGGCTCTAACTTCTATAAGAAGATCAATATCCTTGTGATTTCTCTCAGGTTCATTTTGATATTCTAATAGTAATAGATTTCTGTGGAATTTATTGGGAGAGAAGAACTAATCTGAATTAATTAATCTTCAACTCTTAATCAAAGAGAATACATATGAGCCTTTATATAGGCAAACCTAGAGCTAATCCTAGCATCAAATCAAATCAAAATAAATCAAAACGGTTAAGATATAATATATCTATATCTAATCCTAAGATATGATATAATATATCTATATCTAATAAATAATAAGATAATGACTACTCTTAATTTAGGAGTAACTAATGGAGAAAATCTAGGAAAGAATAGAGGAGAGGTTACAACAACCTAGGGAGAATAATATAATAATATTATATAATATTCTCACACTCCCCCTCAAGTTGGATCATGGATGTGAATCATGTCCAACTTGCTTATTCAACTTATTGGAGCCTTGACGATGTTGGGAGTTACTGCTGCGACAAGATGAACGAGCAGCAGATACAAGACAACTTTAGGAGTACTCGGCTGCGACCAGGGTAGTCAAAATCGCGATCCAGATCGTAAGATCGCTTGAATCGCGATTTTCTGGGCAGAAAACGAGCCGGATCGCAAGCAAGATCGGCCTCAGGCAAGATCGTGTAAGATCGCAGTGCAAAATCGCTGGATCGTAGAATCGGTGAAGCTCACCGATCCTGATCAGTCCGATGACCTGATCGGACTGACCCAAACACCCGCCCATTACCCGACTATTTGACCCGTTTAAGCCCATCTGAAAACCCTAAATAGTCTAACCTTTTTCCTTTTCCCAGCCGCGACTCACCGTTTGCGAATTGACAGCCATTTTTTGCGATCAACAGTTGCGACTTGCGTGCCTCTTCAGTCTTCACTCCACTCCACGGTCGTCGGCGTCGGCATCTACGGTTCCAGGCTTCCAGCTCCCTCCAGTCTCCACTGTCGGCGTCTTCTATCATCGCTCATCGTCGTCTCGTCAGGTCTCATCGCTCGCCTCTTCCTCTCTTCCCTTCCCTCGATCTCACTCTCACCTATCTGTTTCTTTTTTTTATTTGATCGAACACCTATCTGTTTCTTTATTACTCTTTAGCCTTTCGTTTTATTTTTTTATGTTTTATAATAAGTTATAAGATGAGTTGTCATATACCTATCTGTTTCTTTATGTCTTCTATCTGTTTTTTTTTTTTTTTTTCCGTAAAGAGGAGTTGTCATATACATATTAGATTGTGGTGTCCATATTTGATATTAGATGCTGCCCTTTATAATTGTTGTTGAGTTGGTGCCAATATTAAATTGTTCAGTTATTTATTTTGCTCTTTATTTCTATTTTGTCCATATTAGATTGTGGATTTGTGGTGGTTTAGCATTTGGAAAATGGCTTCTAGTGGTGGTGCCAGTAATGATGCTATTGCTAATGCTACCTCCTCTAGTAGAGGAATTAGAAAGAAAAATGCTGTTGGAAGTAGGACTGACATAGGATGGAAGCATGGTGTTGAAGTTGATGGAAGTGGGAGAAAAATTCAATGCAATTATTGCAAGAAGACAGTATCAGGAGGTGTTTATCGATTCAAGCACCATTTGGCGGGAACTTCATCGAATGTGGAGGGTTGTAGCTCTGAAAAAGAAAACAGTGAAGAGGATGGTGGGCATGAGAAAAATATTTTTAAAAAAAGGGGAGTGAGCACTCAAGCTACAATAAATAGCATATTCAAGAAGAATTTGAGAGAGGAAGCATGTGAAGACATTGCCGCTTGTTTCTACAATAATGCTATTCCATTCAATGTGGCAAGGACGGAGGAATTCTATAAAATGTGTGAATCAATTGCAAAACATGGTCCAGATTCAAGCCACCATCCTACCATGAGATCAGAGTTAAATATTTGAAGAAAAAATATGACTCAACAATGCAAGGTATTGAAGAACATAAAGTTTATTGGAAGAAATTTGGATGCTCAATAATGACGGATGGTTGGACCGACAAAAGGAGAAGGACAATCATAAATTTCTTAGTGAACAGCCCTAAGGGAACTGTTTTCCTTAAGTCTATTGATACATCGACATATCTAAGATCTGGATAAAATCTTTAAGATGATTGATGATGTTGTTGAAGAGGTTGGTGAAGAACATGTTATTCAAGTGGTGACGGATAATGCGGCAAGTTACAAAGGCTGCGGAGAGATGTTAATGGCGAAAAGAAAGAGATTGTATTGGACACCTTGTGCGGCACATTGTATCGATTTAATGTTGGAGGATTTTGAAAAGAAGATACCAGTTCACCATGATACTATTCCAAGGGGGAAAAAAATCACAACCTACATTTATTCAAGAAGCTGCTTTGATTACTTTATTGCACCATTTCACTAAAGGAAAAGATTTGGTGAGACCAGCCCTCACTCGCTTTGCCACATCTTACCTAACTTTGGGGTGCCTCAATGATAACAAAGGAGCATTGATTCGGATGTTCACCTCCGACGAGTGGAAGTCTAGCCGGTTTGCAAAGACAAAGGATGGGGAGCTTATAGGGGGATATAGAAGAAATGTCTAAGATTGATACTCAACTTGAAGATTTCAAGTATCAAAGGAAGTTTTTTGGTAGAGCAATAGCCAAGATTGCAATTAACAATAAAGCTCCAGCTGAATGGTGGGAGTCATATGGGGATAAACATCCGGAGCTCCAAAAATTTGCTATTCGTGTTTTGAGCTTGACATGCAGTGCCTCCGGTTGTGAGCGTAACTGGAGTGCCTTTGAGATGATAAATTTTCATGAATATGAAATATGAATTATATTTCATTTCAAGAATGTATTTTGTATTAATTGTTTTTATATTTGCTTAGGTCCATACAAAGAGAAGAAATCGTTTGAAACAAAAAACGATGAATGATGTTGTTTTTGTGATGACTAATTCAAGATTGGCCAACAAGAAGGTGGCTAGAAAAGCGAATGAGTATAATGTTGATGATATTTCTTCTGATGATGAATGGATTGTGGAAAATGATGAAAGTCCATCTAATATTGAAGACTTAGATGTAGACAACTTGGTGCCAACTCAAAATGAAGCCTTGGTTGAGCCTAGCAATGATTTGGAGTTAGAGTCACCAAATTTTGATGATGAGGAAGAGGAAAATGAAGATGGAGAGGAAGAGGAAGATCCCATTTTATTTCAAGATTGTAATTTGAATGCTTTGCTTTGAATTGTCTTTTAGGACTCATTAAATGTTATTTTGAATGCTATATATTTGTATTTGAAGATTGAATTGTCTTTTAGGATTAAGTTGTGAGTTAAATGTTATTTTATATGCATATATATTTTTTTTTATTACTAAAATTAAAAAAGTAAGATCTTTACGATCCGTGCCGATCCCACTATTTACGATCTTGCTACCCCCTTCCGATCTTAAGTAAAATCGCGATCTTGACTACCTTGGCTGCGACAAGATTGACGGGCAGCGGCTGCGACAAGATCGACGGGCAGCGGCTGCGACAAGATCGACGGGCAGCGGCTGCGACAAGATCGACGGGCAGCGGCTGCGACAAGATCAACCACGAAGGTCCCATAATTGCTTGAGTCTTCAAAATCATTAAGCTTGTACTTCTTGAGTCTCAGAGATCTATTTTTTTTGTTTGGACTTGTACCTTTTTTGAGTCTCAGAGGCCTATGAATTTCTGAAAATGACAATTTGGACCCTCAATTTGATAAATGACAAATTGATCCTGCGAATTTCAGAAATAACGGTTTGGTCCTCGAATTTCTGAAATGGCTACTCTTAATTTAGGAGTAACTAATGGAGAAAATCTAGGAAAGAATAGAGGAGAGGTTACAACAACCTAGGGAGAATAATATAATAATATTATATAATATTCCCACAATTTCATATTCAGTTTTTCTGTTATTTTGATTTCTGTACACATTTTTTATTGATGTGCATATTTATCATATCTGAAATTTATCTTATATTTGTTAACATGAAGTTTTGAAACATTATAAAGTCAAAATCAATTTTAGATCTTATATTACCTTCAGTGTCCAGTGATAATGTGATTTGATGATTGATTGCAGTGTTAGGTGTATACTTCTCATCTACCATCACAAGTGGCATTATTTTGAATATTTATATTATTTACTATTGTTTCTTCTTAGCTTTTTCGCCACTGTCTCTGCATGTCTGCTTTATCAATTAGTGCGTCCTTGTTAAATGATAGAAATGGTAATGAATAGACTTGTTTATGTGTGTTTGTATTGAATCAGAGTGTTTCCATTCTCCAAAATGTCTTCCAAAATTCTCTTAAACTGTTTACATTGCAGAAACATTAGTTCTCATATGCTTTTCTTTGTCCTTGAGAAGTAATTCAGTCAACAAGAGGAAAAAATGATGGATTTATAATATTTATTTATCATGCGTTGAGTGATGGTTATATTCTTATGTTATTAGTAGTTTTTCCCTTTCTTAATTCTTTGTATATCTTTTTTTTTTATTTATGAAGAATTCGTTGTATATTTCTTAATGATTCAAATATTTATTAAATCTAAAATTTATGATCGTGATGTTTTCAAATTTCAGAAGTCATTTTGTAGAATCCCGATATCTCAGGGATTGATTAGATCCGAGATTATATGGAAATCATAGAAGAGATAATATGTTATTGCTGATTGCATATAGCGAGATTTCAGGATCCCATTAAATGATCCGAATCTATTCTCTGTGTATATATGTAACATAACACTGAATAATATTATCGGTGCAGTATTCTTCCATCTTTGAAATCTTCGTAGTATAAGAGCTTTTAGAAGAATTCGGAGAAAGCACTTGATTACTCGGTCACTTGTGAACATGATTGAGTTCATGTTCTTTCTCGTCGAAATCACTGTTTTTTTCCGACGATCGAGTTCCTGCTCTGTCTCGCCAGAATCTCTCTGTTTTTTAGCCGAAAACCAACATTTGGCCATTATTATTGCCATGCTGATGCTACCGAGGATCACTAGGAAAAAGAAGAAGAAAGAGTCTTTGAATTACTTGCAGGTCTTCATATGATCTATGATGATACTCGAGCACGGATTCTCAGTCAAGAGCCCTTATCATTTGTGCGTGAAACTTACTCCTTTCTGTGCAATAAAAAGGGCAGGCGTAAGTCTATGCTTCATAGTAATTCTGCTGTTGTTCCTACTCCTTCTGAGGCCTCGGCCCTTGCTGTTTGCCCCACAGAATCCAGAAACACCAAAGGTAAACCTTTTTGTTACCATTGCAAGAAGTAGGGACACACCAAAGATACATGCTAGAATCTTCATGGTTAACTTACTGAGTGGAAACCAAAGAAAGAGTGAGGAAAATGCTATGTTGTTGAAGCTTTCAAGAGCGATGAACCCTCAAGGCGATCAACTAAGCAAGATTCTAGAAATGCTAACAGCACTATAGAATACAAAGCAGCCCATTGATACGGTTGTTAGAAGAGGTAACTTCCTTCAAGCCTTGGCTGCAATTAATGGATAGTGTACAATAAATTGTTGGATTGTTGACTCAGGTGCAATGGATCACATGACTGATGACAAGACTTTGTTTTCGTCTTACACTCCTATTACTAAAGGATTAACAGTAAGAATTACTGATGACTCTAAATCAGTTGTAACTGGAATTGGCTATATCAGAATTTCTGCTACGCTTACTCTCCATTCTATGTTGCTTACTCCAAATTTGATATGTAACTTATCATCAGTAAGTCAATTAGCAACTGATGAGAGGTATCATATCAACTTTTTTGCTACATATTGTCCTTTTTAGGATCTGCTGATAGGGACGAGGATTAGGAGTGTGAAAGAGCTTGATGGTCTTTGTTACCCTGATGAAAGTGATGCTCGTATTGTTAGGTCTTGCACTAAAAGGTCTCTCCCTATGACTAGTGAATTGGAGCTATGGCACAAACGTTTAGGCCATCCAAATTTCAGTTACATGTCTCAAATGTTTCCGTCTCTTTGTTCTAATAAAAATGCCTCCGATTTTATTGTGATTCATATGAAAAGGCTAAACATCATCGAACTTCATTTACAAAAATTCCATACCAAGCATCTAAACCCTTTTCCACTATTTATAGCCTAGATCATGTACTCGACATCCTATTCAGAGGTTTGTCTCTTATAAGGCTCTTTCCTCAAAATATCATGCCTTTGTCTCCCATCTTGACTCCTGATAACTAACGATATTGATGTAGCTATGGCTATACTTGAATGGAGGCAAGTGGTTGTGGAAGAGATGGAAGCACTTAAACATAATGGCACCTGGGATGTAGTGGATCTTCCTTGAGTGAAGAAACCAGTTGGTTGTAATGGGTATTCACTTCAAAGTATAGAGCTAATGGAAGCCTTGAGATTTCAGGATCCCATTAAATGTTTCGATTCTATTCTGTGTGTGTATATATAACCTAACACTGAATAATATTATCAGTGCAGCTTTCTTCCATCTTCAAAATCTTCACATTTTAAGAAACATATACCTATTCATGATATGTTTAAATTTAAAATATTCATTTAAAGAATTCATCAACCAAACTAAATGTCTGACTTTTGTGGCAAAATAAGTTTTACCATGCATCCTCTATGACATTCTTTACTCCCTGTGCCTCTATCTTTTTGTGCATTCTCTAGGAGCCGTTTGACCATTTGTGCTATGCTTGTTTTTGGCAAAGATGGCCTTAGGTATGTGCTCGATATAGCACTGGAGCTAACCAGTTTTGGCTATCCATGTTTTTGCTGACCAGTTTTGTTAAGTTCAAGTTTTTACCTTTCTCATATTGATTTTCCATTTCATTTTGTTATTCATACATTACTTCTTTTTTATTTCAATAAATTTATTGATTGAGTTTTTGAGTAATGAACGGATTTGTATCACTCCCATATCCTGATTTTCTATCCAAATCTTCCATATTGTTATTTTAGTTGGGGCATTATTTCATGCGTATAGTCTATGAATTTTACATAGCTTAGTAATTTAGTCCTTGAACTTTAAGCTTTTGTAAATTAATCCTCAATGTTTGTTTTGGGAGTTCTCATTCAATACTTACCACAGTGATGATGAGCACTATGATGAGATCTAGAACACTTAAATCTAATATGAACTATCTAAATTTACGTTGATAAATTCATATTTTCTAAGTACTAATTACAAGGTTATCTTTATTTAAAATTCTGCATATCTTTAAAAAAAAAGTTATTTAAAATATAAAAATCAAATTAAATTAAATCCCGACGGTCCAAATTAAATTCATATTGGTGATGAGCATACTCTTCTCATCTAACTAAACTTGATTGCCAACATTATAATAGTAGCTCCTATTTGGTTAGATGAAACCTGATCGAAGGACTGGGAAACATGTGTGAATTCAAGAGCTGGAGGCATTTGATTGTGAACCATTGGAATGAATAGTGGTGATTGTTAGTTCAAGCTTTTTAGTGAAGAGGGGTTGAATTTGGTGATATTAAAAAATTTAAATTTAAATACAAACTTAATGAAGAGAATAGATTTAGAAAGATATCGCCAAAGGAAGACGTAGAAGATTTATACTTGATTCAGTCCAAATAACTTGACTTGCATCCAGTCCTCAAAACTCTTTCTGAGAGTTCCACTATTGTCTCAAGATTCACACTCTTGATGCCTTAATACAAGCAAGTTCTTCTTCAAAGAACATTCGCTCCCCCTTACACTTTGAAATCAAAGTCACACTACCTTGAGTAACTTAACCGTAATAAATGGTTTAGTAATGTCTCTCATAAGAGTAAATGAATAATCACTTAAGTACATAATCACAGAGATAGAATTTAAGACTTAGCAATGAATACAACAGTAAATTTTGCACAAAGTGTTAGTTACTTCGTCTTCAATTTCGCTATTTGTGTTGTGATGGTTGAAAAACACTTTCTCACTAAACAACAATTAACCATAATATTTTCATAAAACAGGATTAACAGGTAATTATAGAAAATCCTTTTATTCTTTTTAAGACAACACACCTCGAAGTCCAGAGTACAAATTATGCCCACAAACCCACCAGAAATGATAACTCTGGGCACAATTATCAAACAAGAGAATACATAGCCCACAAGTCTTACAACATTAACCCCACAACAAAGGTCTACACAAAACAATTTTCACACAAGATATGATTGTGGATCCACCATAATATGATAGTGTATAAAATAAGGCCTTCAGAAAATAAACAGTCATCCAAAAATAGTTAATGTAGTATTTCAAAAATATGAGGGCTTTAGAATGACAATATAGAAATCAATACAACACTAATACCAAAAAGAGACCCACAAATTCCACGACTTCTATGCCACTGGCTGCTTCCCTTGTCCTCTAGAAAAGTTAGATGTCTCGCCTGGAAAATTTAATATTGACGGGGTGAGACATAAAGTCTCCGTAACCGAAATTAATTTATCTAATATGCGGGAAAGGATTGCAAGTCGAGAAGCGAGTTTATTAACATAAATATAATATCAACAATAATCAAAATAATACATAATAATAAACAATAATTAGAATCATCCCCACTCATCCATCTTACTCCTTCTTATATCTTCTGGATGTGGTACAGTCTATCAGTGCTAGTATACCCGGTCAAGGTTAGCTAGTCACTTCAAGAATAATGTCCCCTCCCATGTCACCACCGATATACCATAATAGGAAGGTGTCTACCTAAAACACTCAACTCAAATTCCGAGCCAGGAATGAGAGAGCCGATAGGTACAAATTTCACCCTCAATCTCTTCCACACAACCCAACATGCCACAACAGAATAAATAATATAACATTAAAATTTTCAACAACATTTTACTAAATTATTATTCCATATACATCATCTCACAACAAACATTACAACCATCACAACAATAACAACACCAATAATAATATTCACTTAAATACATAGTTGGAAAATACACTGCTTCACTGAAATAATTTCATATTCAAACATACATATAATTTTTCAAAACACATACAAGTAGTATATATGAAAGTAAGGCTTAGAAAACCATCTTATAGCCTAAAACAAACATATAAAATAAATTAACCCCAGTTACCTCAATTCCAAACTTAACCTTAGCTTGAGGAGTACAACCCGTACAATCACCTGTCACAAGAAGGCTCTACATTATCACAATTTAACTTATAATTCCCTATAACTTAAAAATATACAAATTCTAATAATAATATATTATTATAACAAAAATTGGAAAAATGACAGTTTGGGGTTTAAATTTTGAAAATGACCATTTAGTCCTTCAAATTTCAAAAATGACAGTTTAGTCCCACGAATTCCAGAAATGATGTTTTAGTCCTCGGGTTCTAGAAATGATGTTTTAGTCCCAAAATCCCAAAAATGACATTTTGGTCCCAAAATTCCAAAAATGACATTTTGGTCCCAAAATTCCAAAAATGACATTTTGGTCCCAAAATTCCAAAAATGACATTTTGGTCCCAAAATTCGAGAAATGACAGTTTAGTCCCAAAATTCCATAAATGACAGTTTGGTCTTTCATGTATCAAAACTAAACTGATAAAAAATCCAATAATATCTTCGCTAACCCAAATAAATTATTTTTATAACATTTAATCGGTAAAATCATTTTATAGGACATAAATCCTAAACTTCTTAAATAGAAAATTTTATTTTAAATTCCTATAACAACCAAACAATAAATCTAAACCGATTAAAATTTACTATTAATCACTCACTACATATATATAGTCTTCTATTGTCAAAATTCAAAACTCTCCCAAAATTTTAACCCCAAAATTTTCACTAACCAACATAATATTACCCTAATTAGAAAGAGAAAAATATATAGAATAACTTTGATGAATAAAGTTTATTGAAAAGAAGTTAGTTTAGCTACCTAAATAATCTTATAAAATAAATAACATACTTTAAAATAACCTTCACTCTTATTTCTTCCTCACTCTCGTTCTCTCACTCTTTCTCTGTTGACCGTGCGTGTGTGTTGTGTGTGGGTGTGTGTTGATTAAATAGAAAGGCGAGGGAAGTAGTTGGAAGTAGGGAGGGAAGTGGTTGGAAGTAGTGGTTGAACCACTCCTTCACAAATCAATTAAATGGTAAATGGGTATGGGGGCACGTGCCCCCCCTCTGATGCACAGACCCTTATTTATTTTATTTTTTTTGCTTTTTATTGTTGTAGTTTTTTTTTTTCTGGTGCTTGCTGAGGCCTTTTTTTTTAGATTTCCTTTCTTTCTCTCTCTCTCTCTTTTCCCAATAATTACATAATAAATACATTTCTAATATATAATTATAATTAAATCCTAAAATTAAAAATTAGGATGTTATAATGGTAGTTGATGACGTTACTCTTTTGAATGTATCCATTATGAGTGTGTGTTGTCATTGTTTCTATCCGTTTAGTGTGTCAAGTCATTCTTCTTGTCTTTTGAATTAGTTGTTGGAGATAAAGAGAATTTGAAGATATTGAAGCTTAGAGCATTAAATGCTTCTGACATAACAGTGTTTTTTTTTTTTTTTTGCTAATCTTGAGTTAATCCTTAATTAAGAACTTGTAATATATTCAGATAGTGATATAACAATGTATGAAATCAATTAGAAGCAAAAGGATTTAGAGATAATTTGAATGATTATCGAGATTTCCAAATGTTCTGTTTTGTATCGGTAATAACCCAACAATTATTTGACAATTCTTGTAGTGAACAATGATTAATTAATAAATTGACCAAGTATGTTAGTGATTTAGTACTAAAATAAATAAATAAAGGGAGAAGAAAACATGAGTATATATAGTTGAAAAGTATTAGTAATGGCAATGATATTACATAGTTCGAATATCCCATCTATATTTGAAGTTTTGCATTGACTGCAAAAGAGAATTAAGATATGAAAACTAAAAAAGTATAAGGGACTAGAATTTTATTTTAGGGCATATACATATTTGGAGATTAAAAAATAATAATGAATTCAAATTTTAAAAATAAATTTGAAGAAGAAAATAATACGGAGAACAATCAATACTAATATCCCATTATGATATTTTAACTTTGTTGAACAGTACCAATAAAATATATAAGATATTAGAGCATACATGTCTTATATTTTATACAGTTGAGATTTAAACATTAGGTTGGCATCTAAAAATTTTATTCCAAGCATTTAAGAAAAAAAAAACATCTTCCCAGTTTCCTTTCTTAAATCATTTTTGTTGTTCAATTCATTTTGAGGTAATTATCTCTCCCTCTATATATTCTGCCGACCTTAGGGTCTGTTTGGTTCAATAGAGAGGGGAGGAGATTATCTATCCCTACCAATCCCCTCCCCTCCCTTCAAACCAAACAGAATTTCCGAAGCTTCTCCTTCCCCTTTCCTCAGTTGAAAGCCTCTTCTCTTGATCGGGGTGCCGTTGTCATGGTGTGTGGTTAGCATTGTCTTCTCTTCTTCCTTTTCTTTTTGTGGTTGTAGGTGACGAGAGGATTCCTTTTTCTTCTCTTCCCTGTGGCTGGTTGTTCAAGTGAAGGTCTCAGGAACTTGAATGCAAAGAGAAAAAGGAAATTTCAAAACGTCAAAACAAACAACACTCAAGTGAAGAAAGAGTAACTCGAGTGAGCCACTCGAGTGCTAAAGAAAAGAACATGAATAGAAAGTTAGAACGAGATTCACTTGAGTAATACATAAAGCTACTCTTCAACAGTCTTCTACCAGAGACACATTTCAGTTGCACTCGAGTGAAATAAAAAATGCACTCAAGCGATTCTAGAAGAACACTCGAGTGACTGTTCTTGCTACACTGAACCATCGTCTCTGAAGATTTTAAACTTACCGATTAACATATGACTACATTTGATTACTATTCATTATACTTCTCAATGCTATTAACCTTATTTGTGTATGAGTTTTAGATGTTTAAACTTGTGGATTATGATTTTTTTTTAAAAAAAGCAAATTTTGTGTCAAAGCATTAATTGCGTTGCAAAAATAGAGCAAACGGAATCTATCCTAGAGTAGAACAAATGGATTTCATTTTAACCTTTTATTACATCGAACACGAAAGTGACCCAACCTTAGTCAATCTCAGAGTAGATTAAATGGATGTCATAAGAATATTGTTGCAGTCAAAGCAATGTCAACCGAACATTGAACTCTTCCAACGACTACAATCTATCTCTAACGGGAAGTTTGAACACTCAGAACAGAAGGCTTGAACCTTCCCAACAGTCATTAATGGAGTACAAGAGTTTGCATGTTCACTGCCAAAATGCTAACACTGACATTTATCTCATTTGCTCTCTGTTTTCTCAATAATCATAAAATTTACCATAGAGAGTTAGACTATTTGTAATGTACTTCAGTGTTCATCTTATTCACTTTTGAGAGGGAATATTGATTGTAATCCTTTATCATAAATGTTGTATCCTTACAGTGTGTAAAGGGGAGTATCTTGGTGAGAGATTTGTAAACAACTTCACAAGTGTCCGGCTAAACTTGTGGGATTGTAGAGGTTTCTCTTGTGCCCAGATTAAACAAGAAGATGGTGGATTGAAAATCTCAACTGGAGCTTGGGAACTGGACGTAAGTCAAAAAGGATTGGGCCGAACCAATATAAATAACAATTTGCATATTATCTTCCCTTATCTCTTATGTTTCCAGCACATAAGTTTTGAATAACTGATTAAGAATTTAAATTTTATTACTATCATACGTATTGCTTTTTCAAAAATGCGAAAAGATTTCCAAAGTTCCTAAGCTTTTATCATACACTCAATTTAGCCCTCTTGGGTGTCAGGTTCTAACGTTTGGTATTAGAGCTGCTTAGTTATATTGGCAGCAAGTTGAGGTATAATCCATGAAGTCCAAGTTTCTTCATTGAGGTTGGGCTTTCTTCCATAATAATTATGTCAAGCTAATTTCTCACTTGTATTGACAAGGATGATGTGTCTTTGAATGTTGTAACCAATATATTTTTCTTGATTGATCGTAAAAGTATTTTTCCTCAAATTTGATAGTTTCTTCTTTTAGTATGTTGATGAATGATTTCACATAGAACAAATTCTCCTACCACAATTTAAAATCATTCTTTCAACGAGAATGGTTAGTGTAATCAAGTATAAAAAATTTACTTTATTTGTCTTATCTTTCAAATTAAGATCATGGAAATAAAAATATAAGATTAACTTATCATCGAAACTAATCAAGAGATAATGAATGTAGATAAGTATGCTTAAAAGAATTTTGTTAAATTAAAGGAGATGGGTTTTTAAGATATAAAACACATGTGAATGTGAAGCTCTCTCTTAATGAATACATGACTAGAACATATGAAGAATAGAGTTAAGAACTTTCCCTAAATTGAAAAACCATTGAAATTTTGGTAGAGAAATTGAGTATGAGAGTCTGCTGATTTATTGACAAATCAAGTTTTGAAAATGATGGTCTCGAGTGGTCAATCAAGTGATACAACTCGGATAATTTTAATTAAGCAAGAATACAATACCTCATTTGAGTAATATTGTAATTATTCAAGTCATAATCCTCTGTAGTCTTGTTGATCGATTTCCTTGATGGCAAGTGAACCACCAAAAAGTAATAAAGAGTAAGTAGAGTATCGTCCCATAGAGACTGGGATACCGAATGTTGACACCTAATCCGAATTCAGTTGTAATTGCAAATAAATATATTTGAGTTGGGTTGAGATTTGTAGCTATGCTAAGAACAAGAAAAGAAATAGTTGGTCGTAGTTGAAAGGATATCAATAAAAGTAGGCTGAGCTTGGAATACTCCCTAAGCATGTTAATGGTCGCAATTGCTACAACATAGACACCGTTGACACAGCTATTCAGTTAACCCACCACTCTAGTCTATCGAAGCTCTCACGTCCGATACATGCAAACCTAACTTACTTCTCCCATATATCTATGGAGATTTTCAAGATAAGTTGATCACTACAATTCAAGGTGTTGTGGTTATGAGCGGTATACCAATCTCTGAAGCCTACAATAATAGGTCAAGCCTTGCACCAGCCTGCCCAGCAATCACTGTTTCTCAGAGGTCTAACCTCGATTCCCTCTCGGTAAACCAAAGTCACTGATATAGTCCTTAGCTCTCGCTAATCGACAAGAAATTAAGTCATTGAGACACAAACTGAATGTATTAAATTAGAACTAGCAACTGGGTTCATTCCACACTTAGGATATCATCCTCACTCAGCCAGAGAAAGTTTAGTTCATGGCTGATGAGGGAAACAATAAACAGAGTACAATAGAATATCCCATGATCAAAAGATTAACTAGAATAAATAAAAGCAAAACAGAAAGCATGTTATAGCTCCACATCTTCTTCTCTCCGTCTCACTCGTAAGGGCGGATCTTTGGTTCTCCTGACTGTCTCATGCATTGTAACTTCTCTCACTATCCTCTTGAATCTGGTCGCGAAAGGTGGTCTCTTTTTGGTTCAGAAGTACTTCGACACTTTTAGGGTTGGCTTTCGTTTCCTTATATAGTCGGGATTACTTGCTATGTACGTCCAACAAATTGGGCCTTTCCTAATCTGTCGAGGTTCAATCTTATCTTTCCTTCCGCATCTTGGTAAATTGATTCTGCTGATATTGCGGGATTCTTCAGATCTTTAGTTTTGATACTGTGCATCTTTTACATAAAATACGATCTTTTTCTCAGCACGTGTAAAGGATGCTTATGTGATTTATTCATGTTTGTAAACTTCATCCTTAAGTTCCCCATATAAAGAATTAATGCATTTTTGCTTGGATTGAACGAAATTAAGCTTATATTTGCCACACCATTCAGTCACAGGATATAGGGAAAACATGGCATAAATAGTGCTCATCAAGTCTCTTAATGCATAACTGGCTAGTCACTATATGATGTTGTGACTAATACTGGGGATCTCTTAGATTTGATGCCTATGGATGAGTTTTTGTGGCCAATGGCTCTGAAGGCATCTCAGTAGTAGAAATCACAAATGACTGTTGAATAGGATCTCAAAATAAATCAATTTCTACTCATAGCTTCTTATTAGGCTAATATGCTACTAATCTTGTCATTCACAGAAGTAATGAACTTCAACATTGTTTGTAGCAAGATCAATGTGAGATTGCTGAAGTTTATCTCTCAGATAGCCCAAAGAGTGACCAAAGAAGGGATCACCAGGGGACGAACTCCAACAAAATACTATTTCTCATATATCCTCAGAGTCTTAGCTTCCACCCCCCCTCTCTGTGACTACATCTCTAACTAGTTACTTGCTAGTGATGAGGTGTCATTCGAGGGATTACTTGAGTGATACCATAGATTCTGCAACCCCTGCCAATGAGACCTACTCTGTTTGTCTCTTTGCATTCGACAATAGAATGTTTTGGTCAACTCCTGCAAAAGTACATGTTTTTTGGTACTCAACTTTTTCTTAGGTCCATACAAGGTTAGACATAACAACTCTTATGCTCTTATTTAATTAAACCATAAGATATTTAAGCAAAGAGTCTAATAACCCAACAAGGATTAGAATTATAGTGTTATCCGATTAATCCATGTTACTGAATATAAGGGACAACAAATAAATGATACCAAGAATGTTGTTTCTCAATGACAATTTATAAGTACACTTTTATGTAGAAAATATGTCATTAATATGAACATCGTAAATGAAATCAAGTTTGTCAAAAATAATAATGAAATATGCAAATTGTTTCAAATCTCATATGTTATTTCAAACCATGATAATGAATTACGAACTTGAGATTTTTTAGTGTTAAAAAAATCCATTTTTGAAATATATTGAAAAAAAATGCTTATGCTAAACATGGTCGAAGACAAAAATATTTCAGAGTGCTTCGATGTATGTTGACCATTATAGTTAACAAGTAGGAGAATTTTTCTAGGAGCAAAAGTCATAAGGAAAATGAATTAGCTAAAAAGGCCAAGTATGATAGTAATATATAAGCACAATGATTTTGCTATTGATAGAAATTTAATCTTGACACTTGGACACGTATAAGGACATTCAAGTCAAAGATTCAAGTACAAGATGACTCTTGTTACTCGGAGAAAAAGAGTATTAGGATTTATGAATAATGAAGCGCATCCAAATGACTAGAATTCTAAAACATCATCCTAGTAAATTATTCCAATATAATGGTTAATGTATTAACATTCAATGCATTAATGAACATTTATAATGCTTGGAATAACTTGGTCAATAAAGATTTATGCATTAGGTACAAGATTTTTACAAATTGAACTCTTTTCTTGAAATAGACTCGACACTCATAGATGGACACTATGGAGTTCAAGCATTGAATAACATTTAAGATCAATGACCAATATGTCAATGATGAGAAAAACTCTAGTGGACAGATTGAAGGATTTCTAACTTTTAGAACATAAAGATTTAACTTCCAATTTTGAAACACAATTTGAAGGCAATGAAAGTATGATTATTTTTTAAAACATACGTGTATGCATTTTTATAAAACAAGGTGAATTGAAATCCAAACAAATTTTAGAATTGTGCATTTCAAGAACATAAGCTCAGAAATAGTTATGTACAATTTCTCTTTCGATCCATTTACCAATTTGAATGCATTTTGAAAAACAATAAATGAATAAATGATTGATTGCTAATGAAATGCAATAATGGATAAGTATTCATTATCCAAATATGAATTTCATATGTGCATGGTATAGGTACGGTTGGATATAGTCATAAATCCTCTTGTCCTTGTACTAGCTTGCTTGGTTAAGATGGATTGATGTAGACATCTTTTTTTTTTTGGCGTTCACTATCAACATCAACATAACTTGTTTAGCTTTCTCAAGTCTCGAATTATTTCTCTATGTAGTTGCACTCTTGAGAAGCTTTTTCCCCCACTAGTGCAAAAAATGGCTTTAAGACCGCCTCATTTAGACCGGATCATCGACGCCCAGCCTTAAAGGTATGATCGGTGGCGCTTTGTGAATATAAAGAACTTCTTATACAAAAAAGGCTTTTAAGACCGCCTCATTTAGACCGGACTATCGACGGCCCGGTCTTAAAGGTATGACCGGTGGCAGTTTTGCAAATATAAAGAACTTCTTATACCGGATCATTTTTCATAGGTCTTATCCAGACCTGTTAAAAAAACAACCGGTCTTAAAAATGTTATTAAAAAAATTGAAATATCAATTACTTTATGGAAAAATCTCATACAGCCAGACTTATATTTTCTACACTCCAAAATAATACAGAAAACTTTAAATATAAAGGTATTAAAGTTTTAAGACCGAACATATATAATAGTCGGTCTTAAAAGGTAGACTTTTAAGACCGGACATAAATTACGTCTTCATAATAAAAAAATTAATTAATTTTAAGACCGGAGTTACAGAAAGGCCGGTCTTAAAAGTTATACTTTTAAGACCGGACATAAAATCAGGCCGGTACTAAAGTTTAAATAAAAAATTAATTCATTTTAAGACCGGAGTTATAGAAAGAGCGGTCTTAAGGTTAACTTTTAAGACCGTGTATATTAATTTGTCTGGTCTTAAAAATGAGGTGCCAAATATATGTTTCTTTGCGCGGAAGCTTTTGTCACTCTCATTGAAGAACCCCTGTTCACGTTGCGAAACCATTCCTGTTGCATTACATCTCTTCCTCGCCCACGTACCATTAGCCTCTGTTACTCCCTCATTTGCTCAGGCATTCCTCTCTTACTGTCTTGAAAATGAACGGTGAAAACGATTCCAGTCGTGTTCCTGGAACGCCAGGTACTGGTTTGACTGATGTGGGTCAGAACGAACCCTCTTCATCTCACAATGAGCCTCCTCAGCGTCGTGCACACCGTGGTAGAAGCAAAGACATGAATGATGGATGTATCCCTTAGTCGAATGCGGGACGAAGCTCGAGATTCAGTTTGATGAAAATTTGCAACCTATCGGTCCTAATAAAAGCACATATACTAGTTTTTCTACTGCCTAGTACGCAGCAAGGTTAGCATCTTGACAAATGAGTGGAAAATGTGGACCAAAGCACGAAAAGGATCCTATTTGGCACACTATCCGGCTTACATACACCGTCTCTGACTCTGAGAAGTTGAAAGACTCAACTTTGTCTTATTGTGCTGATCGGTGGAGGAAGTTTAAGACATTTTTAGCTAACACGTATATTTTTTTCGAGGTTCTTCCTGACCATAAACCCTGGGACAAGTACAAATTTATTGATGAACAAACTTGACAACAATTTGTTCAGTTGCGGACCACTCCTGAAACTTTGGTGAGTTTATATTTAGTTTTGTTTGCCCTTTTGTTTGCTTATTAACCTGTGTGGATATGTGAATGTTATTGTGTTCATCTAATCCTGTTAGTTAAATGGTTTGGTGTGTGAATAGAAGTATATATTTCCTGCCTTTCTCCTGCATCAGAGGAGCATGTCCTATTTCCATACAAGTCTGATATGTAAACTGTGTAATGGTTAGACGTTCTTTGTTAGTTAGTTAGTTGTGTAATGGCTTCAGTGCAAGTAGTTAGTTAGTTATTCTAATATGTGTAGGAACCAGTTATAATGAATGAATGAATTGACTGAGTTGGCAGCAATTCTGCAACTCCATTTCCTTTGTTTCTCCCAATTTCTTCTACAATGCTACATCTTCCTTAAATAAAATATTGAAACTTGATGAAGTGAATTTGACTAATGTTTGACGTTCATATCAAGCAGAAGTTCTCTAATTTTTGTTAGTGACATGGATGAAATTCATAATTGATATTTGTTTTCAATCCTGATTCACAGAAAAGAAGGGAAAAAGCACAGGAGGTCGGGAGAAAGAATGATTGCCTGCATAGGGCTTCTCGCGGCGGATATGAAAAGGACGAAAAAGATTTCATGGCAGCCAAGCGGAAGAGATTGGAAGATGAAGCTGAATCCAATCCTTCTGCGATAGTTGACCAGCCATCTCCAATACGTCGCGAGGAGTTGTGGTTGTATATTCGGCAAAAGCCAAGCGGCGCCTACACGAGTGAACAAACTCGTGTAGTTGCTTTGAAAGAATTGTAAGTATCGATATTGTTATCTTTTACTTACTAAACATGTTTCATTACTAAACTTCTCGTTATCTATATCTTACAGGAAGATCTTAAAAAGAAAGAAGTAGAAGGATCTTTTGCGTCGGACGGGAGGAATGATGTTCTGACCGTTGCGACCGGAAAACCAGATCACTCGGGGCGTGTAAGGGGGATTGGAGGACGGGTAGGCCTAAAGCAATACTTTGGTAAATCCAAATGCCACAGACAAAGTATGGTTACCTGGGAGGAGATGGATCGACGCTTGCGGCCGGAGAAGCTACATTGAGGGCAATGTTTCAAGCCGAGATGAGCAAGATGAAGGAGGAGATGGATCGAAAATGAAGTGTCTCCCGAGCTCTCGGCCGAGACCAGTGTTCCCTTGACACCTTCACTCCACATATGCAAAGAGCACTAGAGGAGCTGCATTGTTGGACAATCGAGCAACCTTGTCACCTGTATGTGGAAGATCGTGATAGTCATAGACAATTAGTTGCTAAAGGGACTGTCCACAACTTGGGATCAACTGTACACCACCAACAAATGGCTGATGATGAAGTCAGAGTGTCAGTTGAAGAGGTGATCATTGATGCACCTGTCCCTCTCCCAACTGATCAGCTGAAGCTGTGAGTGATGTCAAGGGAACCTTCATCTCTTGGCCAATGAAGCTTGTAGATGTCTCTACCCCTCCTCAAGCTTCATCCCTTCCTCAAGCTCCACCCCCTCCTCAAGTGGAATCCCCTTCTCAAGCTCCATCCCCTTCTCAAGCTCAATCCCCTTCTCAAGCTCCATCCCCTTCTCAAGCTCAATCCCCTCCTCAAGTTCCATCCCCTACTGCTAACTTGACGGCCAAGGAAAAATATCCGATATGGTAGCCAACGGATATTTTAAAGATAAATCGTGGTCTTTCAATGAAGTAGCAGGCCTCTCTCATCCTCAACCGCTTTACATTGATAATGTCGATGTAACGTCCTGCTGCTTCCTGGACAGGAGGTTACTAGTCCAATTGTTCAAATGTTTATAAAGTAAGTATCTTCTTCCTTGATTACATAATTTAAATGCATCGCTTAGCTACACATATATATATACTAATTCCCTGATCGATGTCATTCTTATAGGTGCATGCATGATAAACTGGTTCAACAGGGCAGAATCGATGATTTTGGATTCTTGTGCCCAATCTATGCAAGTTCAACACCTTTGGAATTGAGACAGTAGTACATATCAAAGAGGTTGTGTGAAGTAAGAAGAAAGGTGTACTTGTTTCCATACTACCAATGGTACATATCACAATTCTTGTCTGCAATTCACTTAATTCTACTACATATATATATCACTGAGTACTTTACTGCTAAGTTGAAGGAGGTCGACCATCAACAACTAAGCATGTCATTTTGATTGTCTTGTCTGAAATCTCTGCTGTGAATTTTCAGTGAACATTATTGATAAATTTGTGATTTTGATGATAGTGGCATGAGGACCTTCCAAATTGAGGTAAAAAAAAGCATGGGTATGAGCTCAAAGATCCTAAATGGTTCCAACCAAAAGTTAGTACATATTTGGACACTGGCATAACTACCTTGTGAACTTGGTCAGTAAGCTATATATGCTCTTATATATATTTATTGTTATTTTTAGACCCGTCGGCAACCAAAACAATCGAACTTATGTGGCCCGTACGTCATGAAACACATATATGATATTGTGACGGAAGGAAGGACTAAATTCCCTGCAAAGGTAAATGTTATGGCTGAATTCAGTCTCTGGTTTAATGTTACATATGAAATATGCACGTAAGTTACTTCTGTTTCTGTCTTTGATGTTACAGAGGTTTGCCTGTCCTCAGCCATTTTCTGATGATGAAGTGGAGCACATACGCGATGTGTTTTGTGAATATCTGTATAATGAGGTAAAAAAGTCAGGACAATAATTAATGTCCTAAATTAATTCATTTGTAAATATATGTTGTAGCAACAATAGCCTTCTGTACATTTGTTTATTTTTTCGACCAATTCATTCATTTGTAAATACAACGCAATGTAATTCAATAATAAATTTGATTATTTTTTCGAACAATTTTTGTGTGTCCATTTTGGGTTTCTGAATGAATGGGATGGTGGATAAAGTTATTTAGTGCTTGAAATTTGAGGTACAAGCGGATGTTGTAAATGAGCCATAAGAGACTCTGAAAAGTATTCACGACTTTTAGGAACGTATATTTGTTAAAAGTCCGGTCCTAAATGTCTGTTAAATATCCGGTCCTAAAAGTCTCTAAAAAATACTGCTAGAATTTTAGGACCGTATATTTATTAAATATCCGGTCCTAAAAGTCTTCGTCTAATTCTAAAGAATATGGCTAGAATTTTAGGACCGTATATTTGTTACGAGTCGTCTTAAAAGTCTTCGTTTATTTTAAAAGTTTGCCGAGACTTTTAGGACCGTATATTTGTTAATTGTCCGCTCCTAAATTCAAATTTTCGTTTATTTTTAAAAATATGGCTTAACTTTTAGGACCGTTCATTTGATATATGTATGGTCCTAATAGTCTTCCTTTAAATAGAATTGGTGACTCGGTTTTCGACAAATCATTAAGGTTCAAGACAACGAGTTTTGGCGTTCTTCTCAAGCTTTGTGCTTCGTTGTCCTCGTTTTTACCTCTCCTTTTTTTGAAGATCATCATCAGTGTCCCTTTTCTTTGTCCTTTTTCTTTTTGTTGGAAAAAGAAGGTGATAATGAAAAGGACACTGAAAATGTTCAAAGAAGGGGAGGTCAAATCAACAACAACGATGGTCCAACCTTGAGAAGAATCGTCACTCTGTTTGTTTTTATTCGAATAAGGTAAACAATGTTTTTTTTGTATGGTCTTAACTGTTAACTGTATTTGCAAATTTTTAATGTTGATCACCATGAAGAGGACAATGTTTTGTTTGTTTCCTTTTTGTCGGAAAAAAAAGAACATAAAGACAAGTACAAGGCGATTGAGAACTAAAAATTTTATTTTATTAATTTTTTTTCTTACAACAAAAAAAACATAAAAATATCTAATCCTCTCCATCGTTGTTGGAGCGGAGGGAAGTGTCGGAGACGTCGTCATCAGAGGTATGGTATTCAACGTCATTGGCGTCGAGTACCGCGTTCAGCTTGTTGTTGACGGCGTGATAGACCTGAAACAGTTGGCCCAAGCGTCGGTCTATATGATCGACGCGGGCTATCATGTGCTGCATCATCTGGTAGAAGTTCGGGTTCGGAGGCAACGGAGGAGGATATGGAGGTGGCTAAGGATTTGGCCGAGCAGGAGGACCTCGTGGTGGTGGAGCAGCCATTACGGTGGAGGTTGTAGAAGGATATGGAGATGAATGTGAAGAAAGTAAAGTAACAACGAGTTTAAATAGAGAACCCATCCTGAACAATGTGAAACGCCGGAAACATTAACGAGGATACGCATAGTTCCTCAGAATACGAGGAGACGCCTAGTTGGGAAGTTTACGTGGAAGCCGAAGAGACTATAAATCATTCATTTCAACATAAGGAAGGATACGACTCTGCTATCTGAGTATCTTGAAAAGAATGAACTTTTACTGTAAAAGATCCGTTTTTAAAAGTAATATTTTTTAACAAAAAATTCTTACTTGAAAAAAAAAATTGAATTGAAAAATAAATGAGTTTTAGGACCGGATACAAGATAAAAGGTCGGTCTTAAAAGTAATTGAATTAAAAAAAAAAGAGTTTTAGGACCGGATACAAGATAAAAGGTCGGTTTTAAAAGTAATTGAATTGAAAAAAAGAGTTTTAGGACCGGATACACGATAAAAGGTCGGTCTTAAAAGTAATTGAATTGATTTGAAAAAAATAAATGACTTTTAGGACCGGATATTTAAAAAATACGCTCTTAAAGTAGAAACACTAAATTCATTTGTACCATTGACTTTATCATCACCAGATGCGTATCTATCCTGCTCTCTATCCTTATTAACTCCTCACACTACCTCTCTGTCCTTATTAACTCCTCACTACCTCCTCACTACCTAGCTCTCTGCCCCAACTGCTCAAAGCCTCAAACCATGGTTAGATACAAGAGAACTGCTCATAGGGGTGCTCTTACACCTGAAGCTCATGCCATGGTTAGATCGTTATATGGTGCGCCTCCTCCAGCGAGAGTGTGTCCTATTGTGGCCGAAGACTCTCAGGTCGTTAGACCCATTGTTATTTTGGACGATGAAGAGATTGCCAGCCCCCTCCAGCCTTCAGACCATACAGAGGTTCGTGCTCCCCCACTCCAACCTGTTGCCCCAAGGCACCTACCTCTGACCCCTCTCTGCTTTCCTTTAATGATGCATTAATATTGAGGCTGGAGCAACTAAGACAGGAACTTGCTGATCTCCGGCGGGAAATTAATGCTCTTCACGCCGATATCGCCAAGCATGTTCAGTCAGATTCATGTGGATGATCATTTTCAGCTTGTTTTTCTTTTCTTTTTTTTCTTGTGTACGTGCATTCTCCAGTAATGTAAGACCACATTAAGAACTAAGCTTCTGTATTTTTTTTTTGGCTGTTCTCCAGTAATTAATTAACCGGTATTAATAAAATCCAAAAAGCTAAATAAGATGTCTTTGTCGCGTGGAAAATTAAATTTCCCTCTCTGAATATCTCTTCTCGCGCTGAAAGTGATTACTCAAGTTCCGACTCCCGTGTTTGTGTGTTGCTTCGTCGCTACTTCATGTACCTCCCTCGACAATCACTCTCTGGTTCCTTAGCTAAACGTCTATAGACGAAGCTGGAAGAGGTGTTTCGGTTATATAACTTTATTATTTTCCAGCTTATCGTTTTGGGTTTTTCATGGGTTTAACGAAATCGATGAAATGTTATTGTGGGTATTATCTATTGTTAATGAATTTTGTTTTTTGAAGATTATATTTGCACTTTAGACCTACCCAACTGACCAACAAGTGTTTTTAGGTTACTCTTGTTGTCTTGTCTGCAACATCAACGTTCGTGGCCGGAGAAGTAAGACTCAGCAAACGCATTTGAATTTATATGCTACAGGTGAGTCCATAAGACCTTCATGCCATGCATTTAATTTCCTCGTCATGCATTTATTTTGGTTCTTGGATTCACCGTGATGCATTTATGACCAAAAGTGATTCTTTGTTATGCATTTAATGGGCAAGTTCCTCCGTAAAAGTGATTATTTGAGCATATACATTTGGAGTTGGCTTATTTTATATGCAAGTTTCAATTTTTTCGGATTATGTATGAACAATGATTTCCGTCTATATATAGGAATTCTACTATGTATCACAGTTGGATAAATGATTTACGAACGAGTGTTGAATATCAGAATGGGGTGAGGGAATTTATAGAATTTGCTAAACAAAATGCCCATGAAGATAGGGGAAGTTTTATTGCCCTTGTGTAAAATGTTTGAATGATAGTCGACTAAGTCCTGAAGTTATACACACACATTTAATTTGTCATGGATTTTGTAAGACTTATACAGTATGGGTATGGCATGGTGAAAAAGTGTCAAGTGGGTCTCAACATGGGGAAGTGGCCTTTGATGATAATGACACGGATGAGTATGACGAAGGCCTTGACTGGGGAGCAAGAGTATGACGAAGCTCCGGTGGCATTGACTGGGGAGCAAGTGTATGAAAATGTTAAAAATATCAGTGTCATCTTCGGTAAGACTGGAAAGAGTAGAAAAGAAACAATTATATGGAAGAAGAGATCTGTATTCTTCGATCTTCCATATTGGTGCAATCTTGATGTGAGACACTGTATTGATGTCATGCATGTGGAGAAAAACGTATGTGATAGTATTGTTGGCATGCTTCTCAACATACAAGGTAGTTCGAAGGATGGTGTGAATGCAAGATTGGATTTGCAAGCAATGAGAATACGCAAAGACTTACATCCAAGGCCATATAGGAAGAGAACTTATTGTCCTCCGGCTTCTCATACTTTGTCTAAGGATGAGAAACGAAGCTTTTGTGAGTGTTTACATGGCACAAAAGTTCCCTCGGGGTATTCTTCAAATTTTAGGAGGCTTGTCTCGATGAAGGACTTGAAATTAGTAGGCCAAAAGTCTCATGATTGTCATGTCTTGATGCAACAGCTACTCCCAGTAGCTATTCGAGGCATCGCCGAATATGATCTTCAGGTCGTTTTGACTAGACTTTGTTTCTTCTTCAATGCGGTTTGTAGTAAAGTTTTCGAGATTGAAAAGTTGGATGAATTGGAGAATGAAGGATATCTTATCTTGTGCCACCTTGAGAAGCTTTTTGTTCCTTTATTTTTTTGTGGATCCTGATGAATTATCACAATTCCACTTATACATCTTGAATAATGTTGATGAAGTTCAAGCCAGCATATCTGCACATAAAGAAGCTGTAAGGAAAGAAAACCATCGAATGACCGAACAAAGGTTGATTAGGGAGCATAACGTAACTTTTGCAAATTGGTTCAAACAAAAGGTCGAGGGATCTGAATGTGTTTCTGATACAATGAAATGGTTAGCACGTGATCTTGAGGTTGATGTCATAAGTTGGAATTCGTATGTGATCAATGGTTATACATTTTACACGAAGTCCCTAGATGATAGGAGCATAGTCTAGAACAGTGGTGTTATCTTAGAGGCTGAATCTATGCACTTCTCCAGTTCGAAAGACAAGAGGCCTAAATTGGCAGTCATGCCATATTATGGGGTTATTGAAGAGATATGGGAGGTGGACTATGTCAAAATTAGATTTCTCATCTTCAAATGCAAGTGGGTTAATGTCAATAATGGTTTTCAGATCGATCGGCTAGGATTTACTTTAGTCGATGTCAATAGTAGAAGTTTTGGAGATGAACCTTTTATTATGGCAGACCATGCGAAACAAGTGTTCTATATCACCGATCAAGAAAATAAAATGTGGTATGTAGCTCTCCAAGGAAATAGAGTCATTGATATTGATGAGAAAAGTCATCCAAATTACGGTCTTCCTGAGAGTACTCCTTTTCAAGGGGTCTACCGGACATGAACGAAGAAGATGAAGCAAATAATGAACCCAGCATAAGAAATGATCATCAAGAAGGGATATGGGAGGATATCACTTTATAAAAGAGCTAGTCAATTCATAAGGTAATATTCATATACCGAATTCTTTGAAAACTTTAAGGTTTTAACTATATTATATTCCTTCTATGTTCTTAAACAATGTCACGCTGACTATGAATTTGTTCTTATTTTGTTTTTGTGGCAGGATCCGATCCAAAGGGGCATGTTATAAAATAGGATGTTACGTTTTGGGTGGGAATCAGATGAAGGCATGGTGAATAATGTATTGGGCATGTATGTTGATTTACGTGTTGTATTTGTAACTCTTGTGATTGTAAGTTATCTTAGCTTATTGTATAAATTACTTTAGCTGTTGTAGTCTTAAGAGGCCACATAACTCATGGTGGATAATATTTGTATTTTTTCCCAATTTAATTTATTCATAATTGATCATAGTTGTAGCTTAAAGTATCGACTTTTATGTGCTGTTTTGGGTGTTGGATATGTGTATATATATATATATATATGATCAGGAAGAACAGAACAGGGAAAAAATCGGGATAATTTAGACCGACAATAAATAAGCCGGTCTAAAATGTTCAACTGTTAAGACCGGATGTATATCTATGACCGGTCTTAAAGGTATTAAGCCGGTCTTAAAAGTTGGTCTTTTAAGACCGGTCTATTTATAAGTCTTGTTTAAAAGTTCAATTTTTAAGACCGGATGTATATATCATCCGGTCTTGAAAGTCAGTCTTTTAAGACCGGGTAATTAGTCGTCTGGTCTTAGAATCCGCTATTTTTTGGACCGGATTGATATTTGTCCGGTTTTAATATTCAGATCTTTTAAGAGCGGTCGAGTTTTTGTCTGGTCTTAAAGGTTCAGTTTTAGGACAGAACAAAAAATATTTCAGATCTATTTAGTATGACTTTTAAGACCTAAGGTTTAAAATGTCCGGTCTAAAAGAAACTCTTTAAGACCGGTTCGAGTCCGGTCTTAATAGGGAGACTTTTAATACCACCTGGAACAAGACTTGACGCCGGTCCGGTCTTACAATACCTCTTTTGTCCGGTCTTAAAAGCCTTTTTTCCACCCGTGCCCTCATCCTACAAAACCATATCAATCTTTTTCTTCTTTGGTATCCAACCTTACTTAGATCTATTCATTGTTAGCTTGTAGAAATAAAATTCACATGCTCCTAAGAATATAATCAATTCAGAACAATTAAACACAATGAATTAATCTTTACTTTATGCATAAAAGAAATACTTTCTTTTCAAATCATCATGTATGCATAGAGAATTAAACTATTCAACATTGCAATAAATATGTTAATGTTATGAATATTATATTTGTGGATGTCCATATCTCCCATTATTTCCTATTCTCCATAGTTTCCTATTCTCACCCATTAATCACTATGATTATGGAATCACATTAATTGTAGATTAGAGAGTTATGCCTATATATAGAAGGCATATGTTATGTATTTGAGACACACTGAAATAAGAATTACTCTCCTCTTTCTCTCTTCTCTATTCTCTTGTTCTTGTTCTCTATCTCTTATCTCAGATATATCTTTATTTTCATAACACGTTATCAGCACGAAAGCTCTAATGAATGGATGATCATTTCTTTAACGATTTAACTTATATTATTTAGTTATATGTTTATTTTATCTATCTGGGATAATCTGAGCCACTATATATGGAATTAAAGAGATGCTCTTACCGATTATTTATACATCGGGTTTCATGGCTAAGATTGGAGATTATTACTGTTTGTATACACTAGTGCAAAAAAGGCTTTTAAGACCGGACGAAACAGGTACATTAGGACCGGACCCGCGACCAGTCTTGTTCCAGGCGGTATTAAAAGTCGACCTTTAAGACCGGACTTTTACACGGTCTTAAAGAGTTTCTTTAAGACCGGACATTTTAAACATCCGGTCTTAAAAGTGTTTCAAAATAATAAAAAAAAACAAAAAACTCAAATGAAACAATCGGTCCCAAATCACCGATCGCAACATTTTGAATGTCCCTCCGTCATCAACGACGGAGAACCAAGAGAAGATTGGAAGCAACAACAACAAGAAGAAAAACAAAAAGATGATTACAAAGTCCAGAAATAAACAAAAATAACAAGAAACAAAATCATTCACCATGAAAATCGAATTTGAAGTCCGGATCTACAAAAAAATCACAAGCTTAAAGCAACCAAATCGAGCAGATCCTCTTGTCGGTGCTAGCAAAGCTTCAAGCAACCAAAATCAAAATCCAGATCTGAGCAGGAGAGCGGTCAATGTAGGAAATAAACAAACTTAAGCAAGAAGATATCTGAGTTTGATTTCAAACCGGATCTATACCAAGGCGGCGTGGAAGGACCCATAGATCGAAGAGGAAGGAGCCGCCGTCGTCCAGAATCCTCAAAGTAGTACGCTTTCCGTTGCCGAGGATTGGAGTCGACGCCATCGCAAAACCTCGAAGCATCTCACTGCCAACGTTGCCAATGATTTGATTGTGCGACTCTTATGATGACTTACGAAGATTGCGAGTAGGTTAGAGGAAGAGGATGACATTCTTGCTGAGGATTTGCCCGTGAGGCTCTTGGGACACTCGTTGAATCTATAACTAAGAAAATGTTATATCACCAAGAAGACAAAGCAAACTCACGGACTTAACAGGTTTAGCGAATGTAGTTTTTTTTTAACACTTTTAAGACTAAAAGTATATTTTTAGGACCGGTTGTTTTAAACAACCGGTCTTAAAAGTGTAAAAAAAAAAAAAAAATTAACCGGTGGCAATTTCGTAAATATATAGAACACTTTTAAGACCGTCTGTTTGAAACAACCGGTCTTAAAAGTGTTTTATATATATATATATTTTTTTTTTTATTTTTTTTTAAGACCGTCTGTTTCAAACAGATTTGTCTTAAAAATACTTTTTAAACCGTCTATTTGAAACAATTAGGTCTTAAAAGTGTTCTATATAATTTTTTTCTTTTTTTTTTTTTTCTTTTTTAAGACCGACTGTTTCAAACAGACGGTCTTAAAAGTACTTTTAAGACCGTCTGTTTGAAACAAATGGTCTTAAAAGTGTTCTATATAATTTTTTTTACACTTTTAAGACCGTCTGTTTGAAACAGACGGTCTTAAAAGTGTTCTATTTATTTAATTAGTTAGCGTATACGATTATATTGTGCAATTATCTTAATTAAGTTGTTAGAGAGATTTTAGGAATTAAATTAGCAGATCAAGGTTTTTTGAATTTCGTAATTAAATTCCCGATTGTAATCATCTTAATTAAGTTGTTAGAGAGATTTTAGGAATAAAGTTAGCGAGATCATGATTTTTGAATTTCGTAATTAAATTCTTGATTGTAATCATCTTAATTAAGATGTTAGAGAGATTTTAGGAATTAAGTTAGCAGATCATGGTTTTATGAATTTCGTAATATATTACTGATTGTAATCCCTAAATTATAGGAACTGCCTAGGTTTATTTACTTATTAGCATATGTATATAATTTCAATTAAGCGAAGGAATAAATCATCGCATTCTCGGACTTGATCAGCGTCTTCTCACAATATTTACGAAATTGCCACCGGTCATACTTTTAAGACCGGATATTTTTTAGCCCGATCTTAAAAGTGTTCTATATATTTACAAAATTGCCACCGGTCATACTTTTAAGACCGGATCTTTTATAGTCTTAAGACCGGATCTTTTATAATCCGGTCCAAAAAATTCTTTATATTTACGAAACTGCCACCGGTCATACTTTTAAGACCTGATTCTCTATAATCCGGTCTAAATGAGACGGTCTTAAAGCCATTTTTTGCACTAGTGATATCTTATATTGATCTCCTTTACAGGTTCTTTATATTATTGATATTGTTATTTTAGTATGGCCAAAAGCCATACACTTCTGATTTCATATTCTGAAATTATATAACCAGAAGTCATATTATTCTGTTTTCCTATTACATGGCCAGAAGCCATAGTCTTTTTGTTCCTACTTTGAGATTATATTAGTCATATACATTTTGATTGATTATTTTGATATAATATGGCCAGAAACCATATTCTTTTGATTTCTATTTTTATATTATATGGCTAGAAGCCATATCCATTTGATTCCCTATTATGTGACCTGAAGTCATATACTTTTTCATCTTTTATTTTATTGGATGGTTAGAAACATATATTTAATTTTTATCTATCCTGAAGATAAAAGGCTAGAAGCCATATGATTCTAAATTCTCATCATTGGCCCGAAGCCATAAAATTTTGATATTATATGACCAGAAGTCATATTTCTTTTACTCTTATTTTGATATTATATGGCTAGAAGTCATATAGCTTTCATCTTCTTAATGTGTGGCTGAAAGCCATAATGTTCAACTTTTTTTTATCCTGAAGATAAATGGCATAAAGCCATAAAATTTTGATATCCTATGGTTAGAAGTCATATAGTTTTCATCTTCTTATTGTATGGCTGGAAGCCATAATGATCAACTTTTATTTATCCTGAAGATAAGTGGCCTGAAGCCATAAAATTTTTATATTATATGGCCAGAAGTCATATAGCTTTCATCTTCTATCTTATTGTATGGCTAGAAGCCATAATGTTCAATTTTTATTTATCCTGAAGATAAATGGCCTGAAGCCATAAAATTTTAATTTTGTTGCAATACTTTATGAATTATTTTTGTGAATTTCTTGTTATTAATATTGAGGCCCTGAAGGTTTAATGTATCAAATATTGAATGATACAAAGTGTTTTTAGTTATTATCCTGAGGACAAATAACTTGTAGAGAATTATGCCACTCAAGAGTAATAATTCTAAAGGCTAATAGTCTTGAGGACTAATTAGCATAGTCCTGAGGACAAATAACTTGTAGAGAATTATGCCACTCAAGAGTAATAATTCTAAAGGCTAATAGTCTTGAGGACTAATTAGCATAGTCCTGAGGACAAATAACTTGCAGAGAATTATGCCACTCAAGAGTAATAATTTTAAAGGCTAATAGTCTTGATGACTAATTAGCATATTCTACCCAACTTAATAATGCAAGAGGCTAATGTTTAAACTATATTTGGTAGTATAAATTTGATTGAGGCTCCAGAAGAGCTAATATTTTGTTATGTGAAGGAACAAAATTATGTATTGATTATTCTACCAAGTATAAAAGAAACTTATTGAGTTTTAAAGATATCTACAAAAATGAGTAAATACCCTTTTTGGTCCCTGGAAAAAACACGGATGCCCTTTTTGGTCCCTGAAAAAAAATAAGTCACTTTTAGTCCCTAAAATGGAAAAATAAGGTCCCTTTTAGTCCTTTTGATCATTTTTTTGCACATTTTAATCCCTCAGAAATTCCCAAAAATGTCCTTTTTAGTCCCTAAAAGGACCAAAATGACATTTTTTTTACTTAGGGACCAAAAAGGGTCAAATGTGTTTTTCCAGGGACCAAAAAGGGTATTTACTCTACAAAAATTGATATCATAGAAAACACATGCTATATATACAAATTAGAATTTTGCTATAAACCAGAAGTTTGTAATAATGTTTGCAAGGGATTGTAGTTATAAAACAGAAGTTTACAAATATAGCAATTGAAATGTCTGCTAATGCTGCCAATGAGATGTCAAAGAGGCAAAGAGTTGCAGAGAAATATGTGAAGATTTATTTTGAAGCCAAGATAAATAACAAATAAGCCTAGAAGGTAATATAATGCTCCCTTTTGTTGTTATAGTTATTTAATTTATTGTGATCACAATATCATAAATCTGTTGTCATGAGAATTTTCTGCTGGAGAATTTTATTGTGTGATTCTAAGTTATTTTGATTATTGAATATTTGTGTATGTGGTGGACTATATATTTTGCATATATAATTTAATTGAAGTATATTATTAATGAGTAATGAAATTATCCAGTGACGTAATATTATATGGTAGTTCCTGAAGAACTAACATAGATTTTCCTTTTCAGCTTTAAAAGGGTTTGAAAGTGATTTTGAAATATAGAAAGTATGTTTGTATGACTCACACTTGAGGGGGAGATTGTTAGAATACAAGTGTGAGCTAATTTTTGAAAAGTTATATACTTCTCATACAAAGTCTAATAGATCTCCCAAAATGGATGTCAGATTATGATTAAGTCATAATTTTATGGAAATTGAAAAGTTTATGATTGGTTGAGATATATGTTACAGTAAACCAGAAGTTTACTGATCCAAACAAATTTATTGTTGCCATGACTTGTTTGACCATCCAAGTCATATATATATATAATAAGATTATGTATTGACATCCATTGAAGAACCAGAAGATTCTTCACAAATAACCAACATATTATTTATGAATTATGTGTTGCTTGTTCTCATTGATCATGATTAGTAATGGATATTAGTATTTCTGGAAATATATCAAACAGTATTATATGGGCCCATTGAAATAGCATGTAAACCATATAAATTTGAAAGATGCATCTATAAGATGGTTACATGTGAGACTATTAGCTTGCAACCTGAAGTTTGCAATAATGTTTGTAACCTGAAGTTTGCAATAATGTTTGCAACCTGAAGTTTGCAATAATGTTTGAATAAATTAAGCGCGCTATTTCTAGATTATACGATCTAGAAATCATGTATTAAAGCATCCACAAATAGCTAGATCAATGCTTATGAGAACCAAATTTCTATGTTGGTATATTTGATCTTATAAATTGCAGCATTTATATAAGCCAACAAAATTCCCCATGTAAAATTGGCTTTTGGTCAGGAGCTAGAAAAATTTCATCTTAAAAGGTTTGGATGTGCACGACAATGCACATAGATGGAAAAATGTTGGGTAAGGACCTCCTTTTTCTTGTTTGTCTCTAAATGAAACAAATGGATTTAGGAAACTTATATTGCATGATTAGTCAATTGTCATTTGACATTGTTTTCCTAACATGAGGGGGAGAAAATAAGCAGTTGGGTAAAGAGATTAGCTGGAATGAACTATCATTGGCTCATGTTGATCCTTGTACAAAATAATGTGAACTGGAAGTTCAAAAGATAATTCATTTGCAGAATTTAATTAATCGAATGCCAGAAGCATTTACTGACCCAAAGAAAGTGACAAAGTCACATGTTCCAGCTGCTAATGCTCCTATTCGAATTAATGTCCATGAAGGACAACATATTATAAATAAATTTAAAGCACGCCTGAAGTGTGGTAGGTCCATCGGTTCCAAAGATAAATCCTCGAAAGAGAAAAGGAGCTAAGAATATAGATGATCAAGTCGAGGATAATTAAGAAAAGTTAGTAGCTCCAAAAGAGCATCTCCTGAAGAGTTATGATCTCTAGCAGAGATATCTCCAGAAGAGAATGTTGTAGTCCCAGAAGAGACCCAAGTACTTGAAATATGTAACAAATTATGAGATCTCAATAAATTATGTTATAAATGGAATCCGATAGGATCGAAAGGAAGTCAACGTTGACGACATCTTTGCTTATAATATAGCATATGATGTAATGAATGATAATGAGGATCATGAGCCGCAATCTATTAGCGAGTTCCAGAAGCACATATCCCCGAAGGATTTAAGGTGCTAGAAGCACATGTCCACGAAGGACTTAAGGTGCCAGAAGCACATGTCCCCGAAGGACTTAAACTGCCAGAAGCACATGTCCCTGAAGGACTTAAGGTGCCAAAAGCACATGTCTCTAAAGGACTTAAGGTGCCAGAAGCACATGTCCCAGAAGGATTTAAGGTGCCAGAAGAACATGTCCCTGAAGGATTTAAGGTGCCAGAAGCATATGTCCACGAAGGACTTAAGGTGCCAGAAGCACATGTCCCCAAAGGACTTAAACTGCCAGAAGCACATGTCCCCGAAGGACTTAAACTGCCAAAAGCACATATCCCCGAAGGATTTAAGGTTCCAGAAGCACATGGCCACGAAGGACTTAAGGTACCAAAAGCACATGTCCGCGAAGGACTTAAGGTGCCAGAAGCACATGTCCCCCAAAGGACTTAAACTTCCAGAAGCACACATCCCGAAGGACTTAAACTGCTAGAAGCACATGTCCCCGAAGGACTGAAGGTTCCAGAAGCACAAGTCCCTAAAGGACTCAAGCTGCCAGAAGCACAAGCCCCTGAAGGGCTCAAGATGTCAGAAGCATCTAATTTAAGTTCTTGAGAACAATACTCAATAAGTCTATATGGCTTGAAGCTATTAGGACGCATGTGGTATAACCGTCATGGAATATCTGTGAAAAGAAGAGTACAAAAATAACCCAATATGCCCATGCATTTTTATGAAAAAATCTAGAAATGAATTTGCTATAATTGTTGTTTATGTTGATGATATCAACATCATTGGAACTCCTGAAGAGCTTCAAAAGGCAATTAATTGTTTGAAGAAGGAATTTGAAATGAAAGACTTGGGCAGAACAAAATTCTGTCTTGGGTTACAGATCGAGTACCTAAAGGAAGGAATCTTTGTATATCAAGAAACTTATACAAAGAAGGTCTTAGAGTGATTTTATATGGATAAGTCACATCCATTATATACTCCAATGATTGTAAGGTCTTTGCAAGTGGATAAAGATCCATTTCGACCTCGAGTAATTAGTGACGAAGGTGAGGAAGAACTACTTAGTCTAGAAGTACCATACCTCAGTGCTATTGGAGCACTAATGTATCTTGCTAACCACACACGACCTGATATATCATTTGCTGTTAATTTATTAGCAAGATATAGTTCTTCACCAACACGAAGGCATTGGAATGGTGTAAAACACATTCTTCGTTACCTCAAAGGAACTATGGACATGGGGTTATATTACTCAAATATATCGAAGCATGAACTGTTTGGTTATGCAGATGCTGGATTTTTTTTTTCTGATCCTCACGATGGTAAATCACAAACAGGCTATCTGTTTACATGTGGAGGTGCAGCTATTTCATGGCGATCTATGAAGCAGACTATATTAGCCACATCATCTAACCATGCAGAAATTGTAGCAATGCATGAAGCAAGTCGAGAATGTGTATGGTTGAGTTCTATATGAAGATAATAGTGCATGTATTGCCCAACTTAAAGAAGGTTATATCAAAGGTGATAGAACGAAGCATATTTCACCAAAATTCTTCTTCACTCGTGATCTTATAAAGGATGGTGAAATAGATATCCAACAAATCAGTTCAAGTGAAAATCTAGCAGATTTATTCACCAAGTCACTTCTAGGTACAATCTTTGAAAAGCTTGTCCATGGCATTGGCCTTCGAAGACTCAAAGATCTCAACTGATGTTGTCAAGAGGGGGAGTCGATACACGCTGTATTCTTTTTCCCTTATCTAGGTTTTGTCCCACTGGGTTTTCCTAGAAAGGTTTTTAATGAGACAGCATTGGACAGTGTATCGATAAATGATGTACTATTTTCTTTAGCTAGGGTTTTATCCCACTGGGTTTTTCCTAATTAAAGTTTTTAATGAGGCATATTCATAATGGACATCCAAGGGGGAGTGTTATGAATATTATATTTGTGGATGTTCATATCTCCCATTATTTCCTATTCTCCATAGTTTCCTATTCTCACCCATTAATCACTATGATTATGGAATCACATTAATTGTAGATTAGAGAGTTGTGCCTATATATAGAAGGCATATGTTATGTATTTGAGACACACTGAAATAAGAATTACTCTCCTCTTTCTCTCTTCTCTATTCTCTTGTTCTTGTTCTCTATCTCTTATCCCAGATATATCTTTATTTTCATAACAGTTAAGTGGATTTTTAAGGGATATGAAAATCTAATTTCAAAATAGTTTGCAATACTTATTATAAGACCTTAATAAATATTACAAATAATAGCATAGGAGGCTTTATTAGTATATTCCTTTGCCTTAGGTACTTGAAGGATTGCATTTGCTCACCCACTTCATCTTTCGTTTATACTTCATCTTTTTATATTAGCCCTGAGATCAAGCAACATTCTCTCATATGATGTAGCCTACAATAATATGTTCCTTTGTTCATGAGAGATCCTCCTTTTTTTATTTTCCTCGAGATAGTTGAATGGTACTCTCTATGCTAGTTTGTTCTTGAAGTGAAACATACTCCTCTTGCTTGTATCTGTTGCTTTTGATTTAAGGATGAAGTTGTAGCAATGACTTTTCGACGAGTTCTCCTAACTAATGTGACTCTCCTTTTAGGTTCATGAGAAACTCTTGGATTCTTCTTCCTCTTTTTTGTACCCTTATGTCCATTGATTTTTGAATTTTACTGTACATATAAGGCACTAGATAGAATTTGGTATCCAAAAGGAGACAATGAATATTTCATTGCTTACTTAGATTCTGATAATAGTGGATACAAAACTGATAGAAAGAGTATCAGTAGACAATGCCAGTTCCTCAATGGCTCTATCATATCATGGTTCAGCAAAAAGTAGAACACCATATCACTATCATCAACTGAAGCTAAGTATGTAGCTGTGTCAAGTTGTTGTGCTCAAGTGTTATGACTAAAACAAAAACTTCAAGATTTGGGTATCCATCTAAAGGAAATTCCAATTCTTTGTGACAACACGAGTACAATAAGCTTGACTAAAAATCCTAATACCAAATTGTCATTTTTGAAATTCGAATCTAAACTGCCAATTTTCAATTTTAATCCAATTTCTTCAAGCATTGTAGCATGTCGATCACAAGCTTGAAATAACTCATTTTAACTATGAATTAAGTCATTCCAACTTTTATTTGATCATAGAGACTTCCAATATCACGTTTAAGAACTTGGATGTTGATATTCCTATTATATTTTGCAAGTTCTTCTAAGTTTCATAAATATCTTCGTTGCTTAATCGATCTTCGTCTCTCTAAAACTAAACCCTAACTCAAATCTCTCAAAAACTCCATTTCTCGTTCGTCAAAGTTTCTAATAGCATTTTCAAGGCTATAATGGCTAGAACTAAGCAACCCATGGTTGGGAAGGATGATTCACCTCTACCTCTGCCATCGAAGAAGGCGAAGACTTCGAGCACTCCAAAGGAGCCAAAGTATCGGCCCAAAGTTCAACAGACCAAACCTAAGCCAAAATCTAAAGGAATTGTTATCAAAGAACCTTCCTAGCTCCAAACGCGTTCCACTTCCTTTGTATGTGTTGGGAAATGAAAAGGGAAGGAAAGGAAGCCAACATTCAAACTCAACAATGCTAGATCGGCGTGGAAGTTGTTCTTAAGCATCTTCAAAGCAGATATGAGATTCCTACAGACTCAAGATTTGGAACCACTTCTTCTGAGGCAACTAGAAGCCAGGAAACCCCATTAGGCTCTGGTTCTACAGGTCCATATCCCTCTCAGTTACTCGAAGAACTTCAACCTTTGATTCCTCCTCCTGGTATCATCACTTCGCCTCTTGATATCTCTGACGAAGCTTAGTTCCAATTTATTATGGTTAACGATATTCCTGTCCCACTATATATGTTTATTTAGACAAATTAAAGTCTGAGTGTAATGTGGATCTCTGTGGTTGAGTCAATATGCACCTCTGCCGAGTAGTAGGGTTGTCTATTGTCCTAAAGTAGTTAAAGTCTTTTATTTCAACATGAGGATCACTGATCTCACTGATGAGGATGATAACATTATAGAAGAGGTACTCAAGACTAAGGTCAAAGGAAAGACGATTAAACTCATTGCTGAGTTAATTTACACGTATTTGGGGAATACCAATGTTCCTACTCAGTTCGAGAAACACCTATCTAATAAGTAGATTTTTAGCATATTGAAGCCAGGAGAACCTTTGGGGCCTTTGAACTTCAACCCTGCCTTTATGAGTGATACTTTCCAAGTCATCTAGTATATCTACATAAGGAACATAGTACAAAAGGGTAAAAACTTTTCTCATTTCACTTCTAGAGACTATCTCATGTTTGCCTCAATTATCTCACATGAACCTAGAAATGTGGGTGAATGGATTATGGATGAGATGCACCATTTTAGATTTAATTATAATATCACATCCAGTATCCCTTTTCCCAATCTGGTTTCCTATCTTCTGTATTTGAACAACATTTGGTATCTTATCCAAGAAGAGAAGCACGTAAAGTCGGAGAAATTTGGGAAGAATCGATTAAAGAGAATAAGAATTTCTTTTACAAAGGCTTCTATGAAATCGAAGACCAAGTCAGTGAAGAAGATGACATCCTCACCAACTAGGGCAGATGAGGCCCAATCTTCCCAAGCAGGATCCCCTACCGCCCTGCTCCTTCCTTCTTTAGGGCTATACTTCATACCTACATCAAAGAGATCATCTAGTTTGTCGTTGATACTATGCTTCGATCAAATGAATCTTTGCAAGCATCCACTTTGTTTCTATACAAGCCTCTAATGAATCACTGATATCTACTCTTGGGGCGAAGATGAAGATTTTGGTTGATCAGATATATACCAACTTCAAGATCATCTTTGATCTTTAAGATGAGCACACAAGAAAAATCAAGAAGATTGAGGAAGTCTTGCATACTCTGGGATTTTCCCTCTCTGAGCCATCTACTTCGGCTTCTGAGCCTCTATTCCTTCTAGTTTCACTTCGGTCTCTGAGCCCTCTCCTGTTACTCAGCCTCCCACCACCATCCCTGATACCACCACTACTCCTATTCCTAAGGACCTCTTCCTTCCTCTATTCCACCATCCACCACTCCTCCTAGTTATCCTTCCACTACTAGCTCCATTAACCCAGAACCTACCCTTAAACCTGATTCTCACTCTACTTCCTCTTCTTCCACTGCCACCATTGCACCTTCTTTTGACCCTTCTACAGCCATGATTCTTTACACACCTCCATCTCCTCTTCCTCCACTTTCAGATCTTACTTTTCCCACCTTTTTACCTGATGACAAAGGGGGAGAAGCGTAGATTGTGACTGTCGATATATGTTCTATTTTTATGTTTCTCATATTGCTCTTATCTTTTGAATTATGTTTCTATACTAACTTGTCAATCTGTAACTTATGTTATTCAATGAAAATATTATGCATATGTTTCTCATATTCTCTCTTTGTGATCTCCAAAGTTTTAAAATATATTTACAAAACATTCCAAGTGTTGTCAACTTCAAAAATGGGGAGAATGTTAGTTCTCGGTTTATATTTTGATGATAAAAATATTTGAAAATGAAAGAGGACTTGATGATTCAAGTCACTTGAGTGTATGTTTCAAGACACTCGAGTGAACAACCTCCATTTGTACTAAAACTTGAATCAAAAAACTTTTGTAAAGTGATACACTCGAGTGAATAAACAAGCACTCGAGTGATAGTGATCAATAGAAGGGGTTCTCAACAAATCAGTCGCATCGATTCTGAAAATTAGAAAGAATCACTCGAGTGGTTACTGAGTCACTCGAGTTGAGCCTCTCATAACTCGAGTGTTAGGAAATTGAAGCAGGTTCAGAACTCCAACATCAGTAGGCACTATAGTGGTAAATAGGATAACTCGAGTGATAAGAGAAAAAGGAAATTTCAAAATGCCAAAACAAATGACACTCGAGTAAAGAAAAGAGTAACTAGAGTGAGCCACTTGAATGGAGCATATGAGCAATCAAGTCTTGAAGGAAAAAAACATGAACAGAAATCAGAACGAGATTCACTTGAGTGAAGAAGATGCCACCCGAGTGATACACAAAGCTACTCTTCAATATTCTTCTACTAGAGACACATTTCAGCTGCACTCAATTGATTCTAGAAAAACACTCTAGAGACTCTTCTTGGTGCACTGAACCATCGTCTCCGAGAATTCAATTTTATTGATTAGTATATGTTTACATTTGATTATTACTCAATATACCTCTCAATGCTATTAATCTTATTTTGTATATGAGTTTCAGATGTTTAAACTCATGGATTATGAAAAGCAAATTTCTGTGTCAGAGCATTAATTGTGTTGCAGAAACAGAGCAGACGGAAGCTATCCAAGAGCAGAACAAATGGATTTCGTTTACACCTTTTATTACATTGAACACGAAAGTGACCCAACCTTGGGTGTCAGTCGATTCTAGCAGAAAGCTCATTTCAATAATTAAAAAGAATATTTCAACAAAACTATAAGTTGGACTTGAAATCTTCTAAGTGGTTATTCTATTTTGTTTCAAAAACAAAAAGATTCCATACAAACTTAAATTGGGCAATTTTTAATAATTTCCAAGTGTAGAATTCCACTTTCTTGACTCAAATAAGATCCAAACTTGCTTTAATTATATGCATATTTCATATCAAACTAAAGCTCTCGAATTTAAGTATTTTTAGGAACAAACCGCATCTTAATCGGAGGTCCCATGTGCCCCTAGAAGATGTTTTGATTGAAAAATCTTGAAAAATTGGAAAATTCTAGTGAATGGCACTCTCGGTGGGGCAACTTATTATACATGCGTTGCCTTGCGCCTTCTATCGCTGACACATGCCGGTCACCCTTGCTCCATGTGTCGTCCTCATCTGACGATGTGAGCCACATGGCAGAAGGTTGCCCTCATTGGGCCCACGCTCCTCATGGCAATTTCTGGATTTTTTTTTTTAAAAAAAAAGGTCAACAGTCAACTTGAACGTTGACTAGTCAATAGTTAATGGTTGACCGCTAACTTGATTGAGGTGGCTGGGTGACGTGGCTGTAAAGCGATGACATGGTGCGCTTTGACTGGCCCATATGATTCAGTTGCTTGATGATGTGGATATTGACTATCACATTGTCATCTTCAACCTTCAACTGCGTCGTCTTGACCCGATTGGAGCTCTAACAGGTCATTGCGACCTGCAAACTTTGGAAGGTTATATAGTCCTCATTTTAAATTTTTTTTCATGTTCTTGGTGTTGTTGGAATCGTACTACAAATCCATGACTTTTGTTTGCTCTAAGAAAGTCATTTTCAAGTAGCAAATCTTATGTTCTTTGGCAGCGGCGACAATGTTACCCACCAAATCTTTCTTTTGGTATCTCCCTTGTCCGAACTTCATTTGACATGCTTTAAGTGTCGTTGGAATCAAGGGCGGACCCAAGGGGGGGCTAGAGTGGGCCACCGCCCCCCTATAAAAAAGAGATATATAAAATATTATATATGGCAGTTGGCTTCCTCTTTTGTCTTTTGTTTGTCCCGGCACCATTGAACGTTGCTGGCTTTCTTTACTCTCCTCTCCTCCGTTGCTCTTTTAGCGTGGTATTGCTTTTAATATTGTTTTCCCTTCTTAGTTTATATGATTAATCTCTCGATCTAAAATCACTGAAGTGCCTTCGTCTTCGTCATTTTCTTTACTCCATCCATTGGCCCACACCCTTGCAGCCTCCCATTGATCAGATAAACTAAGAAGTTCTCCAGCTAGGTACCTCCTTTTCCATCTACAGTGGCTACGAGTTTCTCTTTCTTTAATTATCCTGCCCCATGGGAATGCATTTTACTATAGTAAATGAATTTAATTAGATGTTGAGCTTCTTGTGGGTGGATTTTGTAATAATTATGTTTCTGGATTATGTTAAGTTTCTTATGGTTTTTGGATTATGATTCAAAATAAAAGTTTCTGCTTTACATTATGTGTTTCTTTTAGAAAAATTGCATTTGAAGATGGAATTACAACACATTTTGAGTTTGACATTTTTAAACATCTAGATTTTATTAATTTATCAACTATATCTAAATTATATCAAGGGCTAGAAAGAACTGGAAAGTCCATCATTTACCTTCTTATTGATAGAGTAATAGACTTATACTCACTCTTCCAGTTTCTATAGCAATTACTGATCGAAAGATCTTTCTCTGCTATGAAGATAATCAAGAATAGACTTCGAAATAGAATAGAAGACTAATTTCTTGATGATTCTTTGATTACATGCATTGAAAAAGAATTTGTTTTGAGTTTTAGCATGGATTCAATTATAGATTAGTTTAATAGTATGAAAACATGTAGAGTAAGAATCGAGTGAAGTGAAATAGTAATGCATTTCTTTCAATTTTTTGTAATTACGTCTGTATTATATTTTAAATACTTTTATTTATGATATACTATTTTTTATTTTCTCCCCCCGTCATTAAAATTCCTGGGTCCGCCACTGGCAAAGGCAGACGCAGGGGGGGCGAGGGGTGGCCCCCGTCCCCCCTAAAATTTTTCAAAAAAAAAAATTAATGATAAAAGTCATAAAACCTTCAGCGCATATATATTAATATATGAAAGGCAGCGAGAAGAGTGGATAACAATGTTAACGCATAAATATCTCTATTTAATATCCCTATTTAACATGAATATTTGTTTTAAAAATTATTTAGCTTTCGAAAAATCTTAGCGCATAATTAAATGATATTTCAAATAAATATATGCATAGAGAAACTTAAGGAAATAAAAGAGAACGAAAGAAGTTGTAGTCTACTGGGAGCATACAATACCGACATTTAATTACCCACAAAATGTAGAATTGTCAATTGATATTAAAACCTTCTGCGCATATAATGATATATTAAAACCTTTCCTTTAATATATATTAAAACATATCATGATATAACCATCAGCGGATTTAGTGCATCTCACGTTTCCTTTTTTTTGGGGTATTATCTCACGTTTCCTTTTTTATATATTAAAAATTATAATGATAAATAGGTGGGGATCACAACCATTATATATCCAGAACCCTTTGTTTTACTCTTTTTCGGAAAGGCTTTGGTTTCTTCTTCTTCTCAGTGGCTGGTCTACATTTTTTTCAATAGCTTACGATAAATTTTAAGGATCAATAAGGTATTTAAAATCACTTCCTTTTAGTAAATTTCCTTCATGAAATTTATTATATATAATTTTCTTTCTAATGATACAACTTTTATACTGATTAGAGAATATTTTAAGGTTATAATTTTGGGCAAGTTTTGAATTTTGTTAAAAGATGACTATGAAAATATAGATGATGACTAATAGTTATTTTTAATCGGTTTACTTTTATTATTAATAATATTTTTAAAATTATATTGGTCATGAAATAATTCATGTTCTTTGTAGGTGCTTATTATGGGGAAGAATGCTACCATTGATACTTATTTTAAGAGAAAGAATAGTGAGTCTTTGCCTTCGTCTACTCCTAATGTTGAATTGTCAAATACTGAGACTCATTCTTCAAAGTCTCCTAGAATTGAAAATAAAGAGGTAGTTAAAGAAGTTGATCTTGCTTCATTGGAAAGAGATCCTGCATTGCGCCGTCCAATATGGAAATATCCTTCAAATCAACAAGATGAAATTCGTCGTGCCTATCTTAAATTTGGTCCATTTCAGGTGCAAGCTTCAAAATTATCCTTTTTCGGACCAGAGAAGAATCAACGTCATTTTTGCTCTTCTTGGTTTGATCTGTTTCCATCTTGGTTAGAATATTCTCCAAGTAAAGATGCTGCATTTTGTTTGCCTTGTTATTTATTTAGTAAACCAGGCAGTAGTCGTCTTGGGCTTAATACATTTGTTGTTGATGGATTTAAAAATTGGAAAAAGGTTAATGATGGAGAAAATTGTGCTTTTCTACGCCATGTCGGGAAAAATGTTACCTCAGTGCATAAAAATGCTGTGAGTTCATGTAGTGATCTTATGAACCAATCTCAACATATTGAGATATTGGTTGAAAAACTTTCTTCTCAGGAGATTGCAGCTAATCGTTTGAGACTACAAGTTTCTGTGGACGTGACAAGATGGCTTGCTCTTCAAGGATGTGCTTTTAGAGGTCATGATGAAAACTTAGATTCACTTAATCGAGGTAATTTTCTTGAGATGATAAAGTTTTTAGCTTCCTATAATCAAGAAGTTGCAGCAGTTGTTTTAGAAAAAGCTCCTCAAAATGCATCATATAGTTCCCCTAGAATTCAAAAGGAAATTCTTCATGTTTTCTCTCAAAAGGTAAAGAACACAATACGGGAAGAAATTTCCAATGCCAAGTTTTGTCTTCTTGTTGATGAAGCTAGTGATGTATCTAAAAAGAGCATATGGCTATTGTTTTGAGATACATCGATAAAGATGGTTTTATACGGGAAAGGTTTTTCGGTCTTATACATGTGGAAGATACAAGTGCTAAAACTTTAAAACAAGGAATAGTCAACACTCTTTGTCACCATAATCTTGACATTCAAAATATTCGAGGACAAGGCTATGATGGAGCTAGCAATATGCGAGGTGGATGGAATGGATTGCGAGCTTTAATTTGCGCTGAGTGCCCATATGCTTATTATGTTCATTGCTTTGCTCATCGCCTTCAACTTGCTTTAGTTGCTGCATCTCATGAGGTAAAACATGTTCATCAGTTTTTTGAAAAATTGAACTTCATAATTAATATTGCTACTTCTTCTTGTAAGCGTAATGATGAGTTAAGGGTTGCCCAAACAAATGAAATTGCAAGAATGATTGCTTTTGATGAAGTCGAATCAGGAGTTGGTCTTAATCAGATTGGTACTTTGCATCGAGCTGGAGTTACTCGTTGGAGTTCTCATTACAATTCCATATGCAGTTTGTTTAAAATGTTTCGAGCCACATGTGAAGTTCTTGACAATATTTCTAATGAAGGAAAGACAGCATCACATCGTGGGGATGCAGATAATGCATACTCATCATTGACATCTTTTGATTTTGTCATCATATTGTATCTTATAAAAGAAATTATGGGTATTACAGAAGTCTTTTGTCAAGCTTTGCAACGAGAGTCTCAAGATATTTTAAATGCTTTACATCTAATTTCAACTACAAAAGAGTTACTTTAGAAATTAAGAGAGACATGTTGGGATGGTTTCTTAGTTCTTGTTCAAGAATTTTGTATAAAACATGACATTGACATTCCAGATATGAGTGCAAAATATATTGGAAGGAGAGGTCGTGCTCGAAATGAACAAGGTGATTTTTCTACTGAAAAATTTTATAGGGTAAATATTTTTTGTTCTACCATTGATTATCAATTACAAGAATTAAATAGCAGATTCAATGATAATATTGTTGAATTACTTGCTTTGACCATGGCTTTAGATCCAAGAAACATGTACAAGTCATTTAATAGTGATGATATTTACAAACTTGTTGATAAATTTTATCCTAGAGATTTCACAGAACAGGAAAAATTGCATTTGAAGATGCAGTTACAACATTTTGAGCTCGACATTCCTAAGCATCCAGATTTCATTAATTTAACAACTACATCTGAATTATGTCAAGGACTAGCAAGAACTGGAAAATCCAACATTTACCCTCTTATTGATAGAGTGATTAGACTTGTACTCACTCTTCCAGTTTCTACAGCAACTACTGAAAGGTCTTTCTCTGCTATGAAGATAATCAAGAACAGGCTTCGAAATAGAATGGAAGACCAATTTCTTGATGATTCTTTGATTACATACATTGAAAAAGAAATTGTTTTGAGTTTTAGCACGAATTCAATTATAGATGAGTTTAATAATATGAAAACACGTAGAGCAAGAGTCAGATCAAGTAAAGTAATTTTAATTTCTGTAATAGATTTCTTTCAATTTTTTGTATGTTAGGTCTGTATAATATTTCAAGTACTTTTATTTATGATATAACATTTTTTATTTTCACCCCCCCTCAATAAAATTCCTGGGTCCGCCCCTGCAGGGGCGGATCCATAAATTTACGGAAGGGGGGCACAATTTGTGAGAGACTCGGGGTTCGGGGCGCGCCCTGTTTTTTTTAAGAAAAGTTTTAAATACATTAAAAAACAAAATAATATAAAGGGAAAAATAAGACTAAGTACGGTTAGAAATAGAAAAAGTGCTGTTAAAAATAGCAAGACTGGGCACTAAATAAGTTAAATAAGTTCAAGCACATATATTTTAATAATAAAAGTATATTACAATAAAAATAATTACAATATCATCCTTCTAAGCCTTACTTTTTGGAATTTCATCGTAATTATCCTATTATCAATGCTATCAAATACATCTTTTTCAATATAAGGCATTAAACAAATGGCGAAAGTTTGATTCAGAGAAGCTGGCTATTTGATTCTGCGATGCGAAAGGATTCTCTAGTATTTGGATTTAACCCTTTTTTTTTTAAAAAAAAAAAATACGTCAGTTTTAAGGGGGGGCACTTGCCCCCCAAGTCATATATGTGCATCCGCCCATGTATGCATGTGATCAGAACCAGAGAGCAACATGCAACAATAACAGCAGCGGAAGAGAGATCAATAATATGAACATCATGAGAGCATGATAACAAATTCATATATATCATGGACAGTATAATATATAAGCACGTAAGGCAGATGATCAAAGAAGCATTCATAAACAACACAACCAATAGGATCATAACAGCTCTAATGCGTACTGGGTAGAGAAAGAGAGGACCATCTGTTTTCTCCTTTTCCCTCGTCAGCTCATCTGGGCCATTATTGGAAAGAGGAGAGAGAGATATTAAAGTGGTATTGTGATTGATTGACGGATATGATTTAAAGATGATGAAGGATAATGAGAAAATGATTAGGAGAGAAACCCAACCCGATGCATACTGGGTCGAGTCAAATCCGGGTAAGTGGAGCTCATGTGAGGATTAAACTACTAGAGCTAATATGGTTTGCACAACAATGCACCAGAATAGAAAAAAGATGGAAGATGGGAAGAGATAGCGCAAGAAGATTCAATTGCTATTGGGTGATTCCAGTGCTTTGTGGAAGCCTCTATTTATAGAGTCCTCGAGAGCCCCTCCTTCTTACCCACCAAACTGCATTAAATCCCGCAATAACTTCTGATTGATTTCCTCAATCAAGAGGCTCTTCTTCCAAATCGACATACATAAATGTTGATTTGGTTGACTAATCACACATAAAGTGTGATTCAAAATCAGCAATAATTACTGACTTATTCTCTTCTTCATTTGATTCAGATTTTTCCCGAACAAATACTTTGGCCTATCAAAGGCGAACTCGAACCCAAAGTCCAGCAAAAAATAATAATAATAATTAAATTCCTTAATTATTCTTATACTCTCTCTAGGCCACGTTTTGCTGCTCATCTAACAAAAACTAAAGAAACTTGATAGCACGAATTGTTGAATAAATGTATATTTATAATGATCAACACCCTTTAAAAGAGATGGAAGATATGAAGGAAAGAAAATGTGGATAAAGCCACTTATTTGATTAAAGCCGTTAATATGGGTTGGGCCTGTAGGCTAGTCTTTGGGTTAGGTTTGGCGTTTAGGGTTTAGGGTTTAGGGTTGTTGAGATGGGCCAACCCGCAACTTATGGGCATCCCGTATTCCTAACTCTAAATTTTTGTCTCAATGGAGTATCTCCAAAAAGAAATTTGTTTGTCCATTAAAATATAACATTATTATTAAAAGACTCAATGCTTTTATTAAAACCGGACCGGTCATTGAACCGGTCAGAGTACTGGGTCAAGGGTCAGTGGGTCAGACCGAAGTCAAACCGAAACTAAACCGGAGCCAAACCGTTGAAAAAGTTAAGATTTTAGAGTTATTAATATGAAATTATAAGGAAAATAATTCCTTTTAATAACCTTGACCAAAATATTAATATTAACTTAATCTTTTTAAAATTTTATTTTTTGATTTCAGATTTTTTTATCCACGTTTTATCATTTCCAAGACCATTTGTCATTTCCAAGATTTGAGCATTCTCAAGTCTGCTCCCACTTCTCCATAGTCTTCTTACACTCTATAGTCTATCTCTTGAATATTCATTCTCTCCCTTCTCTCTTTGTTCAGCCGCATCACCTGTTTCTCTTTTTTTTTCTTCAAAGTTCAGACCTTTACCCATCTTCTTCTCTCTTTCGTCTATCACTCTCTCGCTCTCTTCCTCATTTTTTTTGTTTCCTTCTCTCTTCTCTTCAGCCCCATCGCCATTTTCCCCCGCTTCCGGTGCTCTTCTCCTCCTTGTTCAATGCCTCCACGCACCCTTTCACAACATCGTCGATGTACATGAAGTCAAGCGCAATCTTCAAATCTGGAAAATATATAGAGCTATGGCAAATGCAGAAACTGTGGACAAGTAAAACTTGGATTTGTTTCTTGTCGGCTTCACTGAATCTGTTTCTCTCCATCTCCCTCGTTTTTTTTTTTTTTTGCTCGAAGCTCTCCATCTTCGTCTGTAAGACGTTTTTTGGGGGAAAGACTCTAACCCGGTTTCCTATGACAGATCGGACTGGTCTCACGACTGGTTTGCCGGTTTCTGGTCTGAACCAGCCGGTTCGGCCGGGTTTCATAATCATGCTCACATCTTCTTTCATTCTCATCTACTTCCTATCCTCTTCTTCATCTCAACTGTTGATTGGAATCTGAATAGTTTAGATTTAATTTTTTTATAAAAATATTAATAAAACCCCTCAATTAATTCTCGGCCACCTTGGCCACCATTTAGATGATCCACACCAAGAACCATAGTTCAAATAAACCGACGTCAAAATCAGAAAATCATAACGATAATGAAACCCAAGAAATATCTGACATCAAAATTTCTAGATCAAAACGGTATTTTAGATGTCCGAAACATACCTCAAACTCTTAACAAAATGAAATAGAAAAACCATCAAACCAAATAATAATAATAATAATATAAAAACCCAAGAAAATATTTATAAATCAAAGGAAAGATACGGACAAAGCAAAAGGGTTGAAGCACCATCATCCACCCAAACAAAGCAAAACTAGCACAATCATCACCACTGTTGAAGACAATATGAGGATAATTCAACATGCAAAGATGAGAAGAGGCACAGCCCCATAGCCGCAGGTGGCCGCCATTTCTGACAGCTTGCGTGGTTTGCCGGAGGAGGAGAGATGACTCAAGTCGTGGTAGCTAATGGGGTCGGGCATCATCCATAAAATCATTAGTAAAAAGGTTAAGATGCAAAAATAACTATTAACTTATACCAAGAATGCAAAAGTAAATATAAAACTTTTTTGGTAAAAAAGTAACTATAAACATTATAAAAGAGAGCAAATGATAATGCCGTCAAAATTATAGATGTAAACTATTTATGGTAAACTTAACGGCAGTGCCACTTTTGTTCTTTTATACTCTTTCAGTCCTTAATATAAAACATACTACATCCGATCCTAATTATAAGATCTAGTTGACTCTTTTTGGAGAGATTAAGGAAGCTAAATAAGTTACTTAATCATTTCATATGTTGTGTTTTCTTAGATTATATATTAGTTTATTAGTCAAACTATTTAGTTTGAAGAAAAAATAAAAATAAAAATACTCTAAGCTAATTTAATTAGCTTCCTTAATCTCTCCAAAAAAAATCAACTAGGTCTTATAGTTAGGATCGAAGGGAGTAGTTTATCTTTATCTTAAATATAATACATAGTTTTCATATTTGTCAATTTTTCCTAATTTGCCCCTATTGATACTCCCTTAAACATAATCAAGGAAGAGATGGAAAGAGAGAATTAAGAAAGATGAGTATGATGTTTTAGAAAATAAATGTCATATTAACTAACTTAACCAACTTCTTTAATCTAATATAATCTAATCAGATAAATATGGTTTATATTAAGGATTGAATGAGTAATGTTTGTAGTTTTTTTCTTTTTGCGCCTAAAAATTTATGTTTTTTATTCTTTTGGTTTAAATTAAAGGAAAATTACGCGTAAGTCCCAAGGAACAAAAACAATTACAAAAAAGTTCCTCGAAATCACAAAAATTACACAGAAGTCCAAGGGACTTTTTTGATATTATTTGTATTAACAACAGGAAATGTCATATTTACAACAGGAAATGTCTATATTTATAACAACATTTAAACATCTGACCATTTACAATAGAAAAAATCATATTTACAACAGAAAATGCTCATATTTACAACATTTAAACAATTGGATTTTGAACGTAGAGGGGTCATTTACAACAGAAAAATACTAGATTTACAATAGGAAGTTATGTATTTACAACGAAATTTAAAATCTTGACATTTACAACAGAAAAACCATATTTACAACAGGAAATGCCTATATTTACAACAACATTATTTAAATACCTGGATGTTGAACGTAGAGAGGTCATTTACAACAGAAAATGCTAGATTTACAACAAGAAGTGATATATTCACAACAAAATTTAAAATCTGGCCATTTACAACAGAAAAAACCATATTTACAACAGGAAATAAATATATTTACGACAACATTTAAAAACCTAAATTTTATTTTCATACAAATAATATCAAAAAAGTCCCTTGGGACTTTTGTGTAATTTGGTGATTTCAATGGACTTTTTTGTAATTATTTTTGTTCCTTGGGACCTACGCTTAATTTTCCCTTAACAACAAAATATAATATTATCACTTTTCAAATAAATTACATTGCAAGGGAAATTAAAAATCGATAAACGTAATCATTTTTAAGATTATATATAGCTTCGTAAGGAAAACTCTTACATTGTGTATATATATATATATATATATTGCTAACAATCATTCATTATTTTGACATAATAATAAGTTAAAAATAAATTTAGAAATTTGAAAGAGATTTGAAAATTTGAAATCATACAAGCAATATATTACATAAAAAATATCAAGAAAAATAATACTATTAAACAATTAGTTTTTACAAATCATAAAATGTCCATACTGATCATGCAAACAATTAATTCGGGAACACAATCCCAACGGCATGCTTTGATAAAAACTTTGTCTCCTTTATCACCTCCTTTTATCCCAGAAGAAGCAGAGTGTGAACAAGGTTTAGCTTTTATATTTTTTTCAAGTTAAGTTGCATCCATCACATTAAAAAAAAAAAATTTAGGTGTTTCAAGTCTACTAAAGTATTTTGTGGTATATCTAGTACCCTAAAATATGTTTTTCAGATCCGTCTATCACAGCCTAAAGTACTTTTTTTTTACAACTTTGTATTTAACAATTTAGGTATTTATGGTGTTGTATACATCTAAAAATATTTGAGTGGTAGATGCTCCAAAAATAATTTAGGGTGATTGCATATGAAGAAATACTTCAAGATTCTAGATGTACTATAAAATACTACCTCCGGTCCTAATTATAAAATTGGGTTGACGTACTTTTTTGGAGAGATTAAGGAAGCTAAATAAGTTACTTAATCATTTCATTTGCAGTATATTTTTAGATTATATATTAGTTTATTAGTCAAACTAATTAGTTTGAAGAAAAAAATAAAATAAAAATATTTTATAGTAATTTAATTAGCTTCCTTAATCTCTCCAAAAAAGTCAACTAGGTCTTATAATTAGAACCGGGAGTATTTCAGTAAATTATATATACCTAAAAAAAATATGTCAACTGATACACCTTAATTTTTTTCCTCAACACAACACAATTTCCTGTGCAACAATTACAATGCCTGAAATAATCTAGGAACAAGTTAAAGGTTGCAAACACATAAAAATAAGAACTTAACTAAAGAAACGAAACTTCGTGGAATTAATAACTTCAACAGGGATCAACATGAATGCATCTCCTATCTAAAGAAGCTTTAGCAATCTAATATGCCCAAATTTGCTTCCCTAAAAGTTTCTGCCTCTTCTTCCTTGAACTATTGGAACGATATGATGTAAATACTCCTCCAGTACGTGTCCACATTAAGTGTCCAATAATTAGGTGCTCCTTATGTGCTCATACCTCTATTAGAGGGATGAGCATATATATTTTTTATATATATATACTGTATTTATTTATATTTAAAATATATGTTGTTTTCTGATTTTTTTTTTGGCACACAATATCTCAAATTAATTAATTTACAATCTTGCATTCAAAAATATGTGTCTGTAACACCAGTAAATTGGAAACTAATTAATTTGAGATACTGGATGTACAAAACATTTCAGAAAGCAGCATATAACTTAAATATAAATAAATACAATATATATAAAAAAATATGTTCATCCCTCTAATAGAGATATGAGTACATAATGGGCACCTAATTATTAGGCACATAATGTGGACTCCCTCTTGTCCTATCTATAAGGAACTTAACAGGCAGAGAAAGAATTTTTTCATATCAATGTATAATTTTATTCTTAATTTTTATTGTATTGACTTTGTTGTCATATTGGTATAATATGTATTAAAGGGGGGTAAAGATGAGAGATTGTTAAATTTTATGGAAGAATTAATGAACTTTAGGGTTGTTTGGTATGAGTGATATGGAGGGACGGGAAGGAAGGAAAAAAATTTATGAGTCGAGTTTAAAAAATTAGAGAAATAGGGTTGAAAGTTGATAATTAATGTTTCTTACTCTTTCATTTTACACCTTATATTCTTATCTTTATCAAAAATATTTAACCCCACTTCATTAATTATTTTAAAAATCAAACTCAAAAAAAAAAAAAAAATCTCTCCTCCCTTCCCCTCCATTCCCTCCTACCAAATGGACCCTAGAAGTGTGTTTGGTTTGAGGGGAGAGAAAATTTTGACTAAGTCATGACCAAATTACCCATGACCCACTTAACGTCTTCTTACTTAACGTCTTCTGGTTCACTTTGTTCAACGAGAACAATAAACCAAGTCCAACTAGAGATGCGCTGGTGGTGGTTGGCTATAAGGACGACTCTAAGCTTCCCAGATCTGAGCTCTCTCAGTTCACAGGCCTAAAGCTCTGGTTCAAACTCCCTTATGTGGCACCTCTGGTTCCCTCCGACGTTGACAGGGAAGAGGGAAGATGATGGTGGGACATCATCAACGGTGGTGGTGCTCTGTCTCCTTCCCTCCAATTCTCTTCCTCTCCTCCTCATCGACTTCAATGGTCAAGCATGTGTGTGTCTCCTGCCTCCTTTTCAAGGTCCAATCTCTCAACACTCGACACTTGGTGGTGAATGTCGGAGGAAAGGTTGGTGAAGGTAGTGGTGGAGAACGATGAGGATGGTGAATATCTTTGGTCACAGAAGAAGGAAATGGTGCCGCCGATGAGAAGTAAGGCGAAGGAGAGAGGGAAGAATTGAAGGTTGGTCTCTGTTGTGTCGCGGTACTATTGTAGCTATGGAATATTGGAAAAAAAAAAATCATAGGCAATTTGGTCAAAATTTTCTCTCTCCTCCCCTTCCCTCAAATCAAACACACTGTAAGGATTTTATTGATTTGTGTGTAATATGTTCGAAGCGCTTTGTTACTCAAAAAGAGGATTAAATGTTGAGAAATACTTACATACTCTAGGAGTACCATGTCATATGACCTATGTCAAATAAAAATATAACAACTCATATTATTTTAATACTAGTTGAATGATGTCACGTTTGAAAAAAATTCAAATATTATCTTATTTTTCAGAAAAAAAAAATTGGTTGATAATTTTGTTTTTGTTTTATGTTTCAAATTGCGATATCTTTCTTTGAAACAAGATAATATTTGAATTTTTCAATTGAGTAATCAACTAAGTATGATTAAAATGATCTGAATTGTTATATTTTCATTTGATAGAGTGGCACTCCTCTAGTATGTAAGTATATGCTCTAGGGGTGCTACCTCAAGCGTATTTTGACTAATTAAAATATAACAACTAATCTAATTTAAATCTTATATGATAGATGAGTCATTTGGAAAAATTCAAATTTCATGATTAAGAAAAATAAACTTCATAATCTAGAAAAACAAAAGACGCAATTTCCTCTCATGAATTTTTTTTTTTAAACATTAATTTTGAATTTCTCCATATGACTCAATATAGGATTAAAATAAGACTAGTTGTTATATTTTAATTAGTCAAAGTATAAATGAGGTGGCCCTCCTACCTCCTGAAGTATATAAGTATTTCTCTTACTCCTAGAATTCCACCTCATTTATACACTGGCCAATTAAATACCTAAACTAATTTTAATCCTAGCTGTTCCACTATTTTTTGCTGAAAAAAAAAAGCAAAAAACCCTCCCATACACCCCATTCTTCATCGTCTCGATTCTACAGTGACGCGCTGACAAGCTCTGATTTCGTCTCTAAGATCGGCGATTCTTGTTTCCCTTCTTGCAATTTTTTTATTACTAGGCGACACTCCAAGATTTTCTTGCTCTTCTTCAACTTGTGGATCTGTGACACCCAGGAAGGACACCCGACGGCAACTCATTCCCTACATGCAAGAGATCTGCTCCAACATCCGACCTGTGCCTCAACGCTCAGAAGCCAACACTCAGAAGCTACATTTTTTGGCTTATCTTCAAAAGCTCCTTTTTGCGGAAAGCCCAGTAGACCAGACGCCTTCCCAAACACCATTAAAAACGCTCAAAAGCCACTGGGTTTCTTTTGCCTTCCGTTGTGCTTTTTGGGGTTCTCAACGCGTTCCCAAATAGGCAGTAGTCGTTCAGGACTCCAGGCAATCGATGAGATGACAAACCACCACATCATAAAAGCTTCCAAAACTACTTGCATGTTTGGGCTGGCGGTTTCACAGCGTTGGTAGGCAAAAAAAAAAAAAAAAAAAAAACCAGTTGCAGCGTGATGGAGAAGTTTCAGTAAAAAAAAAAATTGCCAGAGGTGTTTGAGTTGGCTTATTTCCTACTAGGCTTAAACCAAAAAAGCCTGTTCTCCTTGGAAGCTATGTGTTGGAGCATTGGCTCTGCATTAAGGGGAAAACAGAGAACGGGAAAGCCGCAAATGAATGAGAGACCAAGGGACCTTCTTCGCATTCATTCCATCATCTTCCATACCTTTGCTCACCTTTCTCTGTCGACGGCAAGCTTCTCCACCTTCGCCGTTCTACATCTACTCAAAATTCAAGTTGCAACGAAGTAATAGAGCCGACGCGGAGAGCAGAGGAAGTGAGCAACGAAGAGAGACAATATCACATCATCACCATTCACTTCACTTCCGATCATCACCGTCGCCCACCTTCCCCACCTCCATTGTCTTTATTGATCTTCCCTCTCACCACCACCGGCGACCTCCATTTTATCAGACCTTAGAGCTGCAACTTGGAGAGGAATTTGTCGAAGATTTGAGGAGGAAATTGGACTGAGATCACCACCCACTACCATCATTGACAACTTCCTTTACAACCATTGCTGGAAACGTTTCCTCTTGCCCTTCAGCATAGCAGCGAAATCATCCCTATCGGCGAACTAGAGGGCAGGGGTTGGACCATCGACGTCTCTCTGTTCTTCACCATTAAATTTTTGCCCTCCTTTCCACCACAATTGGTGTCCCTCTTCATTCCTTACCAAGTCTGACAGAACCTACCTTCTTCTCCATTGATCCAAGCCGTGGCTTCTCTACTCTGCTTCTAGTTCACTATCAACCACCAATTTCTATTATTCAGTGTTAATTTATCATTTTAATTGGTGATTTTATGGCTGGGTATTTAAATAGAGAGTGATTATGCTTCTTGAAGTTATTTTCATGAGTGGCTAGGCAATTTTGTGCTCTTGGTGATGAAGATTTATGCTTAAGCTCAATGGACTACATATGAGAGTTTTTATATCATGCTATTAGTGTAGAGTTATATATTTGAATTTTCTACTTTTAATATATGATTTTGGAATTGAGATTAATGTTAATTATCTATGTTAGTTTGATATTTATAGTTGAGATTGAATTTTGTAGTGTGAAAAATATACTACTTGAATTTCTTTATGGTTGCAATGAGATTTTATTAATTAGCGTGTTATTGCCTAGTTAATTAAGGACTTATTGTTTACTAAATTTTCTTAATAATAATTTAACATTTTTTCAAATGTAAATTTAAATTTTTATCTTCAATTATCTCAATATATACAACTAATATGTATATATAGTATTCAATAAGATTCATGCATTTTTTAATCATTTTCCATCTCATCTGACTTTTCAAAAAATAATCCAAACACTTTTGAGTGTGAAAAAAAAGCCATTTCTGACACCGTCAATCTAAATACAAATCACATTTACAATATAACTTTTTCCTATCTTATTTGGGTAAAGATGCAAAAATGCTCATCTGCTTTACCCTCGGGAGCACCGTTACCAAATGCTTTGATTAAGTGCAAAAGTACCCATGTGATTACCAAATAAGTGCAAAAGTCACATCTATGTTAAAAGGAAAAACGTTGACAGTTAAAATGAAAATTTTGACTAACATTGATGACATGGATGGTGATTTGGTAAATCAAGTAGAGTATTTGGAAAGAAAAACCCACCAAATATAGAGGGAGCACCACATCAGGTCCGCACATCATTAATAGTGTCTACAATCGACGAGTACTGGTATGCGCATATTTCTAGTGACGCCTTATCGTCATTGCTGATATCTGGTTGGGTCTGTAGAGCTGTCTTGATTGTATCAGAGACCTTCATAGTTGAGTTCATGGCCGCTCAGATTGTTGCTCATATTAAATCCCTAACTATAAATAGTCCAAATGCTTTACCAATTTTAAGCTCATTTTGTAATTTTCCCCTATTTTCACAGTTGTAATCTCTTTGACCATTTCTTTTAATGAAATTCCCTTCATTCAAAAAAAGTTCATGGCCGCTCCAATTCGGGCCTTAACGGCCACCACAGGGTCAAGTGCACCTTTGGATAAATGGTGCGATGGTTTCCACGCACAGATGTGGTGCCTCTACATCTTTGCACAGATCTACCAGCTGAGCGTTGTGCTATGACGTTGTTGTGATGGTGGTGACAGTGCTTCCTTCAAGGTCGACAACTTTTTCGCCGGAGCGAGATGGAGTTGGGGCGGGCGATGGAGGCTCTTCAAACAATTTGAATTGATGTGAGGGGACGGTGCCAATACTGGAGAGGAGCGAGCAACAGATCAAGGGAACCACGAGGATGAAGTAGATCCGGCCCAGGGTGTTACCCTGCACTTGTAAGACGGATCGAAGGAGGAAGCCAAAACGTCAAGTTAATATTCCAGCGGAGATGAAGACCATCAGACACCGATTCTGAGGATTGCCACGTTTAAAGCATATCGGGATACATTTAACATCAACTAACAGACGTTCTCCTCCGTTAACATTTTGTGTGACTTTTGTACCTATTTTGTAACCACATAAGTACTTCTGCATCCAAAAAAAACATTTGGTGTTAGACGCTCTCGAGGATAAAACATATGTGCATTCTTATACCTTTACCCTAAAGTCATATAGAAAATATAGAAAATAAGTCACTTTTTGAAAGTAATACCGACTGTCCATTTACCATGCCAATGAGCTTAACCACTTCCAAAGCGCCTCCAAATAATTTATCGGCCACGCGGACACAGCGTCTCCCTTCTCCATCTGCCGTCCCCCGCCGTGGTGGAGGGAGGTAATATCCACAGCTTCGACGACATCAGGTTCGTTGATCTTCTTCTTCGTGGCTCTTCTTCCTTCATCCTTTTCGTTCATAATTGTCATCCCACTTTCGCCCGCTTTCAAGTTTTAGCTATCCCTCATTTATGGAGTGTGTTGGTGCGAGTTGGATTGCTGTTATTTTTCATTTTTCTTATCACTTGCCGAGAGTAAAGGCTCTGTTCTTGGATTTGAAGAATTTCGGTTGAGGAGTGACTGAAACACATACAGAATGATGCCCCAATGCTCAATTTCGTCGAAAAACGTTCCGCCTTTTCAGTTCCAGAGCTTGAATGGTCTCCAACAGCTTGCCCAAACGCGTCGTTTCAAGGTATCTACTCTACTTCCACCTTCAGCAATCACCATTATTAAATATGCTCGATCTTCAATTCATATTTCATACCGAGATTTTGAATATTCTTCTTCTTCTCGTTTGCATTTTCTACCTGACCTCATCCGACTGAAAATTCAATTTTCCAATAGCTTGGTTATGTTTCAAGCTATTCATATATCAGATGTTCGTTTTTCACTTGCAGGCATGGTTCTTAGATCAATTTGGAGTTCTCCATGATGGAAAACAGCCTTATCCTGGTGCAATTGCAACATGTATAGTCCTCCTTGTGAGCATGAGTCTATTATCTAATAGCAAGCCTTATAGACATAGTTCTAACGTTTCCGTCATTTTAATTTTTCTTAGTAGAATATCTGGCAGAGAGTGGTGCAAAGATGGTTATCATAAGCAATTCCTCAAGACGTTCATCAATAACAATGGAAAAACTCAAGAGTCTTGGCTTTGATACCTCTCTCTTTGTAGGAGCTATCACTAGTGGAGAACTCACCCATCAATACTTACAAAGGTTGGGCAAGTTAAATATGTTTGATAGGCAAAAAGCCTATCATATTTCTGAACTTTTATTGACGGTGCTGAATTTTTATTATTAGAGTAATCAGTTATATACTTAGTTAGTTAGTTCAGTTAGTTAGAGTAACGAACTCTGTTAAGATTCAATGTAAACAGATTGGTATGCATGGTTATCAATGTTGGCATAGCTATTACACTCTGTACAATATAAATATATGAATAGGGCACATAGTATTGAGCATTTCACTCATCTATTCTTTTGTCATTTTCCTCTGCTCTTTCTACATGGCATCAGAGCCAACTACCTCTCATTCTTCTGAGCCATCCGACTCCATGGCAAAGACCTCACACGCTTCTGGATCTATTGGCTCCTACACCATTTAGAGAAAGGACACCGTTACTTTCTCTCATCTCGTCTCTGTAAAGCTCGGGAGCATAACTATCTCCTCTGGAAGTAGCAGATCTCGACGGCCATCCGAGGCCATGATCCGCAACAATTTATCGACAAAGCTGTCCAACCACCTGCTCAATATCTCACCACAGGAGATGAAGGTGATGGTTTTGTGATTAATCCCGCTTTTCTTGACTTGCAACGCCAGGATCTCCTTCTGATGTTATGGATGACTTGATCGATGTCCGAAGGTTTCTTACTCGTGTTGTTGGCTTTGATTCATCTCTGAAGATTTGAGAAACACTTCAGATTCATTTCACTTCTCAGACCAAGGCAAAGCTTCGGCAACTCAAAACTCAACTCAAGTCAGTTAAGTTGCTCAATTTGTCTGTCAATGGTTATTTGCTGAAATTGAAAGGCACAATTGATGCTCTTGCTGCCATTGGTCATCTGATCTCTGAATTAGATCATGTTGATCAGATTCTTGAAGGTTTACCAGAGGAGTATGATCCGTTTATCACATATGTCACCTCATGCAAGGAGCCGTATAGTGTTGATGAAATTGAGGCCCTGCTTCTTTCTCAGGAGACTCAGCTTGAGAAGCATCAGTGAGCTTCTGAAGTTACTGCCAATGTCATTCACACGTGTGGATCTAGCCGTGGTGGTTTTGGTAGTTCATCTTGTTCCTCATCTTTTGACTCTTCCACTCAGTCTGCTAGTCCATGTCAAATTTGCAAGAAGAACGGTCATGAGTCTCGTTCTTATTGGTATCGTTATGACAATGAGTTTCAATCTCTCTCTATTTTGACTGACACTGATGGTCCAAAGTCTCAAAGTGCTAATCTCGTTTCAACAGAGTCTGTGGTGGATCCTGACAGGTATTTGGATTCGGGTGCCACCGTCATGTGACTCATAATGATCGTAACATTACTACTAAATCAAGTAGTGTCAAACATAGCTCCATTTCATTGGTGATAGCTTCGATTTATCAGTTCATTGTTCAGGCAATTCTTCTATTCCTTATTCTCATACCTCTGCTCTTTGTTTAAAAGATGTCTTGCATGTTCCTTCTATGTCTAAAAATCTGTTGAGTCTTTACCATTTGTGTATGGATAACAATATTCTCATTGTTTTGTTTTCCAATGTCTATGTTATCAAGGATCTGCAAACTAATCAAGAACTTTTCATGGCTACACCAATACTAGTCTCTATTCCCTTCGATAAATTCTTCACCAACTCAGGTCCCTCAAAAACGTCAAGTCATGTCCAGCCTCTTATCTCACCATTTCCAGATCTCCAGCATTGTCTTGTTCAGATTCTGTATTGCAGTTTCATTGTAATACATGCTCATTTGTTAATTCTTCTGATGTTTCCTCTTTTAGGATTTGGCACAACAGACTAGGTCGTCCATCTTCTCCTGTTTTTCTCGAATTATGCAATTGTGTAATTTTTCCAATAATAAGAAGTCTTCCTTTGATTGTTGCAACTCTTGTTGTCTTGCTAAGTCTCATAAACAGCTGTTTACTGATTCTCTTACTTGTTATACTAAGTCTTTACAATTGATCCATACTAATATATGGGGGCCAGCACCACACACATCACTTGATGGTTACAAATATTATATCCACTTTACAGATGCATTTAGTATATACACGTGGTTTTATCCATTACGAGCTAAGTCTGAGGCATTTTCTACTTTTCTGAAAGTTAAAACCATGGTTGAATTACATTTAGCTCTCCCATTCTTGCTGTTCAATCTGACTCTGGTGCTGAGTTTCTCAAAATTGGAAAATTCCTGAATGAACATGGTATTCTTCATCGTCTCAGTTGCTCATACACACATGAACAGAATGGTGTGGCTGAACGTAGACATAGAACAATCACTGAAATTGGTTTCACTCTCCCTGCCAATGCATCCTTACCCTTTACTCTCTGGCCAGATGCTTTTCCTACTGCAGTGTATCTTGCTAATAGGTTGCCTGGCAGGTTCTTCTCCATTTCAACAGATTTTTTGTCATGCACCTGGTTTTACACATCTGTGCACGTTTGGTTGCTTGTGCTTCCCTCACACGACCCTATAATAGACATAAGATGAACTACAGATCTGTTCAATGTATTTTTGTTGGGTATAGTCCTATTCATAAAGGTTATAGGTGCTGGGATCCTTGTGGGCGTACATATATTCTAGGGATGTTATATTTAATGAGAGTGAGTTTCCCTATAGCAGGCTTGTCAGATGTTCTTCTTCTGTGCCTTGTATGTCTGCTGGTTTGTTGCCTTCTGGCAATCCTCCTCTTTCCGTTCCTATTGGTCAGTTTGGTGGATCTTCCTCATCTGCAGTTCCCTTGTTCTCATCTGTTTAGGATGTATCTCATGAGGGTCTTACGTCTGGTTTCACTTCTCCTGTGTCTGTACCTCCAGAAGTTCAGTTACCACCTGGTTCAGATGCAATGGCTCACATTCTGCCACTCCTTCTAGCTCAACACCTTCAGTGCCAGCTCCTGTACCCACAAGGATAGTCACTAGGTCTATGAATGGTATTTTCAAGCCTAAAGCTTTGCTTATTGACACCTCTAATGATGAACCAACTTCAGTTTCTTCTGCTCTTAGTTGTCGTGAGTGCAAGGCTGCCATGGATGCTGAGTATGCTACTCTTATGAATAATCACACTTGGCATCTTGTTCCTCTTCCTCCAGATAGATCAGCAATTGGATGTAAGTGGGTATTTAAAAAGAAATTGTTCCTGATGGTACTTGGAAAAACAAGGCTTGCTTTGTTGCTAAGGGTTTTCATCAACAAGAAGGTTTGATTTTAAGGAAACCTTTAGCCCTGTTGTTAAGCCTGTGACCATTCGTCTCATTCCTTCTCTGGGAGTAGCACATCACTGGACTATTCAACAAATTGGTGTCAGTAGTGCCTTCCTTAATGGCTTTCTAAGGGAAGAAGTTTATATGGTTCAGCCTCTAGGATTTGAGTCTCATGATAAGACCTTGGTTTGTAAGCTTGATAATGCTTTGTATGGTCTCAAACAGGCTCCCCATGCTTGGTTTGAGAGACTTGGTACTGCCCTTGATCAATTTGGTTTTTCTAATATCAAGTGTGATAATAGTCTTTTCATCCAAAAGACTTCCTCTGAAACTACTTATGTGTTAGTATATATGTGGATGATATTATTCTCACAGGGTCTCCTGCTGATGCTATTTCTGTTCTCATTTCAGCATTACATGATAAATTTTCTCTCAAGGATCTTGGGTCTTTAAACTATTTTCTGGGCATTGAAGTCAAGAGACTTCAGGATGGTTCTCTTTTCCTTTATTAGGAAAAGTATATTCGTGGTTTGTTAGCTAAAGCTGCCTTCACTAAGGCTCGTCCAGATCCTACTCTTATGTCGTCAGGTACTGTTCTCGTCAAGGAAGGATCTCAACCAATGGTTAATGTCTCTCTTTATCGCACAATTGTTGGGTCACTTCAATATGCAACTATCACTCATCCTGAGATAAGTTTTGTTGTCAGCAAGGTCTGTCAATTTATGCAAGAGCCCTATTTAGAACACTGGAAGGCTGTAAAACAATTCTTCATTATCTTGCTGGGTCAGTGATGCATGGTTTGTCTTTAAAACCTTCTAAGTCACACTCTTTGTTGCCTTTTGTGATGCTAACTGGGCCACTGATCGTGATGATAGACAAAACATTATTGGTTATTGTGTTTTTTTTTTGGCCTAACCTTATCTCTTGGTCCTCTAAAAAGCAAGTTACTATGTCTCTTTCCAGCACTGAAGCCGACTATCGCAGCATGGCTTCTACTGTTGGTGAAATCCTATGGATTAGGTCTCTTTTATGTGAGTTGGATGTTCGCCTTATTCATGTTCCAAGGGTGTTCTGTGACAATCAGAGTGCAGTTCTAATGACTGCCAATCCTATTCTCTATGCTCGAACCAAACATCTTGAGTTAGACTTGCATTTTGTTCGTGATCATGCCATTCGTCGGGATATTCGTTTGTGTCATATCCCTTTATCGCGTCAAGTTGCTGATGGTTTTACATAACCAATTACTCGTCATTGCTTTGCCATGTTTAAGAAACATTTAGGTGTTGTGGATGTCCCTTAGTTTGATTGGGGATATTAGAGTAATCAGTTATATACTTAGTTAGTTCAGTTAGTTAGAGTAACCAACTCTGTTAGGATTCAATATAAACAGATTGGTATGCACAGCTATCAATGTAGGCATAGCTATTACACCTTGTACAATATAAATATATGAATAGAGAGCACAGTCATAGTACTGAGCATTTCACTCATCTATTCTTTTGTCATTTTCCTCTGCTCTCTCTGTTCTTTCTACATTTATAATTGATAAAATTGGTGTAAATTTTTGTTTGCATCCTCTGTTACAAATGAGGTATTGGAGAAGTGAGGTACAGAAGGCCCAATGGACAGTGAGACTTGAACCCACAATCAGTATCATTACTTCTCGGACCAGTGCATATGATGCTGTAACTGTAAGAATGTGACTTAGGATAAGTGTGAACCATGGATGACTGCCAAATGTTAAGTTTGTTTTCAACTTTATGTTCGTGGAAGCTTCAGTTATTCATACTTTAGTTGATTCTATGTTTGGCCAGCTTGGTGTCTTTGGTACTACGTTTTGAAAAACCCTTGTAAGTTTTCCATTCAGAAGAGAACAGAAATAAGGAATGGATAAAAATGGCTTAGCAGTCTATGGAGTGAGCTCCTGCTATAAGGAGAGTGGCTCCTATATTTTTCAGTATTTCTTATCCAAATGGGTGTATATAACATTTTCTCAAGTAAGAAAACGCACATGACATGTATCATTTATTTATGTTATAATGCATCATGACATGCACTGCCAATCCTTTTATTTTTTTAAGACTGAGAGTACTGTCATTTCCTATATCAATTAGTGGCTTGAATATTTTGTTAATGACTCTTTCATGGTTTGTTTTCGCTGAAGGAGCCCCCATTCTAACCATCTCTTTAAATTATTTTCAAATACCCTTGTTTCTTTTTTATTTTTTCTTCTTCAATCCATGCTTGTTTGGCTTTTGTATGAATGACGGCATGCTTAATTACATTCAATCTGCTCTCTTACTGGTCCACCCACTTGCCCTTGATTGTGAAAATTTTATGAAAATACCTAACAATATATGCTCATGGATCCATCTTCTAGTATACTGTTCTTGTGTTTTTATATAAATATATAATTTTATTTCTTCTCTTATGTTTTGTGAATTTTACTTTGAATAGGAGGGACGATCCTTGGTTTGCAGCATTGGGAAGATCTTGTATTCATATGACATGGAAAGACAGGGGAGCAATTTCTCTTGAGGTAAGTAAAGCAGTAATAACTTTTCGCTTGATTTTTTAAATTCACCATGTTCAGTTTATGCTTCTTAAACTCTAAAGGGTATGTTTGGGAGTTGGGAGAAGGAAAAGGAATGAATCTTGAGAATTTGGAAGAAGAGAGGTAGAAGAGGAATGAATGGTTCAATTATAATTTTCCTTCCTCTATATTAGATGAGAGTTTCATTGATACTCTCTCCCCCTCCTTTATTTCCCATCTAAGTATACCCGAAATTGTTTTATGTCATGTTACTTTAAATGATGCTTAAAGCATTGGATGTCTGGACCATTGAAGAGTAATCAGGGTTCTACCACGAATATTGAAATGAATTGGCTTGCTTGCTTGCTAGGGTTCATTTTGTCTGTTTGATTTAAAGTGTCCACTGTAAATTCTAAAGAATAATAAAATTGAGGAATGTGAAAAGGGCTAAGATGTCAATTACTAAAGAGTAAGGTATCTAGCCTCATTCAAGTCAATTGCATCTTTGGTTGTGACTTAAGCTAATTTTGTGAAGATAGGTTTGAATAAATGTGTTATGGAAAGACGAGGGTTAAAAAAAATGTAAAGTTGGTCATATTGGGCGTTGAGAAAGTGAGAAGTGTTTTCTCTTCTAGGGCCTAGACTTGCAGGTTGTGGAGAATGTAGAAGATGCTGACTTTGTTTTGGCTCATGGCACTGAAGCCTTGGGGACCCCCTTTGGGGATGCACGTCCTATGAATCTTCAAGATCTTGAAGGAATATTGGAGCTTTGTGCTTCCAAAAGAATTCCTATGGTGGTGGCTAATCCAGATTATGTCACAGTTGAGGCAAGAGACTTGCGTGTGATGCCTGGTGAATATGCTTTACTTCTTATAACTGTGCCTATAAGCTTTAGACCTAATCATAAGTTACTTTTCAAGCTCTTTTATCCAAAATTACAGGAGAGAAGTTTTTTTAATGGTTAATATGGCTTTAAGATATCAAACCACATGTTTAGTTGTTTTAGTTCTCGTATCGTTTGGTTTGTTTCTGTTCTTTATTCAAGTTTCACCATATACTGATACTAGCTTGTGTCCTCTGAAATTTTAAGGTACACTAGCAGCTAAATACGAAGATCTCAATGGTGAAGTCAAATGGATGGGCAAACCTGGTGAGGTAAGGGAATAGCTTGTGTTTGCTTTCATTACCATTGTTGTTTTCTCTTGCTGAAGCATTGACTTTAAGCACCTAGACTGTCTAGATTGCAATGATTCTGGTTCAAGTTGCAACGGGTTTTCAACATAAATCAGCTTGTCATTTTTTCTCTCTTTATGATATCAACATAATATTCTTGGCCAGTATTACCCGTCGAAATATTTGGCTGGTGTTTTGTCATTAAAGTATGACCAAGTCAACAACATGCTCTTGCCACACGTGTGTACAACTTGTCTGCAACCCTGTGTGACATGCATAAATTTTTATCTCAAGAGAAATCGTGTCTCATAAATTTCATATAAAGAATTTATCTGGGGAGAAAATTGCCAAGCTAGTGATTGGATGAATTTATCTTATCTGAGCTGTTTTCAGCATAAATTTTATCTTTAATTTCACTGACAGTATGTCTTACTCCCTCTGTTCTTTTAAGTAAGGTCTTGTCATTTGTCAACTACTTTCCTAAAATTAAAGAAATTGGTTAAATATAGATTTTTCTTTTTTTCCTATAATTTCTCAAAACTGCCATTTGATTGGTATAGTTCATTAGAGAGAGAGAGAGAGAGAGAGAGAGGATGAGAGACTTTTCTTTAAATAAATTATAAATGTGTCATTAAATTTTGTGAAGGATCTTGTTTTAAGGACTAATGGGTAGGATCTTATAAATAAGACTACAGAGAATATGATTTATGTAGATCCTTATACCATGCCTAGCTTGACAATACAAGTGGTTTTGAATTATGACAAATGGCATTTTGTCAGATAATCTACAAATCAGCCATGGCCATGACCGGCACGGATGCTTCTGACTGCATAGCAGTGGGGGACTCTCTACATCATGATATCAAGGGTGCTAATGTGGCTGGAATCAAGTCTGTTTTTATCACTGGTGGGATTCATGCAACCGAACTCAGACTTGATAAATATGGTGAAGTTGCAGACTTATTGTCTGTGCAATCGCTTGCAATGGAACACAATGCTCTTCCATCTTACGTGTTGCCCGGATTCACATGGTAAGATATTTTTGCCCGGAAGCTGAACGACTGTTCCATTCATTATGTGTTATATGTTGGTAATTGTATATGATTTGAATGATCGTTTAGCCACTCAGTTGATGTAACCTCGATCATTTATAAATGTTGAGTTTAACGAAGTGGAATTAATAGGATGTGGTAAGCAGTGGTGTATTTGTATCTGATTAAATTACAGCATTATTGAGGTTAATTGGAGGTGGCTCTTTGTTGACCTTAACTGGGGATGGTTCTTTCAATATGAGTTTGAGTCCATATGGCTCTAACCCTCTATTTGAAGGGGAATCAAATATATCTCAACCATTCTTTTTATTTTTTGGGTTCTAAAAGAACTAGCGTGTTGCAAGGTCTTATTTGCAGTTAAGAAAGCAATTGTCACCTAATTGCAGTTGTCCTGCAACTTTATAACACATAATTAGGTAGTATACATGCATAAAGGAGCCCTTCAAAACGCAGCCATTGAGTGTGGAAAATGGAATTGTTATACACTGAAAAATCAAAGTGATACAGTACAACTTTTGTGTTATTTTATGTTCCACTAATATAATATATTAATAAATAAATTAAATTTGCAACAAATCACTTGGTCCCACTTGAGGATTTATAAATTGATTATATGTTTGCTTACAAATCCATGCCTCAATGGATCTGTATCATTCTCTTCGGGATGCAATAGAGTGAGAAAAGCCAAACTACATTAATGCATATCACATTTGTATAGGAAAAAGAAAAATAAATACCATTTGAATTTACAAAATCTCAAAAAGTTTGTTAATACCTGTAAATGACAAAGAGGTAACATGGATTAAATTGAAATTATAAAATGTTAGTGATTTTGCTATAATGTCCCTCAATTTTTAAAATTCTTAAACACGAAAGGGGCACCTCGTTAGAGAACCACAGGCACCAGAGCTCTGGTTGCCGCCTCTCAACGACTATGAGCCTGGGAGGAATGTCTTTTTGGCCAAATTGTGCCTAAGGTGTTAGAGGGATGGTTTGAACTCGAATCCTTTGAAGTCACAAAAAGTATGTCACCATTGAATCACCTTGCACTACATATATGCATAAACAAATATAAGTTAGCAATTTTTACAAGGAAAAAAAAACTTAATACTTCAGGTCTGGCCACATGTAGTTGACAACTTCAATAGAACATTTGACAACACTACAATATATATTTACTATACTTATAAAGTGTTTGACAACATTGATAATTATAAAAATAGAAAATAACGAATTAGACTTTTATTCTATTTTGGAGAAATTTTTATTATAATAATTCAAAATTATAAAATAATTAAATCAATTAATTACATTATTTATTTGAAAATTGATTTAAGCCTTTACTCATTTAGTAAATACCTTGACGCCCTTAATCAATACCATTACGCCTTTAATCAATGTCATTACTCATTTACTTTATATTATTACCCATTTAGTTAATACCTATATGCCTTTTAGTCGCTACCGTTACTCATTTAGTCAATATCATTACTCATTTAGTTAATCCTTTTATGTCTTTTAGTCACTATGATTACTGATTTAGTCAATAATATTACTTATTTAGTTAATACCTTAAGTCTTTACTTAATACTAAATGAGTATTGACTAAAGGTGTAATGATATTAACTAAATGAAGAATAGTATTGACTAAAGGTGTAAAGATATTGACTAAATGAGCAATAGTATTGACTAAAGACGTAAAGATATTGACTAAATGAGTAATGATATTACCTATAGGCATAATGATGATATTGCCTATAGGCAGAATGATATTAACTAAAGGGGTAATGGTAGTGATTAAAAGATGTAAAAGTATTAACTAAATGGGTAATAATATTAATTAAATAACTAATGGTATTGACTAAAGGTGTAATAATATTGACTAAAGGTGTAAATCAATTTTGAAAGAAATAATGTGATCAATTGATTTAATTATTTTATAATTCTAAGATTTGAATTATTATAATAGAAATTTCTACAAAATAAAATAAAATTTAAATTAGTTATTTTTTATTTTTATAATTATCAATTATGTTAAACACATTACAAGTATAGTAAATATGTATTGCAGTGTTGTCAAATGCTTTATTGAAGTTGTCGATTGCCCGTGGCCATACCTTAAGTGTTAAGTTATATTTGTTTGTGCATATATATAACAAAAGTGCAAGGTGGCTCAATGGTCAAATCTTTTGTAACTCCAAAGTGTTGGGGGTTTAATCCCTCCCTCCAATTAGGGATGGAAAAGAAACAAGGCTCATCAGGCTTCATTCTTAATAAGCTAGGCCTATTTTCTAACAGAGTGGTTTAAGCCTAACATGGCCTAAGTCCTGTTAAGGAGGCATGAACTGTTGGTTAAAATTTAAAGTGTTGCTTGACGCTCAAATTTATTGTGAAACCCGTAACTCTTTACGGTCCTCATGAGTTATGAACGAGTTATTATTATTTTTATTGTGGAACCTATGCTCTCAACTAATCCTAGCATGAATAGCAAAGTTAATCCTCATGAGTTATAACTCATAACTCTTTATGGTACTCATGAAGTTGAATATCATAAATATGTAATCATTGCGGAACTCGTAATTCTTTACGGTATAACCTATAACTCTTTACGGTACTTATGAGTTATGCCTAGGATATTTATTATCTTTGAAATTCTCATGAGTTATGCTTAGGATTTACATGTTAAAACATTTATTGGGGTTTTAGGACTACCTTTAATCACTTGAAGATGTCAAAGATTATGAAATCTTCTAACGTTGATCCACACGATTGCCTCTTGATTGTAATGAGAACTCCTTCTTCTTGAATTCTCCTTCTCCTTGGATGCTTGCTAGGAAATGGCAATGTGGATACTTCAAGTATTTGAGTTTACTCTCTCAAGGCAATGATGGTGTGTTGAGGTTAGGTGAGGCGCAACAATGATGGATTGGATGGATGACCAAGACTAGGGTTCTTGGTGCAAGAGTGGGGTGCCCAAACTTTCTTGATTGGCTCCTTGTTCTTGACCAAGAAGGCATTAAAAGTGGCGCCGTTTTCTTTGACAAGCAACAACTAAAGTGGCTTCTTCCTCTTTCTTGAAAGGAGACCCAAAAGTCGCGCAAGCTTTCTTGAGTGTATGGCACACATAAAGTCACGCCCTAGTCCTTGATTCACACGGCCAACATGTATTCTTCCAACAAATTGCTCTACCATTTAAGTGTAGACAAACTCTGATTAGGATTTACAGTCATCTCTATCACTCTGAAAACTAGCATCAGTGAACCCCATCACTTTCAGCTCACTACTACTACCATAAACCAGAAACAGATCCTTAATCATTCTTAAGTACTTTAGGATCATCTTTAAGTTACCTCTTCTAGGGTTAGCCTAGTATTGGCTCGTAATGTTCAAACACAAGAGATGTCTAGTCTCGTACATAGCATAGCATACATGATGGATCCAATTGCACATGCATATGAAATCCTCTTCATGTGTTCCTTTCAGGAGGTGTCTCAAGACTCAAAGCCTTAGAAAGATGAATGTCATGACTGACGAGAAGAAAACCCCTTTTAGACCCATCCCTACTAAAATTTGTTACGGTCTTATATTAGGCTCAATAGCGGTAAAGCCCAACAACAAATAGATGTGGTATAACTGATCCTATTAACAAGGAGGATCCTATCTATCCTAAGAAGATAGGAGAATCTCCAGATATGGTTAATCAGTTCAGATCTACCTAAGGTACACTCTATAAATACAGAGGTAAAACCCTAAAGTACACATGTTCTATCCCTGAACTATTTACATACAGTCACACTGTGCACACACCCCACCCCCTTGGCCCCCTTGGCTAAGTGTCTGGTTGTGTACAGTGATCCCCTCTCCTACTGAGTGCTTCCCTCATAGGCATTCAGGAAGAGATCTTTGATCCAACATCAAAGTACCAGCCCATCAGGAGTGGACATCTGTGTTCTACACCAGAACAATATTCCATGCTAGTAAATTTTTCTCGGTAAAAAGAAGAACGACCATCAGTCTTTTCTGAATTTTTCTCGTTTGCAATATTGGGGTATTTGTATATGACAAAAACCGAAGTTGTGCACTGTGGTTGATATTCTCACTCATACTGCGATGATATATATTAAGGGGGTTAAATAGCAATTTTGTCCCAGAAATACACACTCAGGAGCAATATTGCCTTGAAAGTTTTTTATATTCAATTTTATACTGAAAGTATTAAAATGTAGTAATTTTGCCCTCCCCTAACGATGATACCCTAACGGCGTTAGCACACTCGAGTGTGACCGCCTCACACTCGAGTGTTCACGTCTTTTTTTTTTTTTTGCACACAGTCAAATGAGTGTGCACACTCGAGTGTGCATTTGTGCACACTAAGTGTGCACTTGGTGTAAAAAAAATAAAAAGATGTGCACACTCGAGTGTGCTAACCCCGTTATGCATCACCGTTAAGGAGGGCAACATTGCTAGTTTTGATGGTTTCAGGGTACTATTGAACCCAAAAAAAATTTCAGGACAACATTGCTCCTGGGCGTGTACCTCCGAGGCAAAATTGCTACTTAACCCTATATTAAGGAGTAGGAAACGTACTTATTTTTTGGATTTGATTTTGGGTAAAAATATATATCTGTTTTTTTTTTTTGTCAACGCATAAAGATATATCTTAACCACTAATATTTTTCAGAATAAAAAAGATATTGTTTTATTCTGAAATTATATTTATTAATCTCCTAATTTTCACGGGCATTAAGAGGACTCTTTAATGTTATTTGTTCAGGGATATACAGCTCTTAATACTATATTTTTTTTCATATATTTTTTTTTTTAATTTTAATGTCTTTTTAAAATTTGTAATGTCACTTTATTAATCAATATTGAATCACCTAATATTATCTCTTAAGCATTAGTAGTGATAAAAAGGGAGAGATTTATTATTTTTAAACTGATTTTTATACTTGAAATTTTTAAGGGAAAATTAGGGTGTGCATGGTAACGCTCCCAGAATGAGTTTTTCCTTAATTTCTGTTCCCAGGAACAAAATTGAATAAGAATTGTGTTTGGTAAATACAGTTTTTTTTTCTTGTCCCGGGATGAACCGGTTTCTTTTTTGTACTGGGGAATAAAAAAAGAAACAGAAAATTTCTGCTTGTCTGCTCTAGGGTACAAAGCCAGAATCTATTTTCCCCTTCTCTCTTCCCCGCCACCACCACCGCCGCCGCCATTGCATCACCACCGCCACCACCACCGCGGCCATTGCCACCGCCGTCGCCACCGCACCACCACCGCTGCCACCCACACCGCACCACCACCCTTGCCGCCGCTACCGCCACCCCCACCCCCACCGCCGCTACCATCATCACACCGCCACCACCACATAAATAATTTTTTGAATATAAAAATTACATAAATAAAAATAAAATGTGTTAACAAACGTAATTCTGATTCTCTAAGTAAAAATAAAATGAGTTAACAAACTTAATTCTAATTCTCAGAACTTTTCCCAGGCACAGAATCAGAAAAAATTGTTTCATCTCAGAATCAGCGTTGGGGAACAGAATGGTTCCCATGCACACCCTTAGAATGAAGGACCTAGAGGAAAACATATTTATAGAGAAGAACCATAAAAATTGTAATTATTTAGAATGACCTAATATAAATATATAAAACTAAAAGTACTAAAATACACATAATAAAATCTTACGCATTCCCCTACGTTCTCTTCCCCATTCTATTTTTGAAACTAATACAAAATTTCAAGTTTCATTAAATTAAACAAGGGGTTTAAACTTCTCATGTTGCATGAGAAGAAGAAGATTCCTACACACACATGAAATGGTGGGACCCACATCTTTTTAAAAAAAAAAAGATGTGAGTCCCACCATTTCATGTGTGTGAGACATAAGAATACACTTATCCTACAACATGAGAAGTGTATTTCCCATTAAACAATAGTTTTCTCAATTTTCATTTTTCACAACTTAAATATATATCTATGAAAAAAAATTACGCATTCTTCAATATGTAAAAATTGTAATTTGTTTAAAATAAAAAATTGAATTATATAATTTTAATAAAATTCAAAGTCTTTTATAATTTATCATATATGTTAAACCAAGAAAGTTTGTATGATTTATTTTTATTTTAAAAGCAATTTATGTGGCTTAAAAATACATATGATGTTATTAAAATTTAAAAATATAACTAACCTATTATATCATGAAAAATATGAAATAAGTTTAGTTTTTTTTTTATAAAATGAGCTTAATTGATATTAACATTGATAAATCAGGCTACTTGATGATATAAATCGGTGAAAAGTAAAAATTAAGAAAAAAAATATGAGTTTAACAGTTGTTAATTAAATAATATATTGAAAATAAATAATAATAAAAAACAAGATATGATCATATCATGTCAGACAATTTTAGTTTTAAATTTAGGTATTTTTTTAATTATGAATATAAGAGATAATACAGGAGGTTTGATTGGGGGCAATTTAGTAATTTTAAATTTATATTATGATGTTTGGTCCTTTTAAATAATTATAATTTTTATGGTCCTTTATAATAAATATTATTTTCTGTAGCTCCTTTATTTTAATTTTCCTAAACTGATTTGGGGAGTAAAGATCCGATTTAAAATCTTTTGAAAATAAAAAAAGTTGTTATATATTTATTGGATGTGACATGCCAGCGGTCTTTATCCCATTATTCTTGTATACCCTCATTTTATTTATAATAATTTGTGCCTTCTTTTAAGGGAGTTATTTGTGTCATCAAATCCAATATTATATAATTTTTCTGATATAATTAATATTTGAGATTATTTTAATTTAAATATGTTAATTTTTATTTTATTTGATCAAGCCCTTTGAAGCTTACTGGGTAGAATGTTATTACATCTCTCAACAAGTACGTTTTCTAATTTTCGAACTTTTCAATTTTAATATTCTTATGATTTGATCAAGGGTTTCAAACCTTTAAAGCTTAGAGGGTAGAGGGTTTTCTCTTCTCCCAACAAGTATACTTTTCGGGATTTAAACTTGTGATCTCCTTCTTACGGGATAATCCCTTACCACATCAACCAACAGTTTGTTGATAATCTAAAAATATATATATTATTATGTTAAAATATATACGGATCCGTCTAAGATTATTGTTTAAGCTCCTATAGTCCCGTCACTTATGATATCATTTTGTATAGTTTTAAATGTATAATTTTTGGGATGACTGAATTATATGTATGTGAATGCATTCAAACTTTGATGAGCATGAGTTTTGATCGATTATATGCATGTGACGCATCTTTCAACTTGCAAGGGAAAAATTGTTTGCCCTTCATTGAAACTAAAAGCATGCTAACTTGGCATAATTAAGGATGGATGATGTAAGAAGAACAAGTAATTACCACGAATGCCTATTAATAATGCAATTATAATTTTCATTTTTGGGATCATTTCTGATTTATTATTTAATCATAACTTTTATTTTAGGAAAAATATTCAAAAAATATCACTTGAACTTCAAAATCTTATTGACAACCATAGTAATGAAAATAAAAGAACAATAAAATAATTGAACACTCATTTTATTGAGAAATCATCTTTTTGAAATTTTGAAATTCAAATGGTATTTTCTTGTATACATACACACACATATACATACATACATACAAATACATATATGTACATATATATAAATGCATACATATATGTATATGTGTGTGTGTATAGATATATACAATTGGATTTTAGGCCATCACTAGATTTTGATTTTAGCCGAACGCAATGCTGGGGCATTTGTTGAATTTTAGAAGGATCCAATTAATATACTGATAAATATATACTCCCTTCGTTGATAATTTTTCATAGTTTATATGTATAAATAAAAATATGTAACGTGGTCTTATAAGAAATAATGACGAGCGGCGGGTGAGGCAATGAACATCATATGAATTTCGACTATGTCACAGAGTCACTAGTGCAAAAAAGGGCTTTAAGACTGCCTCATTTGGAGCGGATAATCGACGCACCGGTCTTAAAGGTGTGACCAGTGGCAGTTTTGTAAATAAAAAGAACTTCTTAAACAATGAAGGGCTATAAGACCGCCTCATTTAGAGCGGATAATCGAAGCACCGGTCTTAATGGTGTGACCGGTGGCAGTTTTGTAAATAAAAAGAACTTCTTACACAATGAAGGACGCCTCATTAAGACCGGACTAATTATCGACCGGTCCTAAATATGTGACCGGTGGCATATTTGTAAATATAAAGAACTTCTTATTCTCGGTCTTAAAGGTTATCTTTTAAGACCGTATATGTGTATTTGTCCGGTCTTAAAAATGAAGCGCCAAACGTTAACTTCGCGCGGACGCTTTTGTCACTCTCACACTCTCACCGAAGAACCCCTGTTCACGTTGCGAAACCCTTCTGTTCCATTACCTCTCTTCCTCGCCCGCGTCTGGTTAGCCTCTGTTACTCCCTCATTTTCTCGGGCATTCCTCTCTTCTTGTCTTGAAAATGAACGGTGAAAACGATTCCACTCGTGTTCTTGAAACTCCAGGATCTTGGTTTGACTGGGAGGGTCGGACAAGCGAACCCTCTTCATCTCACATTGAGCCTCCTCGGCGCCGTGCACGCCGTGGTAGAAGCGGCACACGAATGATGGAAGTATCCCTTAGTCGAATCTTGGGACGAAGCTCGAGATTCATTTTGATGAAAATTTGCAACCTTTCGGTCCTAATAAAAGCACATATACTAGTTTTGTCGGCGCTCTAGTACGCGGCAAGGTTAGCATTTTGGTGATAAGTGGAAAAATGTGGACCAAAAAACAATAAAGGATCCTATGTGGGACACTATCCGGCTTACATTCACCGTCCACAGTCCGAGAAGTTCAAAGACTCAACATTGTCTTATTGTCTTTGGCGGTTCGGAAGTTTAAGACCTTTCGGCTAACACTTATATTTTTGCCGAGGAGAAGCGACCATCAACCACAGGACAAGTACAAATTTATTGATGAACAAACTTGGCAACAATTTGTTCGAAGCGGACCACTCTGAAGCTCGGTGAGTTATATTTAGTTTTGTTTGCACTTTTGTTTGCTTATTAACTTTGTGAGGATATGTGAATGTTATTGTGTACATCTAATCCTGTTAGTTAAATGGTTTGGTGTGTGAATAGAAGTATACATTTGCTGCCTTTGTCCCGCATGAGAGGAGCATGTCCTAGTTCCATGCAAGTTTGATATGTAAAGCGTGTAATGGCCATGGTTAGACGTTCTTTGTTAGTTAGTTAGTTATTCTAATATGTGTAGGAACCATTTATGATGAATGAATGAATTGGTGAGTTGGCAGCATTTACGCAACTCCCTTTCCTTTGGTTTTCCCAATTTCTTCTACAATGCTACATCTTCCTTAAGTAAAATGTTGAAACTTGATGAAGTGATTTTGACTAATGTTTGACGTTCATATCAAGCGAAGTTCTCTAATTTCGTTAGTGACATGGCTGGAATTCATAATTGATATATAGTTGTTTTCAATCACGATTCACGAGAAAATAAGGGAAAAATATCGGGAGATTGGGAGAAAGAATGATTGCCCACACAGGGCTTCTCGCGGCGGATATGAAAAGGCCGAAAAGATTTGATGGCGACCAAACGGAAGAGATTAGAAGATGAAGCTAAATCCAATCCTTCTACGGTAGTTGACCGGCCGCCATCTCCAATACGTCGCGAGGAGCTCGGTTGTATATTCGGCAAAAGCCAAGCGGCGCCTACACGAGTGAAAAACTCGTGTAGTTCTTTGAACAATTGTAAGTATCGATATTGTTATTTTTACTTACTAAACATGTTTCATCACTAAGCTTCTCGTTATCGTATCTTACGGGAAGATCTTAAAAAGAAAGAGGCGAGAGGGATCTTTTGCGTCGGACGGGAGGAATGATGTTCGACCGCTGCGACCGGAAAACCGAGATCACGCGGGCGTGTAAGGGGATTGGAGGACGGGTAGGCCTAAAGCAATACTTTGGTAAATCCAAACGCCACGAGACAAAGTATGGTTACCGGGAGGAGATGGATCGACGCAGGCCAAATTAAGTGAGGAATCGGCGAAAGATGCTACATTGAGGATGTTTCAATCGAGATGAGCAAGATGAAGGAGGAGATGGAGAAAATGAAGTTCCTCCCGAGCTCTCGGCCGAGAGACCAGTGTGGATCCCTTGACACCTTGGTTTGAACCTATGCGGCGTGAGCACTAGAGGAGCTGCATTGTTGGACGATCAGTCGAGCAACCTTGTCATCTGTATGTGGAGGATCGTGATGGTCATAGACAATTGGTTGCAAAAGGGACTGTCCACAACTTGGGATCAACTGTACACCACGAACAAATGGTCGATGATGAAGTCGAGTGTCGGTTGAAGAGGTGATCTTTGATGCACTGTCCCTCTCCCAACCGATGAGTGAAGGTTGTGAGTGATGTCAAGGGAACCTTCATCTCTTGGCCGGTGAAGCTTGTAGATGTCTCTACTCCTCCTCAAGCTCCACCCCCTCATCAAGCTTCACCCCTCCTCAAGCTCCACCCCTCCTCAAGCTCCACCCTCCTCAAGTTCCATCCCCTACTTGCTAACTTGACGGCCAAGGAAAAATAAAAGATTTGGTAGCCAAAAATGGTTTAAAGATAAATCGTGGCTGTCAATGAAGTAGTAGGCCTCCTCATCCTCAACCGCTTTTAGTTGATAATGAAGATGTAGAGTCCATGCCGCTTCCTGGAGCTGAGGTTACTAGTGCATGTGTTCAACTATTTATGAAGTAAGTATCTTCTTCCTTGATTACATAATTGAAATGCACCGTTTAGACACACATATATACATATATACTAATTCCCTCATCGATGTCATTCTTGTAGGTGCATGCACGAGCCGGTTCAAGAGGGCGAATTTGGATTTTGGATTCTTGTGCCCGGTGTATGCAAGCACAACACTACCTCTGGAATTGAGACAGAGTACATATCAAATAGGTTGTGTAAAGTGCAAAGAAAGGTGTACTTGTTTCCACACCGGCTCGGGTATACATATATACTTGTGCAATTCACTTAATATAATTATGCTACATATATATATATCACCGAGTACTTTATTTGCTTTGTGAATTTTCAGCAACCACGGCGGTTGGTCGTCATGAACATGGAGTTCCATTATGTTATCTTCTTATGCTCCACTCACGCGATCCATCGACTACGTTGAAGGCGATGATCACCAAGTAAGAATGTCATTTTGATTGTCTTGTCGAAATCTCTGTTGTGAATTTTCGGTGAACATTACGATAAATTTCGATTTTGATGATAGTGCCATGAAGACCTTCCGTGTTGAGGTAAAAAAAAGCGTGGTGCTCGGCTCACGGATCCTAAATGGCACAAAATTAAGGTTAGTACATAATTGGACATGACATAATTGCCTTCGAAGTTGGTCGATAAGCTATATATGCTCTTATATATATTTATTGTTATTTTTAGACCCGTCGGCAACCGAATGATCGAACTTATGTGGCCCGTACGTCATGAAACACTTATATGATATTGTGACGGAGGAAACACTAAAGTCACTTTAAGGGTAAGATGTTATGGCTGAATTCGATCATCGATGGCTTAATGTTACATATGAAATATGCACATAATATGTTAATTCATTTTGTCTTTGATGTTACGAGGTTTGCTGTGAAGAGCCATTTGATGATGATGAAATCGAGCACATACGCGAGGTTTTTGTGAATATCTGTATAAACTAGTCTTAGAAAATCCAAGTCAAGACAATAATTAATGTCCTAAATTAATTCATTTGTAAATAATATATGATCTTGTAGCAACAATAGCCTTCGTACATTTGTTTATTTTTTCGACTAGCTAATTCATTCATTTGTAAATATAGCAATGTAATTCAATAATAAATTTGTTTATTTTTTCGAACAATTTGTGTGTGTCCATTTTGGGTTTCGAATGAATGGGATGGTGGATAAAGCTATTTAGTGCTTGAAATTTGAGGTACGGGCGGATGTTGAAAATGAGCCGAGATGAGGCTCGAAAAGTATTCGCGACTTTTAGGACCGTATATTTTTAAAAGTGCGGTCCTAAAGGTCTTCGTCCATTTTAAGACCGTATATTTAACAAATATCCGGTCCTAAAAGTCTTCGTCTAATTCTAAAAAATTTGGGTAGAGACTTTTAGGACCGTATATTTGTTAAAAGTACGGTCCTAAAGGTCTTCGTCCATTTTAAGACCGTATATTTAACAAATATCCGGTCCTAAAAGTCTTCGTCTAATTCTAAAAATTTGGGTAGAGACTTTTAGGACCGTATATTTGTTAAAAGTACGGTCCTAAAAGTATAGAAAATATACGGCTAAATTATTAGGACCGTTTATTTGTTAGTAGTCAGGTCTTAAAAGTCTTCATTTTATTTAATAGATTGCCGAAACCTTTAGGACCGTATATTTGTTAATTGTCCGCTCCTAACTTTAAATTTGAAAATAAGGCTTAATTTTTAGGACCGATGAATTTTATACGTCCAGTCCTAATATTCTTCATTTAAATAGAGTTGGTGACTCGATTTTCAGACATATCGTTAGGGTTCAAGGCAACCATGTTTCTGGCGTTCTTCTCAAGTTTTGTGCTTCGTTGTTCTCGTTTCTACTTTTACGGATGTGAAGAACGTCATCGGTGTCCCTTTTCTTTTGTCGGAAAAGAAAGAAGATAACGAAAACGACACTGAAAATTTTCATCACATCCGGAAAAGTAGAGGGGAAGACAACGATGGTCCAAACTTGAGAAGAGTCGTCACTCTGTTTGTTTTTATTCGAAAAAGGTAAATAATGTTTTTTGTTTTGTTTTGTATGGTCGCAACTGTTAACTTTATTCTGCAAATTTTTAAGATTGATCACCACGAATAGGACAATGTTTTGTTTGTTCTTGTTGTCGGAGAAAAAAGAACATAAAGTTAAAGACAAACAAGGAAGGCGATTGGGAAATAAAAATTTTATTTAATAATTTTTTTCGCTGCCTCGTGAGGCAGCAGTACAAAAAAAAACTTAAAAATTTCTAATCCTCCCCATCGTTGTCGGAGGGGAGGGAAGGGTCGGAGACGTCGTCATCAAAGGTATGGTACTCAACGTCATTGGCGTCGAGTACAGCGTCCAGCTTGCTGTTGACAGCGTGATAGACCTGAAAAAGTTGGCCCAAGCGTTGGTCTATATGAGCGATGCGGGCTATCAGTGTGCTTTGCAGCATTTGTTGGAAGTTCGGGTTCGGAGGCAACGGAGGAGGATATGGAGGTGCCTCTCGCCCGGCCACGAGGACCTCGTCGTGGTGGAGGAGCCATTACGGTGGAGGTTGTAGGAGGAGATGGAGATGAATGTGAAGAAAGTAAAGTAACAACGGGTTTAAATAGAGAACCCATCCCGAAGAATGTGAAACGGAAACATTAACGAGGAGACGCATATTTGCTCGAATACGAGGAGACGCCTAGTTGGGAAGTTTATGTGGAAGCCGAAGAGACTCGAATTCATTTCAACAATGGGGAAGGACTCTTGAAAAGAATGAACTTTCATTTCAACAATGAGTTTTAGGACCGGATATTTGATAAAAGGACGGTCTTAAAAGTAATTGAATTAAAAATTAGTTTTAGGACCGGATACCAAGTAATATATCGGTCTTAAATGAGTTTTAGGACCGGATATTTGATAAAAGGACGGTCTTAAAAGTAATTGAATTAAAATTAGGACCGGATATAAGATAAAAGTCCGGTCTTAAAAGTTTGTATAAAAGTAAATTGACGAATTCATCATCGACGTTTATCTCTCCCGCCATCCGTCTTTATATACTCCACACACTACCTCCTCTTTGTCCTTGTTAACTCCTCACTTCCTAGCTCTCGCCCCAACTTCTCAAAATCCTCAAACCATGGTTAGATACAAGCAAACCGCTCGTAGGGGTGCATACACGCCTCACTCTCGTGCCATGGCTAGATCATTATATGGTGCGCTCCTCCAAATGACGGTCGTCGTATTGTTTCCGAAGACTCTCGGGTCGTTGGACCCATTGTTATTTCTTCGGATGATGAAGAGATTGCTCATGCCGCACCCCCTCGATCCTTCGCCGATCCTTTTCTTGCCGAGTTCAACCGTCATCTTGAAGCCGGCCATGCAGATGTTCGTAATCCCCTCTCCAACCCGTTGGCCCAGCCGCGCCTACCTCGACCCCTCTCCGCTCTCCCGTAATGATCCATTCATATTGCGGGTGGAGAGAATAAGACAACAACTTGCTGATCTCCGGCGGGAAATTAATGCTCTTCACGCCGAAATCGCCGAGGTTGTTCAGTCAGATTCTTGTGGATGATAATATTCAGCTTGTTTTTCATTTGTGTTTTTGTTGTTGTGTATATATTCTGAAGTAATGTAAGAAACATTAAGAACACTGTATGAATTTTTGGCTCTTCTCCAAGAATTCATTAAAGAAACTTATTCTCCAATTTTGCTTTATTTTTTGTCCAAAAATATCATTTATTTTATTGATTTAATATACCAATCACGAAGGCCATTAAGATCAGACATTTTATTTTATAAGTAACGGATCTAAAGATAATTTGAATTTTAGGACCGGATGTTTTATAAACCTCCGGTCTTAAAACTTAAAAATCTAATAAAATTTTAGGACCGGATAATTTTAAAACTCCGGTCTTAAAATGTTAGTTGTATCTTTAGGACCGGACATTTAATTAATAACCGGTATTAATAAAATCCAAAAAGCTAAATAAGGTATCTTTGTCGCGCGGAAAATTAAATTTCCCTCTCGAACTCTTGTCGCGCCGAAAGTGAATACTCAGGTTCCGACTCGAAATTTCCTCTCGCCTTCGTCGCCGCTTCGCGTACCTTTCTCGACAATCACTCTCTGGTTCCTTAGCTAAACGTCTATAGACGAAGCCGTAAGAGATGTTTCGGTTAAAACTTTATTACTTTCCACTTATCGTTCTTGGTTTTTCATGGGTTTAACGAAATCGGTGTAATGTTGTTATGGGTATTCTCTGTTGTTAACGAATATTGTTTTTTGAAGATTATATTTGCACTTTAGACCTACCCAACTGACCAACAAGTGTTTTTAGGTTACTCTTGCTGTCTTGTCTGCAACATCAACGTTCGTGAGCGGAGAAGTAAGACGACTCAGCAAACGCATATGCTACAGGTTAGTCCACAAGACCTTCATCCCCAGCATTTAATTTCCTCGTCTTGCATTTATTTTGGTTCTTCGATTCACTGTGATGCATTTATGACCAAAAGTAATTCTTAATTCGTCTAAATAATATATAGGAATTCTACTATGGATCACAGTTGGATAGATGCTTTACGAACGAGTATTGAATATCGAATGGGGTTAGGGAATTTATAGAATTTGCTAAAAAAATGCCCATGATGTGGGGAAGTATTATTGCCCTTGTGTAAAATGTTTGAATGAGTGTCGACTATGCCCTGAAGTTATACGCACACATTTAATTTGTCACGGATTTTGTAAGACTTATACAGTATGGGTATGGCATGGTGAACAAGTGCCATCAAGTGGGAAACAACATGGGGAGTGGCCTTTGATGATAATGACACGGATATGGATGATCGCATAGAGGACATTATCCGTGATGTAGGAGAAGAGGCTTTTGAGCGATCACATGCATATGGTAATATGTGCAATGATGCAGAGACACCGCTATACCGTGGGTGTAAAAAATACCAATTGTTGAACGCTGTATTGAAATTGGTAAGCTTGAAGGCACGTCATGGATGGAGCGACAAGAGTTTTTCGAATTGCTTGAGGCTTTGAAGGACATGCTTCCGGATGATAACGTGTTGCCGCATCGCTACTATGATGCTAAGAAGATACTTTGTCCACTGGGATGGAGTACAAAAAGATCCATGCATGCCCGAATGATTGTGTATTATATAGAAAAGAGTTTGAAGAGAAGCAGAGTTGTCCGATGTGTGAAACCCCACGGTACAAGTCAGATAAGGGGCTTGCAAAAGTGTTGTGGTATCTTCCAATCATACCAAGGTTCAAGCGGTTGTTTGCGAATGAAAATGATTCAAAAATCTGAGGTGGCATGCAGATGAGAGGATTTCGGATGGACAGCTTCGACATCCGGCCGATTCTTCTCAATGGAAGAAGATCGATCAATTATTTCCGAACTTCGGCGAAGAACCTAGGAACCTCAAGCTTGCCCTTAGCACGGATGGAATGAATCCCTATGGAAGCCTTAGCAGCATACATAGCTCATGGCCCGTAGTCCTGATTGTTTACAACTTATCTCCTATGTTATGCATGAAACGAAAGTACATCATGCCGTCTATGTTGATTTCGGGACCAAAACAACCCGAAATGACATAGATGTTTACCTAGAGCCCTTGATCGAAGACTTGAAGGAGTTGTGGGAAGAAGGTGTCGATGTTTTTGACTCTTTCAAGAAGGAGGTCTTTAGAATGAGAGCCATGATATTTTGTACTATAAACGACTTCCCAAAGATATGGGAACTTGTCGTGGTATAGTGTAAAAGGCCATAAAGCATGTCCGGTTTGTGAAGAAGGCACATGCTACCATCAACTTCAACATGGAAGAAAGACGGTGTATCTTGGACATAGGAGATTTCTTAGACGGGGCCACCCATATCGTCGATTAAAGAAGGCCTTTTTTGGTGGCCAAGAGTATGAAGAAGCTCCGGTGGCATTGACTCGGGAGCAAGTGTATGAAAAGGTTAAAAATATCGTGTCATCTTCGGTAAGCCGGGAAAGAGTAGAAAAGAAACAAATATATGGAAGAAGAGATCTGTATTCTTTGATCTTCCCTATTGGCGCAATCTTGATGTGAGACACCGTATTGATGTCATGCATGTGGAGAAGAACGTATGTGATAGTATTGTGGGCACGCTTCTCAACATACAAGGTAGTTCGAAGGATGGTGTGAAGGCAAGATTGGATTTGCAAGCAATGGGAATACGCGAAGACTTGCATCCAAGGCCATATGGGAAGAGAACTTATTGTCCCCCGGCTTCTCATACTTTGTCTAAGGATGAGAAACGAAGCTTTTGTGAGTGTTTACATGGCACAAAAGTTCCCTCGGGTATTCTTCAAATTTTAAGAGGCTTGTCTCGATGAAGGACTTGAAATTAGTAGGCCAAAAGTCTCATGACTGTCATGTCTTGATGCAACAGCCTACTCCCAAGAGCTATTCGAGGGATCGCCGAATATGATCTTCGGGTCGTTTTGACTAGACTTTGTTTCTTCTTCAATGCGGTTTGTAGTAAAGTTTTCAAGATTGAAAAGTTGGATGAATTGGAGAATGAAGGATATCTTATCTTGTGCCACCTTGAAAAGCTTTTTGTTCCTTCATTTTTTGACATCATGGTTCATCTCATTGTTCATCTAGTGAGGAGATAAAGTTGTGCGGCCCTATCCATTTACGGTGGATGTACCCTATTGAAAGATCTATGAAATTCCTAAAAGGGTATGTGAAGAACGCTGCACCGCCGAAGCATCAATTGTTCGAAATATGTTTCAAGAGGCCATGGAATTTTGTCAAAATTATTTGGCCAAAGTAAGACATATTGGGCTTCCAAAACGCGGCATGATTGAAGGGGGTAGACGAGGGGCTTTCGTAAAGAGTGTGGATCGTGATGAATTGTCACAAGTCCACTTATACATCTTGAATAATGTTGATGAAGTTCAAGCCAGCATATCTGCACATAAAGAGGCCGTAAGGAAAGAGAACCATCGAATGACCGAACAAAGGTTGATTAGGGAGCATAACAGTAACTTTTGCAAACCGGTTCAAACAAAAGGTCGAGGGATCTCGAATGTGTTTCGAGACAATGAAATGGTTAGCACGTGGTCCCGAGTTTGATGTCATAAGTTGGAATTCGTATGTGATCAATGGTTATACATTTTACACGAAGTCCCTAGATGATAGGAGCACAGTCCGTAACGGTGGTGTTATGTTAGAGGCCGAATCTATGCACTTCTCCGAGCTCGAAAGACAAGAGGCCTAAATTGGCAACATGCCATATTATGGGGTTATTGAAGAGATTTGGGAGGTGGACTATGTCAAAGTTAGATTTCCCATCTTCAAATGCAAGTGGGTTAATGTCAATAATGGTGTTCAGATCGATCGACTAGGATTCACTTTAGTCGATGTCAATAGTAGAAGTTTTGGAGATGAACCTTTATTATGGCGAGATCATGCAAAACAAGTGTTCTATATCACCGATCAAGAAAATAAAATGTGGTCCGTAGCTCTCCAAGGAAAGAGGGTCATTGATATTGATGAGGAAAGTCATTCAAATTATGGTGATCTTCCCGAGAGTACTCCTTTACAAGGGGTCTATCGGACATGAACGAAGAAGATGAAGCGGATAATGAACCGGCATAAGAAATGATCATCAAGAAGGGATATGGGAGGATATCACTTTATAAAAGTGTCAATTCATAAGGTAATTAATATTCATATGCAGTATTCTTAGAAAACTTTAAGGTTTTAACAATTATTATATGTTGTCTATGTTCTTAATTAAACAATGTCATCATTGAATATGAATTTGTTCTTGTTTTGTTTTGTGGCAGATCCGTTTCAAAGGGGCAGGTTATAAAAGAGGATGCATGTTACGTTGTTGGGTGGGAATCAAATGAAGGCATGGTGAATAATATATTGGACTACATTTGTATGTTGAATTACGTGCCGCATGTATTGTAACTCATTGCCTTTGTAATTAGTTATATGTTAGCTTATTGTATAAATTACTTTAGTTGTTTTAGACTTAATTAAGAGGCCATATAACTCATGGTGGATAATATTTGTATTCTTTTTCCCAATTCAATTTATTCATGTTCATAGCTTGTAGCTTAAAGTATATCGATTTTTATGTGCTGTTTTGGATGGTGGATTTGTGTATATATATTGATCGAAGAAGAAGAACAGGGAAAAAATACGGGAAAATTTAGACCGCAAATAAAAAAATACGCTCTTAAATGTTCAAATATTAAGACCGGATGTATATATAACACCGCTCTTAAAGGTGTTAAGCCGGTCTTAAAAGTTGGTCTTTTAAGACCGGTCCATTGAAAAAGTCGGTCTTGAAAGTCAGTCTTTTAAGACCGGTAATTGAAAAAGTCGGTCTTAGAGTCCTCTATCTTTAGGACCGGATTGATATTTGTCCGGTCTTAATATTTGGATCTTTTAAGAGCGGTCGATATTTATTTAGTACGACTTTTAAGACCGAAGGTTTAAAATGTCCGGTCTTAAAGAAAATCTTTAAGACCGTGTAAAAGTCCGGTCTTAAAGGTCGACTTTTAATACCGCCTGGAACAAGACTGCTCGCGGGTCCGGTCCTAATATACCTTTTTTGTCCGGTCTTAAAAGCCTTTTTTCCACTAGTGAGTTGACCAATACCAACTAATTGACAAAATCTTATTGTGATGAAGTGCATTCAAAGAATTAATTAAAAAATAAATCTGTCATATTTTGCATTCCCCTTATTTGTAGTAAGGGGAACCAAACTTGCTACATAGTGAAACATGGAAGTCACTGAAATGGAAGACTACACTTTTGAAACCTCCTTCTATGTTGATTCTGAAGATTATATGAAACCAATTGATTAAAATTTTCTTTAACATGAATCTCATTTTCTCCCAAAAACCCTAACATATGCATAGAGAACAGGTTTGGTTCAATATTAAACTTCTTAGTCCAACTATTCTCAACTCCATACTCATTCATCACCCAAATCTCAAAGTTTCCAAACCGAGCGAAACTCACACAAGCTAGGCTCTCTCCTAGAACACCAACACTTTCTGCTGAACTTGAAACCTCAAGAGGCAATTTGATCACCCCTAACACCTCTTTGCTAAAATCAAAGCTCAAAATATAGGTGCCATCATGCTCGGAGGACCTAACCAATGACAAAACCCATTCAAATATGAATTCCAACTTTCATTTGGCCAAAGACGATGGGGAGCATTATCTACATATACTGTTCTCCAACAATCAGAACTAAGACTGTACACTTCAATGTAATGTTTTCCATCACCTAAAAGTCGAACAATCTTGTAATCCTTTGTGATGGGATCAAACCCAAATCCAATAACACTAATATATTGATATCTAGGATTTCTCTTAGGAATAGCCTTCACCTCTTTTGTAGCTGGATTCCACAAAATTATGTGAGAGGGACCATAAAGACATAAAATCTCATTACATTGATCCCAAACAAATACCAAATCCGCATTGTTATCAAGGAAAGGCAATTTTAAGTCTTGGACCATATATCTTTTTTCTCCATAAGAAATCATGGATATGTAGGCTGGCTTTTCGCTAGGACGTATTTGGAAGATAACCTTGGAGTGGCGGCTCTTATTGATAATAGAATTGGAGCATTCAACTTGTTTGGCAATAAAAGAAGGGTCGGTGATAATAGCATACCAGGATTTGGATACATACTTAAATCGAACCAAGGATTTTGCAGGCAGTCTCACCATGATCTCTATCATGAGTTCGTCAGGAAGATCGACCTTATGAAATTGTCTCGTTTTCATCATTGCGGTATTGTATATGGAAAAGACCGAAATTGTGCACTGTGGTTGATAGGGCTCACTGAAACTAAGATGATATATATTAAGGAGAAGGAAACTAGGAATCACAATAGATAGAAATATAATAATAGATAGAATATATTATAGATAAATCATAGAATATAATAAATAACATATAGGTATTCCAAAATTTTATTTGGAATCATTTGTTTTTAGACCTCCTCTCTCTCTCTATATATATATATAGAGAGAGAGAGAGAGACAAATTAACATATTTGTATATTTCAAACTTCCTATCCTTTCCCGTGGATGCAAAAAGAATGTGTTGGTTAATTTTGCCTATTACATGACTTTCATGCAAAGTTTCATGAAGTCGAAAACAAAAATTTTGTTTAATCGTTGCGGAAACCTGTAACTCCTGACGGTCCTCATGAATTATTATCCTTAATTCATTACGTTAATTAATTATTAATTATTAATCCGTAACTCTTTATGGTGCTTATGAGAATTCATAATAATTTATAATATTCATGAGCTTCAGGCTTACTTGTTAAAACAAAACAACTATTAGGGATTATGATAACTTAATAATACGACTATTGAAGATTAGAATTACCTTAGATCACTTGAAGACCTCAATGTTGTTGATGTCCTCTAACGTTGATCGACACGGCTATCCCTCGATTGCAATGAGAGCTCCTTCTCTTGAAACCTTCTACTCCTTGGATGCTTGCTAGGCGAAGACAAGGTTGAGGTTTGGTTTCCTTGGGTTTTTCTCTTTTCAAGAAGATGGTGGTTTCTTAGGATTAGATTAAAGATAGGAGGAGCAAGATCACTTGAACCTTGCCTTTCTTGGATGGCTCACTTTCTCTCTAAATTTTGGTAAAGACCGAAATTTAGAGAGTACAAAAGCCTCTTGTTTTTCTCCTAGAAAAATGTGCAAGAGAGGGGCACGCCTTAAATCAGCACTTTATAAGAGTCTAACCCTAATTTAAATACTTACAAGAAAGGCTCAATCCAAGCTTGAATTGGAAAATCTAAATCACATATTTTGATTGATTGATTGAATTTAAGATGATGAAAATCATATTTATATCTTGATTGATTGATTGATTGAATCAATCATTTAAGATGATGGATCACATTTATTTCTTGATTGATTGAGTCAACTATTTAATATGATGGATCACATTTATATCTTAATTCACATTTATTTCTTGATTGATTGATTGAGTCAACCATTTAATATGATGAATCACATTTATATCTTAATTGATTGATTGAATAATAATTTAAGATGATGGATCACTTTCATCTTTTAAACTAAAATTCAAAATCATTTTTAATTCAATCCTCATTTATTATTCCTACTACATATATCGGGACCGCTACTATATCTGTAGCAATTCCCAATGACCGACACTATATGAGCTACGTTGGCGTTTAGTTTGAGAGATTAGTCGCGGTTCCTCAACCGCTACAAATTGATTTTGTTCAGACTTGTAGCGGTTATAAACCCGCTACTAATCATATCAATAACTTGTAGCGGTTAAATGACCACTACAAAATATGTTTTTGAAATTTTTTGCCGCCATCAATTTTAATTGTTTTGAATATTTGTAGCGGTTCATAACCGCTACAAATAATTCCTGCCAATTTTTTGGCAAAAACTTTTTGCCGCAGTTTAAATACTTTTGAATATTTGTAGCGGTTTCTAACCGCTACAAAGAAATGCTGCCATTTTTTTGCCAAAAAAAATCTGATTCTCTTGAATATTTGTAGCGGTTTAGGGAATCGCTACAAATTATTAATATAGGAAAAAAATTAATTTTTTTAATTATTGTAGTAATGAAGTAAATATTCCGTTATTAATAATTTATATTTTAGTGAAAATAAAATATATTAAAAAATGATATTTGAATATATATATAAGGTACTAATATAGGTGTAAAACAATGAGAATATGTAAGTATAATAAGAACTAATAATGAGTTAATTAAAATAATACTCATTGTAAAAAAAATGTGTGTGCAAGTCGATAGAATAATGTCTGTGAAAGTAGAAAGAAAGTTGAAAAATATATGTGATCCAACTGCAAAATAACAAAAGTTAGTATCAGAAGGGTAGAAGAAAAAAGAAATATTTCGATAATCATTAAATTTGATCTGGTTGAATGGCACTTACCCCCTTCAAACAGTTAACCTCTTTGACAAAACGTAAAAATATGAGAGGAGGCAGAGAGAAAACGTGTGTAGAAAAGAAACTGAAGCATATTAAATGTGGTTTGGTGGGGGTATTTATGGTGATAGATGTGCATCATGTTGTAGCGGTTAAGGTTGTACTTGTAGCGGTTTTTATTAGTAGCGGTTATGGATGTGTATTTGTCGCGGGTGGTCTCTGTAGCGGTTGTTTAGTGTTTGTAGCGGTTATTTAACCGCTACAAATAATGTTATAGATTTTTTTTTAAAAAAAAAAAAACCTAATAAAAAGATTACAGATTACAGCGTAGGCATAATCTGTTCTCTCAATCTTCTTCACCATCCCTACAAAGAAAGTTTGTATAAAATGTTACATGTGAGGTGAATATGTTTGAACACAAATAAAACCTTAGTTAAATGTTATTATTTCATAAAGCGTAAATTAAAAAACGTATTGAACTATAGGTAAATTGTCATCGCCGTCTGGGAAGAAGTCTTCGAAGCTGGCGGGCTGGAACGACTCATAATCGTAGGCGACGTTATCACCATCGCCCATGTTGTAAAGGTCTCGAGGCTTTAAGTGAACCACCATATCCCAATCCTTGTGCCTCTCATCGGCGACATAATAAACCTAATGGGCCTCTGAGGCAAGAATATACAGCTCGTCATCTTCAGACTGACCACTGTGAATAGGCCGGGAGAAATTCACTGATGTGATGCCTAAGTCGTCAGTCGTGAGTCCCCGGGACGTTGTCGTATTCGCCCACAAATACTTGAACAGCGTCATGGTGAAAAGACCTTGGTAACTTATCTTGACCACATCAAGCAGCTTTCCATAATACGGGATGTCACCGAACTGCATGTTCCTGTCACTGCTGCTCGCATAACTCCTCGTCCCAAACATGTCATATACACCAGAGTTTTGGGTCAGCAATCCTGATCTCGTGAGAGGGTGCAAAACTTAAAACCATTGACATTGTATGCCGTAAATCTTTAGGCGTGGTCAAGCGAGCCTAGTGCGAAAGCTCTGAATTCTGGTGAGTGCGGATTGTGGTCATTCATTATTCTCCTCCTAAACCAACCCTGGAATTCTCGTGGACCTTTCTATCAATTTCAGAGGATGTCTGTGTACTGATCCTCAGTTCACGCTTCACATGACTCCTGAATTCCCTGCAATTAAACATGCAATGACGAGCATGAAATGTGAGTATAAAATGTACGAAAATATATAGGATAACACATATATATCTATATGCAATCCTTACTGAAGGTATGATTCAACTTTAGTGCAATTAATCAAGACATGTCTATGTGCTTGAAACTTCTCAAGTGCCGTGAGTTTGAACTTCTCACTTCCGCCAACTGGTTTACCAACACGAGGAATTAACAACTCTATCACCGATGGCTCTGGCTCAGGACAATTGTCTACACGAGGCGGTCGGTTGAATGACGTCTTGTTGGAAATTATGCCCTAGGGGAAAGTCATATTACTTTAGACGTTTATGTTATTTGAAGTATTATCCTTTAGTTATCATTTCATTTGCATGTTTATAGTGATAACTGATCCTTGGATATATCTTATAGATTATCCTAAATGTCCCTGGTCGATCATCTCACAGCGGGAGCGAAGATGAAATAAGACCAGTATGACTTTGATGAGTATGGAGATACGAGTCAAAGTCATAGGCACTTGTAAGAGTACAAGGTGTTGGACCGACCCACTATGAGAAAGTTGTATGGATTAAGTCATAAGCTTTTCTCATGTATAACCGTGTCATAACGCCCGTTGACCTGAGATCATCATGGATTCCTACATGATGAGTCGCTAATCTTTGACCTAGTCAAAAGTCACCTTTGATCGGGTGATGATAAAGGCTATGATCGGGATCAGTGGCTTTCATGCAGATGAATGTGAATAGTCAAGATGGAATTTGTCCCTCACATTTGTAGAGAGATAATATTGGGCCCCTCGATGAGTGAGTCTGAGAAATGTATGGCCATACTACGATGGAAAGGAGTTTTCATTTCAATTGTTTGACTACACAAGAATCGAGAAAGTAATGGTCAAGAACAGGAAGTTGACATTATCCATGCCTCATCCTTGACCAAATTATCACGTGACAAAGGGGACGTGACATGGTTTTACGATAGGTTGTATCGTATCATCGATCCCCATATGAATTGGGTAGTCACAATATCTTGCTAGAGGCTGCTTGTGACTTGTGAGTTGGTACAGTATTGGCCCGCTGTTATTCTCATGTGGGCCTGTAGGGTCGCACACATGAATAGCCCAACACGAGCAAAAGTGTCTAGATTCATTGAACCTTAGATATGTCTAAGATTTAATGTATTTAGTCTAGGATGAATATATATATATATTAAATTCGAAATTAATATAATAATATTATTTAATAAAGATTATAATATTATTATATAATATTTGTTTGTATTTAATTTATTTGATAAATTAAATATCTAAAACAAATAGAGATATTTGTATCTCATATTTAATTTTTGAATAAAGATATCATATATCTTATTTAATTTAAATTGAGATATAGTATCTCAGATTTAATTAAATAGATAGATATCAAATCTCGGATTTAATTTATAGAGATAAATTAAATCAGAAGGCTTTCAATTTGAATTAAATAAATAGATTAGATTAGATCTATCAGATAGATTTAATTAATATATTTTTTAATCCATATTCAAAATTCGAATTCCAAAATTAATGAGGATTAGTTTTGAATATTATACGCCTACCGGGTTTAGAAAAACCTAAGGGACTTTTGTCAAGCGTATTAGAAAGCCGCGAAAAACCCTAGAGAAAATAGAGAGAGACGCGAGAATACTGAAGGCGCTAGCACGTTGCCGTCTGTGTTCGAGGTTATTCATGTGGATACCGGTAGAGGAAGGCGATTCGAAGAGTCGACTTCTTCTGATCGAGAAGGTAGCCCACCAGTCCAAATAGTTCGACATAGTGCTCTCAAAGTCAGCTCCTGTTTGATCGAACGAGATGGCACCACGTTCGAGACGTACGACGGTCGAGACACACGACGTTCGAGATGCGCACCAGGCCGAATTGAACGAAACGTTGAACCCTTCGCATAGGTATGATTCGGATTCTTTTAATCTTGATTTAAACGTCGTTGATGTATCCTTTGATTTCGTTAGTTTTTTTTATTCCGCTGCGTGTACGGATTCCAACACGTCTCAATGTCATCGAAGTACCTAGAACAAAAATACAAGACCTCATCCCTGATATAACCTTCTGCTATTGAACCTTCAGGCCACGCCTTATTCCTCACATAAGATTTCAGTTTCCAAAGAAACCTATAAAGTAGAGAAGGAAAAATGTTGATGCATCAATGGTTAAACGTGCGACTAGAGAGTAATGTTAAAGTAATTATTTTTAAATGAGTACCTCTCAATAGGATACATCCATCGGCATCGAATCGGGCAGAAGCTTTGTTTCGTGAACAAGGTGTACTGTCAGGTGAACCATGACCGTGAAAAATGACGGAGGAAAGATCATCTCCAAATGACATAGCTTAAGAATGATTTTCTGCTGCAGCTGGTCAAGCTCCTCCACGATCAAAACCTTTGAACACAACTTCTGAAAGAAAGTACAAAGCTCGACCAAAACGACAGACATATCGAGAGGCTGCGTATTTTTTATGGCCAGCGGAAGTAACTGTTGCATAAGCACGTGTGAGTCATGACTCTTCAGCCCAGTAACCTTTCGAGCCTGCATGTCAACACATCGTGATATGTTGCTTGAATACCCGTCAGGAACTTTTATTTTCTTCAACGTCACGAGAAAGATTTCCTTATTCAGTTTTGTTAGGTTGAATTTTGCTAGTTGAAATCTGTCATGCTCATCCGGCCACGCGTCTCCACGAACGCCCATCTCCCGTAAATCTTTCCTCGCTTGAAGATGATCTTTTGACTTGCCTGGTTCGTTGGGAATCGTGTACAACACATTGTCGCACACATTCTTTTCAATGTGCATGACATCCAGACTGTGTTGGACCGAATTATCTTTCCCATACGGAAGAGCAAAGAAGACGCTGATCTTTCGCCATTGCTGGGCCGTAGAACCAGAAGCCCTGGAAGTCTTTGCCCCGGCCTTTGCTAGATCGTCTTTTTTCCCATACTCAAATTCAACATCCTGAATCTGCTCTATGATTTCTGCACCGAATAAATTCTGAGGAGGTCCTCTTTTTTCCTGTTGCCCATTGAAACGATTGCGTTGCAACCTAAACTTGTGCGTACCATTGAGAAACCTCCGATGACCCACGAAGCACCACTTACGACTATGGGGAAGGCACACTGAGTCAGAGTCAAAATTGCAAGCTGGGTACGTAAGGTCGGTATGCACATTCCACCCGGATAATGTCCCGAGGCCAGGAAAGGCGCTTATCGTCCAAATCAAGGCCGCACGCAGGTTGAAAAGTGTCTTGTCGTGCACATCATACGTCTCCACACCTACATTCCACAACTCCACCAACTCCTTGATCAGCAGTTGGAGATACACATCGATGTCATTTCCCGGTGCCTTTTTCCATGGAATGATCATGGACATAATGAAGGAACATTGTTTCATACACATCCACGGGGGCAAGTTGTAGGGTATCAACATAACTGGCCATATATTATAGCTTGTGCTAAGATTCCCAAACGGATTAAAATCGTCGGTCGCCAAAACAAGACGAACATTTCTAGGGTCCGCCACGAAATATGGAAAGACTGATTCGAATACTTTCCACGCTTCAGCATCCCGTGGATGTCTGAGTTTACCATCTTGATTTGTATCATCTCCATGCCACCTCATATGCTCAGCTGTCTTAGACGACATAAACACTCTTTGTAAGCGAGGTTTTAATGGAAAGTACCTTAGAATCTTTGTGGGTTTCTTCTTCTGCTTCTTCCCTTTTCGAATTGTCCTGAACCTCGAAGTGTGACACTTCTTACAAGTCTCCCTCTGAGCGTCCTCTCCCCAATAAAGCATACAGTCGTTTGGGCAAGCATCGATTTTTTCGTAGTTCAAGCCTAATATGTTGATTATCTTCTTGGCCTCGTAGAAGGATGAGGGAATGTCCGCATCAGGGAAAGCATCTCGAAGTAATTCCAGGAACATCGACATTGCCTTATCAGTGATCTCACACAAGCACTTGATATGGTACAATTTGATCAGAAAAGATAATTTTGAGTATTTCTGACAACCTTGATACAAAGGACGATCGCTCTCATCCATGAGGCTGAAAAATTCCCGAGCTGCATCATTCCTGAAGAAAACAAGTTCTAGACCCTGAACTTCTGCTGTGAAGTTGTCGTCTTGAACACCAAAAGCATCGCGAACAGCTTCATTAACCGGATCATCTTGATGTACTTGATTCCTACTTGTGGGGTTCGAGGAAGATGATCCCCATATCTCATACCACGTTTCTCACCATGAACCTCCCAGAATGTATATGCTTCTGGGAAAGGCTTTATAAGAAGATGTTCCAAAGCACATTCTCGTATTTTCCACTTCTTAAACTTGCATCGACAACAAGGACACACGATCTTGCCATTAGTGCTAGCATGAGAGAAGGCGAAATCTAAGAAAGTGTTCAATCCCGCTAAATATACAGGAGAACTACACGACAGCTTGATCCATGACTTATCCATATGTAACAAACAAATCTAGGATAGAACATAAATGTGGAGACAATCTTTAATTACCTTCATAGCAGAACTTGAGATCTTTAAATGCATGGAATACTTTGTAGCGGTTACGAAACCGCTACACCAATCGTTGCACATATAAAAGACAAATTTGTAGTGGTTCAACAACCGCGACAAATTTGAATCCATAATCCCGCCAAAGTTTTGTCGCGGTTATGTAACCGCTACCACAACCGCTACAAAATGATGACCGTTGACATTTGTAGCGGTTTATCAGTAGAAACTGCGACAAAGTTTGGCGCCCTTTCATCCATTTTGAAATTCAAGTTTGTTGCGGTTAGGTTCCACATAACCGCTACAAAGTGAATTTGCAGCGGTTTATTCATTTAAACCGCTACAAATGTTAACTTTCACTAGTTAGGATTTAGGGTTAAAATCTTAGGAAATATCTTTCACTACGTTATTTATTGTACAATATCTATTTTATTTAACTATAAGTCACATTAAAAATGTAATATAAATGAATTATAAGTTTTGAAATAACCTAGCAAAATTAATGATAACAAATATTTAACGAAATGACAGGCTAAACAAACCAAATATTTAAATGCATGAGAACAAACATCCAGCGGTACAAAATTGTGCGTCAAAATAAAAACTAACTATCAGTAGCCTGATCATCAGGGGGCTGTCTCAGGGGGCGTGTGCACGACCAAATGTAACAACGTCCTTGTCATCAGCAACAGCATGGGGGGAATCCTTGTAGATGAACAAAGGGGGAGGCTTGGGAGATGGAAATCGTTTGTTAGGTAACAACTCTGTCAAGGCCCCGTGAATAAAGATCCCACTCATTGCTATGACCAGCGTACCAACAATGTATCTCCCGCATGCGCCTATTCCCGGCCTCATTCTCACCCTATGTGCAAAAACCTGCTCGGCAACCTGCGCAACAACCTTCTCAGCAATGATCGCATCAACCGCCTCCGGTGGTTGCCTTCTCGAGATGGAGGTTCCAGTCTCAGAGCAGGAGGCCTTGGGGTATACCATGCTAGGCCTGGCGCCTAGCCCCATGCCCTTAACGCGACCAGGATGCTCGACTGGGCCCACAGCAGCTTTCAATGGGCCGTTGATCTCTGCACTCCACGTGACTCTGGGGTCTGCGATGCTCGCAGGTCTGCCTGGCTCTTCTCAATCTGGGCCTGACGCACAGAGTTCATGAACGATTAATAAAATAATAAATTCAATTTAAATATACAACATTAATTATATAAATAATGTTTTTGTAAATTACTATTATCTCCTCTGCTGCCTCAGAGGCGGCGTCCCATCACGGTGTCTATGGGTGCGTGTGAACAAATGCCCATAGTCCGTCTGACGGTTCTCCTCTCGAGCCTTCTCTTGCTGAAAGAATTAAAAGAATATAAACTTTGCTATTTCAAAAACAAAACAATCATCATGTTAATTTTCAACATACCATCTCACTGTAGGTTACAGCAAACGTCTTGGTCCCTGTCGTGTGATGGACCTTCCGCTGTGCCCGACTTCTGGTGTTCCTCTGTGACAGAGCCTGCAAGGAGGAGGAAACAAGATATTAAGTGAAATTAATTATGACTTTAATATCTTGTAAAATATATTTAAACTATCAAGTCATTTAAACTATATCTAAACTAAAAATTAAGTAATATTTAAACTATGAAGTAATTTAACCTAAAACTATATCTAAACTATAAATTAAGTAATATTTAAACTATAGTGTAATTACAACTATATTTAAACTATAAATTAAGTAATATTTAAACTATAAAGTAATTTAAACTAAAACTATATCTAAACTATGAATTAAGTAATATTTAAACTATAAAGTAATTTAAACTATATCTAAACTTTAAATTAACTAATATTTAAACTATATTTAAATTATCAATTAAGTAAAACTATTAATTAATTTAAACCAAATGTAAACTATAAATTAATTTAAATTACATTTAAAAATAATAATTTAAAGACAATTTAACCTTCAAATTAAATAATGTTTAAACAAAATTAAACTATAATTAATTAAAAAAGGTACCTGTCTGTCTGCACTCCTCCTATAATGGACGAAACCCGCCTAGGAATTTGGGTCAACGCCGTCTAGGACGTTCTCGATCAGCTGCTGCAGAGGAATAGTCTCATCTCCATTCTGCTGGTTGTAGAGACGACCCCTCCGGCTCTTCCACCCTTCCCCCATTTTCATCAGAACGTACCTCTTATGATGTTCGCGCAGTTTAAACTTTTTTTGTATCATAATATAATTATTAATTATTAATTAATTAAGAAATAAATAAATAAAGAAACCACAACTTATAACTATTAACATGTAAAATTTAATTAAACAACATTGAATACCTGCAGAATGTCGGCAAACGCCTTGTCCTTGTTTTCCTTCGGCACATGCTTCCAATCATGGAAAAAGATCGAGAACCATGCCCAATTCCCGCCAAATTCTGACAGGAATCGGTTCAACAGTGACCACCGCCGCGATCGCCGGTCCGTGTCCTCGCCCACGGACTATGACACGATACCCGTCCATCTGAGTGACAGCGGCAACATCCAGCGTCCTCCTGCTGGTGTTCCCAAGTCTATCTGCAATATTACAAAAACAATTACTATAACTGCGTTTAAATAAAAATGAATTAAACGTACCAAACTTAAATTACTTTTTTCCCAAAAAACTAATTACATATACCTTCGACATCCACCAAAAATCCGGTGGAACGCGAAGAAATCGGTCGAGGGTTCCCGTGGTCTCGCTCGTTCTCTTGGTCGATAAATTGCTCCACCTCCGCTATGGGAATCTCAATACGGATCTCCTCATTTTTGTCTAAGTCGTCAAACGACATACTTGCGCCTCGTTCTCCCCCTACGGTCTCTAGGGTCTTCGGGTGTGGGATTGGCTCATTGGCGAAGAGCTCGGCAAACTCGCCCTGCACCTAAGAGGGCGGAGGTATATTTAGAGCCCCACGCCCTTTCGTCCGGCCCCCTCTACTACTACTGCCCCTTAAACCCCTTTTCTGCGGGGGCAACTGCTTTCCCTTTTCCCTTATCTTGAGAAACCATGATGTTGAAAGGTAGAAGTTTAAAGGTAGGTTGAAAGGTAAAAAAGATGAAAAATCAAAATCGCTAGAAATTGTGATTTTAAAATGAGAACCACTGTTTAAAAACCGCTACATTTTGTAGTGGTTTCCATAATAAACCGCTACAAATTTAATATATTTGTCACGATTAAAATGTCACCGCCACAATAACCGTTACAAAGATGCCTCGTTCTTCATGATCTCTTGTAGCGGTCTTATGATCGCTACAAAATGACTGACCTTTGCAATTCTGTAGTGGTTATCCAATAACCGCTACAAATGGTATATATTCTATAGCAGTTATTGGCTATAACCGCTACAAATTGAATTTTTTGGCAAAAAAAAAAATCCAAACTAATTAGTTTATGAATCAAACTAATTAGTTTGGTAAAAATATTTAATATACAAACCCTCAATTAATTTAATTATTTTCTTTAATTTCTCCAAGAGTGTCGAGAGTAATAAATTAAATATAATGAAGTAACCGAAAATAATCCAACATGCCCGTGGAGATTCAGATTCAGAATAGCCGCCGATCTCCCATGAAAAACTCGCTCAGTCATTTTGATCAGAGATATTTTCATGAGACAAAAGTGGCTATAATGGAACCCAATCTCTGGTCGCATGTTGGACTATCTTCAGAAGAGTAGAAGTCTTCACGTCAAAGAAATGAGTAAACATTGGCTTGTCACTGAGCGAATTGCCTCGTAAGGATGAGAGAGGCAAATATCTGTAGCCCTCATCACCCGAGATAAGAGATCAGAGCTGCAGAGATTTGCATGTCTTCGACGACCAAGCGAGATAGTTCATTCAGTTACAAGTCGAGATTTAGTAATTTCTTTAATTTCTATAATTGATGTACGGACCCTAAACCCTATTTATATTGTGAAACTTTGTAGCGGTTACTATAGAAACCGCTACAAAAATGTATCATTTGACGTGGTCAAAGTTACGCTTCGTTGTGACCACAACAAAATTGTGTCGTTTCGTTTATTTGTAGCGGTTGTGTTGATGTGACCGCTATAAATTCACCGCAACAAAGTTGGCGCCAACGCTGGAGCCACTTTTGTACCGATTAGGCTCAAATAACCGCTGCAAAGGTCATGACACAAACATTCCCGTCATTGCGCGCCAAGTTGGCGCCAACTTTGTAGCGGTTTTGTTTGTGTTAACCGCTACAAATATCGTAGCAGACATGCCGCCAAGGCTTCCGTTACTAATTAGTTGCGGTTTAGTGATAAAACCACTACAAAATGGTACTTTGTGGCGGGTATTTTGAACCGCGACAAATGATAGTTTTTTTTGTAGTGATCACATCTCTCAACAAATGTGGTATCTGATATTTGAACTTATCAATTTTAATATTTTTATGATTTGATCAAGGGTGAATTTCAAACCTCCGAAGCTTAGAGGGTAAATGGTTTTCTCTTCTCCCAACAAGTGTGTTTTCTGAGATTTAAACTTTTGATCTCCTTTCTACGGGATAAAGCCCCTTACCACCTCAACTAAGAGCTTGTTGATAATTTCAAATTTTTTATTATTGTTTTAAAATCTATACGAATCCGTCAAAGATTATTGTTCAAGCTCCTATCTTATTATATCATTTTGTTTAGCTTTAAATGTATATGTTCTGTCGTAGAACATAAACCCTAACCCTAGGTGGGCTAGGATGTGGATATAGGATCAAATAGCTCTCTCCCAAGCACCCATGGATTGGATACCTAAGAGGATCTGCGATCACAAAGCACAGGGACTTGACCTAGGTGCGATACCTAGGACCTACGTACCCTGGAGAGGGATCAAAGTCCACGTAGTTCGAGGATTAGAGGAGGCGTTTAGCCAAGGGGGTGGTGTGTGTGCTCTGTGTGCAGTATATGCAATTGTGAGAGAGCTTAGAAGATGTGTACCTCTTTAGGTTAACCAACTATATATAGAGGCTACCTTAGGGTTAGAGTTTGGACTTGTTGGGCCTCTTGTGCCTCCAAGCCCAAGTGTATGAGATGTCTCCTGTTGGGCCACACCTTGGATGAGCATAATATTTGATTCCATAACAGTTTCCTCCAAGCTCGGTAGTTCAGGTCTCTAAGCTGCCGAGATTAATTGACTGCTTTCCGAGATCCCCTGAATCCGACTTTGCTTTCGTAGCAATTTTCCCGGGCTAATTCTCTGGTTTATATTCCTACATTTAATAACATGTAAGCAAATCACAATAAACGGAAAATACTTATTGTTTGTGCAAATCGTTCAACGTGCTCATTTCGGATACTTGTCCGAACTTGCATTAAACTTTCTGGTTTGCAATAATCCCGGTTACTGATAATCATGTTTTTCCACTTAACAAATCGTTGTCGACTCTGTTGCCTCCCAGCCTGGTAGTTCAGGTTCCTGAGCTGCCAGGATGTGTTATTTTCCAACTCGGACCAGGTGTTCGCGACTGTTGGGATTCCGTGCGTGTTGACCCGAGATTCCGGGTTATATATTCTAACACCAAGATTCCAAATTGATATACTCTTTCACCGAGATTTCGGGTTGATATGCTCTATCACCGAGATTTCGGTTTATAAACTTTATCCCCGAGATTCCGGGTTATAAATTGTAACAACGAGATTCCGGGTTTATATACTTTAACCTCAAGATTCTGGGTTTATAAACTTTAATCCCCGAGATTTCGGGTTTGTATACTCTAGCCTCGAGATTCCGGGTTCATGACTCATGAAAATGGGTTTGTTTACCCAAATTCACTCAAATAAACTTGGCGGCATTGCTGTCGCCAAGATGATTCCAATAAAGGAAAACTAAAATAGACTTGCCGCCTCAATGCGGGCCCCGGATTTTAACTAGATTCAGTTAAAATCGGGTCCACTTTCTTAACTTTACACAGATCCCTGATTTAAACTAGATTTAGTTTAAATCGAGTCCGCCACTACATTCGACGTGTGCTCATTTCGGATACTAGTCCGAGTTTGCTTTCCATTTTGGTTTGCGATAATCCCAATTACTGATAATCATGTTTTTCCACTAACAACTCATTATCCACTCTGTTGCCCCCCAGCCTGGTAGTTCAGGTTCCTGAGCTGCCAAGATGTGTTACTTTCCAAATCCGGACGAGGCGCTCGCGACTGTTGGGATTCCGTGCGTGTCGACCCGAGATTCCGGGTTTATATACTTTGAACCCCGAGATTCCGGGTTAGATATTTTAACACCGAGATTCCGGGTTATATATTTTAACACCGAGATTCCGGTTTAGATACTTTAACTCCGAGATTCCGGGTTATTTATTCTAACACCGAGATTCCGGTTTACATACTTTAACTCCGAGATTCCGGGTTATTTATTCTAACACCGAGATTCCGGTTTAGATACTTTAACTCCGAGATTCCAGGTTATTTATTCTAACACCGAGATTCCGATGCTTGTCGAATTTGCACTAACCTCGGTATTTGTTACCGCGCTTTTCCATTAACAACTTGTAATCCATTCTCGTTGCCCCCAGCCTGGTAGTTCAGGCCTTTGAGCTGCCAGGATGTACGTTTTAACCTTTATTTCTGCGTAGCCCGGATTTCCACCAGATTCAGTGAAGCCGGGGCCCGCCTTCATCCCTTTTGTAAGGACGGACTCCACAATCTATCCGGGATCCAATTAAGGAGCGCGGATTTAATCGTATAAAATAAACTTTGACATGATTCATGAAAGCGGGTTTGTGCACCTCGGATTCACGCATGTTTAACTTGCACATGATTTTCGAAGACGGGTTTGATTACCCTGCCCTCTACATGTTTAACTTGTACATGATTTTGGAAGACGGGTTTGATTACCCTGCGCTCTACATGTTTAGCTTTGACATGATTTTCGGAAACGAGTTTATGCACCTCATATTCCTACATGTTCAATTTGTACATGATTTTCGAAAACGGGTTTCTTTACCCTGAATTCTACATGTTTAATTTGAACATGATTTTCGGAACCAGGTTTATGTACCTCGGATTCCTACATGTTTAATTTGTACATGATTTTTGAAAACGGGTTTCTTTACCCTGAATTCTACATGTTTAATTCGTACATGATTTTCGAAAACGAGTTTCTTTACTCAAAATTCATACATGTTTATAGAGCTGGCGGCATTGCCGTCGCACATGGGTCTCAGGGACTTTCAAGACTTGGTAGCATTGTCGCCTTTACACAGAGCCCGATTTTAACCAGATCCGGTTTGACCGGGGTCCGTCTTCAACACTTTTGTCGGGATCCCTGATTTGAACTAGATTCAGTTTAAACCGGGTCCTCTTTCAACACTTTTCTGGCCTCACTAAGAAAACTTTATTCTAATAAGCCAGCTGAAGCAGCTAAGAATTATTAAGGTAGGCTTCAATAGTGTCTCAGGGCCAGCTCTACTATATGTTTATATCATAACTTTCTATTTGGGGAGATTCCCCCAGAAATTGGAAATATCACTAAGCAAAAATTACTTGCTTTGGCACAACAGAATTATATGTTGTTTAAGTGACTATACATTCTAAAGTAGCCATCATTGTTTTCCTTTTTTGACATAACAGAAGAAAATTGATAAAAGAAACTGCAATATTCATGAGATAATAACTAGCATGCCCACACGAGCAATCAGTCGCACCACGAACAAGATAATATAGAGTGTCAGAAGAAAAATCAACTTGCCCGATAATCAGTACATTTTCTAAAGTGCGGTTATGCCCCACAAAGAGTTTGAGAATTCACACTTTAGTCCCTCAATGAAACTTTTTAACTTTGCAGAAAGGTCCCTGGTCAAAATTCCATTTTGACCAGGTTTCTTAAGTTAATTTCAGGAACTATAATACGAGATAGAGAGCTAATGCATACCCATACCGTAAACCAGAAAAGGGAGCTTCGTTCTTTGGGAATCTTCGACCTTCCTCTTCCTCTATGATCTGAAAACGATCAAGCCCAGGGGCGTAAGTTCATCAGGATCAGTTATCCCAACATCCTGATTGCCATCTTTTTAGCATTCTCGCATCATGCCAATTGTGTCAGAGCTATAACTATCTCCTCCGAGGATAATTGCGTTTACTAAGGAAGATGGACTGAAAATGGAAGTTTCTTTTACTAGGGGAATTATTGACACTCAAGCACTTGCCAGCTTGCATCGTGCTTCTTAGGCTGAGCATCTTTGGAAACTCGGCACCATTTCATTTTGGCCTCTTAGGTATCTCGGAACAAGCTCAAACAGACCAGAATGACGACATTATTTTGCATTTCGGCTTCGATGATCCCGGGGTAGCCTGGTCAAGTAATGAATCAAGCATGCTTGGTATAACGCATCTCGACATAACATAGCAGTAACCAGATACACCTCAGGCTCGTGCCCAAAACACACCATGCACCTCTGCATGCCAAACAGTAATCTCGTCCTGAATATCCCGGCATGCCCTCCATCTCAGAGCATACATCTCAGGTTGGAGTATTTTCCTAAGTTTAGGCAATATCAGCACCAGGCCAGCATCTTCAATGACTTGCAGGAACACATAGGAATAGCAACAGGTCTTCCTGACTATCTTGGAAACTCAGATAGCAATCTCGTTCCCACCTTGGAGCCTGCACTTCGGCGCATTATTGAAGACAGGTAATCAGAGCCCATTCAGGATTCGCCTCCAACAGTGAAAATTGAAAGTCCTGGTCGTCAAGATCGTGAGAAATCTGACGGTTGCTTTCGGTGCTAACCATCGTTGGTTACTAGAATCGAATTTTCAAAAACTCTAAGTCATATCCGACTGATTGATCACATGCTCTAAAGTCGAGCACGAAAGAAGAATCAATGGTGCTTCCTTCCGTATAGCATGAAGAACATGGATAATTGAGAGCATATGGGGAGCTTCTTGACCTGGATGAGTCCACGAAGCCCTCGAACCCATTACATCCTTGACGAGGTTACGTTGCTCTCCTCAAAACCTCCATAGTTATTCTCTAGGTGTAACCGAGATGGGAACAAACTGGGTTTCAGGCGATCTCTGTTATCAGCTATAACCGAGATAGGAATAACCTTCGAAGGCTCACCCTTGATGATGTTCTTGAGGTTGATCCACCTCGTCATATTTGCACTGAACAGTCTCGAAGAAGGCAGATTCGATTTAGAATCTCTTTTCCAGATGAGATTGCAGGTGGAAGGTAAGTTAAGGATATAGTACCCTGTAGACGAGACTTGCATTGTGCGTGCAATTTTGTTCCCCAACGAAGGCAACCCTCAGATTAATAAATCTATGGGAATAAACTGAAAACCTCACGTCAGATTATTCATGCCATCACAGTCTCAATCAAGATGAAAACTCAGCTCGCCTTTCGCATCCGAAATGGAAAGTCAAACTGCCAACAGTAAAGCATCCCGGGTCAAACACTTCCCGACACTGGAAGTATCTCGGCATCTCCGTTGACACAGGATCTCGGACATATCCGGGAGGTGGACCTCGATTTGATCTAACCCCGGCCATCCCAATCCTGCAGTGGAAAACTTCACCGACCCTCCTTTCTGCATCTCGGCATCTTGGTGCCTATCACGGTTTCAGCAGGTCTAAAAGTGAATGGATAGCAATCTCAGAAGCTGCATCTCAACATCTCGAACATCTTGAACCTTCTGTCACTTCCTGGAGAAGATCCTGGCCATCACGAAGTATGGAAACACAGTAGCAAAAACTTCTACAAACTTGTACGATAACACCCTTGGATCCTTAGTGAAATGGATTGACATAACTTCCAATTTCTGTACGTGTAAACCTAGACGGATGAAGACGCCAGGAGCAAAAATTCCAACAAGCTTAGTAACAACTTTTAATTTCTGTTCTAGGTTTCTTTGCCCGGCCGCAGATGTTTCAGACCCACGACACAAAAATTAGGGTTTTTTGCTTATTAGCTTGGCCCGCTGGCAGCGAATTTCGCTTTCCCAGATCATACAGAATGGTTGACGAAAACGTTTCCACCGAGAAACCATGAGACAAGCTTCTTATTTATTATCAATTGATTGCCTAGGATCCTCCGACTTAGATGGATATGCGATGAACAATCCATCCAGCTTTGATAGTTGGCTGTTTCTTGTGCCAATGTTCATGGGAATCAGAAATTTACCGATTCCCCACGGTCGGCGCCAATGTTCTGTCGTAGAACATAAACCCTAACCCTAGGTGGGCTAGGATATGGATATAGGATCAAATAGCTCTCTCCCAATCACCCATGGATTGGATACCTAAGAGGATCTGCGATGACAAAGCACAGGGACTTGACCTAGGTGCGATACCTAGGGCCTACGTACCACGGAGGGATCAAAGTCCACGTAGTTCGAGGATTAGAGGAGGCGTTTAGCCAAGGGGGTGGTGTGTGTGCTCTGTGTGCAGTATATGCAATTGAGAGAGAGCTTAGAAGATGTGTACCTCTTTAGGTTAACCAACTATATATAGAGGCTACCTTAGGGTTAGAGTTTGGACTTGTTGGGCCTCTTGTGCCTCCAAGCCCAAGTGTATGAGATGTCTCCTGTTGGGCCACACCTTGGATGAGCATAATATTTGATTCCATAACAGTATACTTTGTCGGACGATTTTTCAGAGAATTATATGTGTATGTAAATGCATCTTTCAACTTGCAAGGGAAAAAGTGTTTGCCCTTCATTGAAATTAAAAGCATGTTAACTTGGCATAATTAAGGATGGACAATGTAAGGAGAAAAGTAATTACCACGAATGCGTATGATGGAGCACTATTTAATTAATAATATATTTATAATTTTCATTTATAGGATTATTTCTGATTTATTATTTAATCGTAACTTTTATTTTTGGGAAAATAACATAAAAAATCACTTGAATTTTAAAATCCTGTTGACAACAACAGTAATAGGAATAACAAGAACAATAAAGCACTTAATAACGGGTTTTATTGAGAAATCACCTATTTAAAATTTTGAAATTCAAATGGTATTTTCTTGGATATATATATATACACACACATATATGTCTGGATTTTAGGCCATCACCAGATTTTGATTTTAGCCGAACGATCCTTGGGGCATTTGTTGAATTTTAGAAAGATCCAATTAATATACTCAAAAATATATACTCCCTTCATTAATAATTTTCCATAGTTTATTTATGTATAAATAAAAATATGTAATGTGGTATTATAAAGAGATGAGAAATAAGGACGACCATCGGGTGGGATGGGACAATGAACAACATATGAATTTCGACTATGCCACGAAATTGACCAATACCAACTAATTATTAACAAAATCTTATTGTGAAGTGCAATTAAAAAAATCAATTGTGTAACGATACAGATATTGACAGCTCTAATATGAAAAAGAAATTGACCAATACTAACTAATTGACAAAATCTTATTGTGAAGCGCATTCAAAAAATTAATTAAAAAATAAATTTGTCATATTTTGCATTTCCTCTTATTTGTTGTCAGGGGAACCAAACTTTCTACATAGTGAAACATGGAAGTCACCTCTTGAAGTGGAAGACTACGCTTTTGAAACCTCTTTCTATGTTTATTTTGAAGATTATATGAAATCAATCGTTTAAAATTTTCTTTAACAAGAATCTCGTTTTCTCCCAAAAGCCCTAACACATGCACAGAGAACAACTTCGTTTCAATGTTAAACTTCTTAGTCCAACTACTCTCAACTCCATACTCATTCATCACCCAAATCTCAAAGTTTCCATTAGGAGCGAAATTCACACAAGCTAGGCTCTCTCCTAGAACAGCAACACTTTCTGCAAAACTTGAAACCTCAAGAGGCAATTTGATCACCCCTAACACCTCTTTGCCAAAATCAAAGCTCAAAATATACGTGTCATCACTCTCAAGTACCTAACCAATGATAAAAACCATTCAAATATGAATTCCAACTTTCATTTGGCCAAAGACGATGGGGAACATTATCAACATAAACTGTTCTCCAACAATCAGAGCTAAGACTATACACTTCAATAGAATGTTTTTCATCACGTAAGAGCCGAACAATCTTATAATCCTTTGTGATGGGATCGAACCCAAATCCAATAACACTAATATATTGGTATCTAGGTTTTCTCTCAGGAATAGCCTTTACCTCTTTGGTGGCTGGATTCCACAAAATTAAGTGAAAGGACCCAGAAAGACATAAAATCCCATTACATTGATCCCAAACAAATATCCAATCTGCATTGTTATCAAGGAAAGGCAATTTTAAGTCTTGGACCACAGATCTTTTTTCTCCATAAGAAATCATGGATATGTACGCTGGCTTTTCGCTAGGACATATTTGGAAGATAACCTTGGAGTGGCGTTCCTCATTGATAATAGAATTGGACCATTCAACTTGTTTGGTAATAAAAGAAGGGTTAGTGATAATAGCATACCAGGATTTGGATACATACTTAAACCGAAGCAAAGATTTTACAGCAATCTCACCATGATCTCCATCATGAGATCTTCAGGAAGATCGACTCCCAGCCTTTTCTGAAATTTTCTTGTTTTCATCATTGGGGTGTTGTATATGGCAAAGACTGAAGCTGTGCACTATGGTTGATAGGCTCACTGAAACTACGAATATATATATTAAAGAGAAGGAAACTTGGAATCATAATAGATATAAATATAATAATAAATAGATATTATAATAATAGATAGAATATATCATAGATATATCATAGAATATAATAGATAATAGATAGATATTTCAAAATTTTATTTGGAATCATTTGTTTTTAGCCCTCCTATATATATAACTAAATTAACATATTTTTATGTTAATTATATACAATTAACATAAAAATATGTTGATTTACGTCATTATCACGAGTTTACGATTCGAGTTTATGATAATAAAAATAAACCTTTATGAGTTTCAAACATCAACTATAACATAATGATGATTCGATAATTTATGGATTCGATAATTTTCAAAATATATTATTTTATAAATTTGATTTATTTTCCATTATAAATTTTTTAAAACAAATTTCTTATTCTAAATTTTAAGAATTCAAAATATTTGGTATCTACCCCAGTTATCTCTCTTTATTTCTGATATGCTTATTTTAATAATATTTGTATATATCTTTATTTTATTTTCTACGTTCTAAATTTAAGATTTTAAAATATTTTGTAAGTAACTTCTCATCATCGCTATTTTTATGTACGTTTATTTTGAGAATTTTTTTTTTATCTTTGTTTTATTTTCCACCTTTTAAGTTTAAGATATTTTTATTTTATTCTTCACGTTATGAATTAAAGATTTAAAAATATTTTCTAACTAACTTCTCACATCTCTCTTTAGGATATATTTATTTCGAGACTGTTTTATTTTATATCTTTATTTTATTTTTTATGGTTTGAATTTAAGATATTGAAATATTTTATAACTAACTTCCCACTCTCCCCTTTTATCTATATTATACCAATAATTTATATGTTTTAATTTTCAATTTCCAATCATCAAAATTATGAACCGTCAACCCATAAAGGGGAAAGAGTTTGGGGCATCCTTATTTGGTAGAGATCGTGCAGTTTGCAGTTTCTACTGTTGCTTCCTTCACAGTCATCATCATCTCTCCATCAGGATGCTTCTTCTTCAACATTCACAAACTCTCTCTCTCTCTCCTATATTTTCTTCTTTATTTCATTTTCATGCCTCTTTTTTCTTTCCCATCGCTTGCTTCTATGCTTCCTTTATTCCCGATACCATTGTAAATATTGCACAAGGGTGAGGATGATGAACAATTCAAGATAGATGTGATGGTTAAAAAAGTGGGAGGTAAGTTTGGATACTTCCCACAGTTTCCTCTTAAGTTCATCTTACCAGGAATAGTTTTGATTCTTTTTATTTAATCTTACATGGATCAAACAACACCATTTAAATTCTTGATGTGAAGGTATAAAAAATCAAATTTATTCACAACAGATTTTGTGAAGAAAAAATTCAAGCATAGAATTAAAGTTTTATGGGTTCACAACAGATTTATGATCTATTGATCGCAAATTTTGTGGACCCAAGGTGCGAGCGAGTGCAAGTGTTTTTTGTTAGAGAAAAATAAAATCATTAATCCTAGAGTTCAGGGTTAGTAAAAGAATCATCCAAAAAAGGTTTATTGTTGATTGTTGTAATGCCATTGTGACTTGTAATTTTCAAGAAAAGATTCATATATTTCTCTAATTCTGGGTTTATTAACACATTTGTACTATTTCAGTATTTTTTTTTCCTAGTTCGGTGCCCCTTTCCCCTAATGTTTATGAAATAGGAATGGGGAAGCCAGATGAAGCATAAGAATGGCGAATCCAACAAAAAAGACATAACCTATTTAACAATTCCCTCACATTGTGCTCCAACACTTACAAATCCTTCTCTCACTAACTAAGTGTGAACTACATGAATATAAGATTATGAGAAGAAAATGGAAAATGAGAGAACCCAAACACGGTGAAGATGTTGGAACTATTCAAAAAGGCATCTTGTAACTGTGATCATATAATAATGAAAACTATCAAGACACTTGAAATGCCAACAAAACCAATTCACAACTGAAATTAAGTACTCTTGTCGAGATCAACCATTTCATGTGGAAATGGTTAGGGCAAGTTCGTAGTTTTTGTTGCAAGACTTGTCTAACCATAACTCAAGTGGTTGACTTCTCCCTTTTTGCCTTCACTGGTTCACCAAGAGGGTTTTTCAGATATTCTGCTGCCAGAAATGGGATATAGGATCAATAATCATTTTTAAGTGAGGGACAAATATTAACCAGAGAAATGAACAATAACACACCTCAGATGTTTCACGAATTCTTCTTCCAAGTGCACAATCCACACGTGCATATATTTACCAAGGCAACACATCATGAAGCATTTGAATGATTTGAGAAGTATTATAAAATAGTCCAAATGGAAAAGCGTGCCTCCTCTGTGTTTCAGAGACATAACTGTCAAACAGAACAAAAAAGAATGACATGAATCATTTTATGAAAACGCCAAACTGTTAGGCTAAAAGAAATACCAGAGAATAAAGAATGGACTTTATATGTCATTTATTCCAATCAAGTTAAATAAAATAAACCCATGAAATAAGCTAGAAAAGGGCGGTATTTATGAACCAAGAAATAATAAACAGTATTTAAAATATCATAACAACTGCATCAGCAATATATCAGCAGAAAGGAAAACATAATGAAGCTTAATTAAAAGTATCATAAAAATAAATATATAAAGTGGCTTGCATGGTCTTGTGCGGACAAGCTTTGAGATAGAAGGACTACATGGTTGATGGTTTCTTAAAGGAATCAGTGGCATATTTCATTTTCCGAACCAACTTATTCATCCTGCTATTACACAACACCAGTATGTCTAAAGTCCAATAAAAAGATGTGTGATGTGTCTAAATGCAATTTATTTTCATTCACCTTAAAGGGATCTTGCCATTTTGATGCTTTAGTATAACGACAACATCACCGTTTTTCCACACCATACTTTCATCTTCCATCATAAGGTTTGGATCCACATCTGCCAATGATAGCACAAAACTGCAATATAAAACATATTACACTCAGAAATCTCAATATCATGTTACTTTAGAAACACAATGTCATCAACCATAACAACCAAAACAATATTAGCAAGGTTCCAAAAAAGCTTGTCTGCAAAGTCTACCACAATAATAAAGCATTTCATTCAAGAAATGCCACAAATATCCGATAATTACAAGGTATTTCATACGGATGATCCTTATAAAGCTATATTAGTGAGCCATAGAAAGAGACCACCAGAGAAAAAGTTAACTTATTACACAACAAGGAATAAAGATACACTGACGTGATAATTGTATCTACATGCATTAACAAAAACAATATATCCATACACACACATGGGCTACAAGGTCATATTGATACAGGGGATACAAGTTCATATTCCAGATTAAGAGTCTAAAAGTAAGAATGGCTTAACCACCTACCAACAAAAAAGAATCTATTACTCTTGTGTAATCGTATAAAATAGTAAAACAATATTAACAAGGCAGCTACCTCTTTTAAAAGAGCACCATCCAGATACATATTACTATCTTAGTATGAACATGGAAAAAACCATCATTCTTGGTTTCTTGCATTTTATTATATCTTGCTCAATATATATACAAGGACAAAAAATCCATAAGTGAACCTGTAAATGTACATTTTATTATATGAGGAAATATTTTATTATTTTTCAGGAAAAAACAATTGTGGAAACTAATAAAACAAAAAAAAAAAAAATTAGTAGCTTACAATTGAGTTAAAAATAATCATCAGTTAGAAAGGACAAAGATGTGGTTAAAAAATGTTTAGGTTAAAATAACTTCTTGGCTGGACAAAGAAAATAATTTAGAAGAGTTTCTTCTAATAACTATTGATGCAACTTTTCAAATTTAATGTATGTGTCATATATCTATTGTAATTTTGCAAATATTAAACCATAATAATCTCTTAAATATTTCCCCAAAAAAAAAAAGGACCATGCACATGCATGCTATAAGAAAATCACAAAAAAACTCAGAGCAAACCCAAATCCACGCTTAACCCCAGGTTGTGCATGATTCAGACCATTAATTCAACTGCTTCCAGTGCTTATTCTATAAGTTGCCAAGAGAATTGCAAACAATGCTCACTGGAAACAGATTTTGGCTAGTAATTGGATTATACACAGCAGAAAGATAAGTTCAGTACCAAATTATTTCATACCTGCCAGCCCCCAGCCAAATTTGGGATGCTCCTCCACCATTGCAGCGATAATGATAAATGTCCTTGTTTTGTAATGTCATCCTCAGTTAGCTCAGGAATTTTCCCATATATCAAACTATCAAGATCAATTTCCCTATTCCTAGGATCCATTCTTACCTGTAGTATAAGAGTTTAGTGAGGAAAATAATAGAAAATCCAATGACAACAATTGTCCGAGCAAGTAGGAATAAGAAAAAGCAATCATCCGTTCCCTAATTTTTTTCAACTTATAGTAGTCAGCTGATTAAGACTTCTCAGCATTCCAGGTAGTTTAAATGAATTTGACATCAACTGACTTTAGTTCAATAAAAATAAGAAAAGCACTTTTATAAAGCAAAGGACAGATTATACCTTAACAAAGTCTACTATAAATATTGCATTTGGCTCTGGTCTATCCATCTCAGTGACAGAATTTCCCTCAACACCCATGTCAAATACGTAAGAGTACAGCCTCTGAAATATGTGCTCCACAGCTGTTGCTTCAACTTCAAAAGAGGGTAACTCCCTTCTAAATTCAATCTGGAAATTGTATACACACAGGACCTTAGACTAAGGGGATATATTTTCTAAAACTAACCAAGAACAAACACAAATGACATGTAAAACTGGATTTTACCTTGCTTGCTTTTCCCGCAGAACCATACCTCCTTTAAGTGTTTTCTCAAGTGCTAGCAATTCAGGATAAGGCAGCTTTACTCCTTTTTGAACACTTCCAAGGCAATATTGATTTAAAAAACTTCTCAATATTCACAGCTCCTATGCAAAAACTTCTGAGGCAAAATTGAAGCTCAACCCATTATTATACAATTACAGACTCAGCAACATACTAAAACCACAAGGTGACAGAAGCAAGAACCAATATATAAGTTCAGAAAAAAAAAAAAAAAACCAATATATAAGATCTTTAAGTAGACTGTAGTACTTACCATGCATATCTATCGCCACTTATTCGTCCGGTTCACCACATTTTGGAACGATAACGTCCTGAAGTCCTTGACAGAAACATAATTCCCTCAAATGCCTCGAAAGGATAAAGTGCAGGCTTTTATCCTTCTGAATGCAGATATTACATATACATTAACTCCAAAATGGTTGGAATGATTTTTGTGATCCACATCCACTTAAGAAAAGGTTAGCCAACCATATCTGATGTCTAGCTTGTGCCAAGACAAGTTTTGCAAGCACTTTTCCGTAAAAAGCAAAGTAGAGAACAAGTAAGTCATTGTTGTAATCAATGCACAGAACTTTTAAAAGATTTTGAATCAACAACCCAACCTGATCTTCCATATTGTACCATGTCAAGTTTAGCAAGAGTTTACAGCACAAAAGGCTAAGTAGCCAATGAATTAACTGTTGTTAACAATACACAAAAAATTTGGCAGATTTTAAGTGTTCAAAAACTTAATCAAGTTCATAAAACACCCAACTGACTTTCCATGAGCTTTAGGGTATTCTCACTGCCTGTATAATGAGGTGTATTTCTACAAAAATAGTCAAATGTAATGTACATTAGAAAATCCAAGAAAAGGCTCTTTTCATACGTTGATGTTTCCCTGACAGATTCAAAATCTTCCTGCATGATACGGTAAGCTTGGTCCAGTATTCTATAGGTAATTTCATCAAAATCAAAGCAGATCTCTCTCAACTTTTGACCCCACAGTAAGGTCCTTTCAGGCATCCCCTGTTTACAAAAGTGAGACAATAATATATTGACAGTAACCACATTTGGCAAAAAAGCCATCTTAAGTAACTTTGCAGTTAAAATCATTACATGATCTAACACATCACCACACATACTACTAATCATGGTGTTGTATGTCACTGTGTTGGGAACAATATCGGCTTCAACAAGCTCGTTCAGAATGTTAATCGCTTCATTCATTCTTCTGCTACTGCAATAACCATGTATGCGTATATTATAGGTTGTGATGTCAGGGTCAAACCCACAATTACACATTTTCTTAACAAACTCATCCGCCATAGCAATGTCAAATGCCTTACAGTAACCTCCAATTAATGTGTTGAATGTGACAATATCCGGCATCAAACCAATCCGAAACATGTCAAAAAATATGTCAAGTGCATGCTTCATTAGGCCATGTTTACAGAACCCACCAATAATTATATTCAAGGTAAAAGTATCAGGAAGAAGACCTTTCAATCTCATCTCTTTTTCCAACCTTACTGCTTCATACATTTTCCCACAGTCACAAAACCCACGAATTAAAGAATTGTATGCAAAATTATTAGGAACGAGACCTTTGGCCGACATTTCTAAGAATGCGTCGTATGCCTCTTCAACAAAGCCTGACTTTGAGAGCCCATCAATTAAGGCTGAAAAGGCAACAACATCTGGATATACACCTCTTTCTCTCATTTCAATCCAAATAGACTTAGCCCCATAGAGATCACCTATCTTAAAGTATCCATCCAAAAGGACTGTATAGGCCACTTTGTTGAGGGGAAGACCCTTCTTTGACATCCTACAAAAAAGCGCTCTCGCTTCTAGCATCCTCCCTTTCCAACACAAACCCATAAGCAAAGAATTAAATGTGGAGGGTGAAGGAGTCAAACCACATTTAATCATAGTTTTATAGGATTCAAATGCCTTGTCTTCCAACCCAACCCTGCTATAGGCTCTGATTAATGTGTTGAAGGCAACTACACTAAGACTTATTCCCTTTTCAAGCAGATCTTTTAATAGTTCCACAGCCTCATCTAGTCTTCCTGCCCAACACAGGCATGATATAGTTACATCAAACAATGAATAGTCTGGAAGGATTCCGTGTACGGATAAATCTATTAAAAACCTCTTTCCATCCACTTTTCTCCCATACTTGTAATGGCCTGCAACCAAAATATTAAAAGTCACACAGTCAGGACAGATGTCTTTACTCCTCATTTCTTCATAAAGCATGCTTGCTTGACCAATTTCCCTTGCCTTGACATATCCATCCATCAGCGTGTTGTATATCACAACATTTGGGGTAACATTCATATCTTGGAATGTATCAAAAAACTTCCTTGCCTCAGTCACATTTCCCTCCCTACACAAGGCATGAACAATGGTATTAAATGTTGCGATGCTCGGCTTGCAACCACATTCGATCATGAATTGCAGCCAATCCACTGCAACTGAAGTCTTCCCCCTAACGCAGCATGCATTAATAACAATATTATATGTAAAAACATCTGGATTGCACTTAAACTTTTGCATCAAATGTAACAAACTCTCTCCAACTACAAGCCACCCTTGTCTACAAAACCCATAAATCATCATGTTAAACGTGATATTACAAGGACATGGCCCTCTACGAAGCATGTCTTTAAATATCTTCCACACACTACCATAATCACCAATTCTAAGTAATAACTTAATAAGAATGGTTATTGCAGACGAACTTGGCAAGGCCCCCACATCCCTCATTTTATGCAAAATTTCCAATGCCTCAGAACTCATTTCCGCATTCAAAAAGCCCCTCATAAGGGTATCCAAGACAGAAAAATCAGACTCATAGTCATAGTGAATCTTCCACATAAACTGCACAAGATGTTTGCTTCTGCTAGCTCCCACCCTTGCAATTACCCACGAAACCACGTCTTGTGCAAAAAACCTAAGATTATGTGCAGCTAAAATACCTGCTGCAATGCAACTCATTCGAACAGTCTCCTCGGAATCATTATCCCCAAATGCTAGTTTGAAGAAAGCAAATGCAGCTTCCCGGGTCTCCAACAATGTCATAACCCTCACAAGAAATAACGGACAAAAATCTCGTTTAAATCCCTTCAACACAAAGCCCTTCTCATTCTTAATGATCTTGGATAATCCCACCACTACTTTTTGCCGTTCCCTAGGACAAATTATGCTAGAAAAACAGAATTGGAGTTCCCAAAAGGTAGAAATTGGGTTAAATAATCACAAGATTCAGACCCAGATGATGAGTAGAAGACGCAGTGAGTGTAGCGAAAGTTCAAGGTATCAGAGAAGCTTATGAGATTGATTGTTTTCCAAGTATAGTGCTTGGACGGAATGAGAAGATGATAGTTTAAATACAAAATTGAACAATTGCAAGGTCGAAAAAACTTAGCTGACATTTGGAGCTGTCGTAGAGTCATTACCGACAACTACAAAGGAGGTCGGAACTTTGGTGATCCCAATCGATAGTCTATCATACTTAATAGTCTTCAAATATGGTTCAACCTCAATCCCCTAGTAAAACAATAGCATCATAGTCATTTCAATTGTAGCTTTATAAAAATCAATAATATCCTATTTAATAAATTAAATTGCTTCATTTCCTTTATAAGAATCTCTTAACTTTTTATAACATTCAAGTTCAATCATAGCTTCATGAATTACTTAATGTATCAGTTTCCTATACCAAAAATTTTCTTCTAAACATACACACATAGCCGCAACTCCATTTATAAAAAAAAATGGAAATAAGAAATGATTTCCTTAGTTTCAAATTACCTCTGAAGTACATCTTTCAGTTTAATCTATAATAAATAACAACATTATATATATATATATATTTCCGAAGTCCCACTTGTTCTTCACCCATAAACATTTTATATGCATTTCATTAGCTACTATAGAAAAGTAAACTTAATCCTACTCCAGTCAAATTCCTTTCTCAAAAAGTTAGACTAACACATAAACAACCACTATAACCACAAATTGTCAATTCAACAAGTTCAAACATCATCCATAAATCTCCAAGTCTCCTGAATTAAATCTCTTAATATATATACACACACACACACACACACACATATATATATACATACACATATAATAACCTCTATATATCCAATATAATCTTCTCCATGCTCATGTTATCACACAATAAATTTTCCTTTTCCTCAAGCATTTCTTCAAACATTTTGTATGCATCTGTTAAGGAAGTGCAGAGAAAGAAGAAGGAAGAGAAAGGAATAGAGAAGAAGAGAGAGAGGAAAGAAGAAAGAGAGAGAACCAGAAGGAGAGGAGAGGAGAGGAGAGAGAGACTGGAACTACTCTGATTATTCATTCTTCATGGAGAACATAGAGATACAGTGAACGGTTATAAGCCTTATATAGGCAACACCCCAAAAACCATCAATCCTAACAAACTCCCAACGGCTATTAACAACTAACTAACCCTCTTTTTACATTTACATATCAGCATTAAGTAACACTAAAAAACTAGATCATTGGAATTTCCCCACAATCTCCTTCTAACACCATTATGACATTATAAGATTTCTAAGTACCATCTCTAAGCAAGACTTAATCTAAATTATCCCTCCACCATAAAAACTACTGTAGAAAACCCATCTAGATATGCCTCTTTCTTTTCGAACATTTTATCAAACGCCCAATATGCATTCAATTTCACAGGCTCTCAGAAATATTCTTCTTGAAATTTCATCCCCAAGCTTCATAAATTACAGCTATTGTCCAATTATATTAATCACCAAATCTTAATACAAATCCAAGCAAATAGCAATAGAGGAAAACTATCGTTTTTCAATCTACACGTCACAATCCAGAATGAAGAAGCAACATTCTGCACACATTCAGAAATGGAAACAATCTGTACATAAGAAGAAGAATAACGAATTCATACATATCACCACACGACAATGCTTCAAGTAGAGGAAGCAGAAGAAGACAAAGAACCCCACGATAACGCAAAGCAACAGCAACAAAACAGAGGAAGTTTATATCAAGTGTACAGCATTGCCCCAATTTTACAGGGCATCCACTCTTGCAAAGTTGCTCTTGTTCTCCAAGTTATATGACTCATCATCATGGTCAAATACCACCTGCATGCAAAGGAAACCAAATTATATCAGCAACATCAACTGATTAGAATGAGTCAGAAAAAGAATGTCCGATATTATGTACTGAAAAAGAGTAGAATCAAGTGCAGAGTGGAAGCAGTCTGGAAGTGTCAAATAAAAGTAATTATCTCCACCTTGTAATTGCTCATCTTACTAATTCAAGAGGAAAGTGGTCATAGTCGCTCATCACATCAAATAAGTTTAAAGGGGGGAAAAGAAAAATAATAAGAAGCACAGTTCAATCATCAGAAAAATTCTTAACCGCTCATATGGCACTCCTAAATGGCAATAATGTACTTACATACATATATTGTACATACTACCATATCCAACTTAATCAGCAAAACACATACACACGCAATCATCACAACAAAATGCATCAATCATGTTTGGCAACCAATATAATCGAAAGAAACCCAGAAGATCAAAGCATCAAACACTTCAAAGTTCAACTATTAGCCAACAAGATTAAAAATTGTGCTAAATACCCAAACTTCCATGTATGTTGGTCTACCAAGATTAAAAGTAAGACCTAATCAATATATATATACACACACACACACAGCACATTAATAATGGGTCTAATGGATAGAGCTACTGAAAAAGGTTCTGCAAAAATTATAAAAGTGAGCAAGTGAGCAGGTCCATGTGGAGTCTGGACCAAAAGATCTCTCTAAGAGAGAAAAAAGATTAATGAACTCTCTAAGTACTGATTCATGGAGACCACTGGGCAAAAGGGGTAGTTTATGCTGTAGGTAAAAATGGAGGAGGAGAGTAGACCATTGGTAGTTTATTCTGGGTATCTTGATTGCCTTTTATCTCCTTCCATTCTCAATTTCATTAGGAAGAAAAGCAATGGAGAGAGATGGTAATTGGAATAAACAATTCAACAACCAAGTGAAGAGAGTTGTTTTATGCATCCGGACATCAACTATCACAGTATAAGGAGAATTAGCAACGCAAGATTAGATCATCTATATGGAAGAAAAAAAACTATAGACTCCGTATTTCACATGAGGCAGAACACTTGCAGACAAAATGCAATAAGAGAAAACAGAACTCTTGCCTATAATGGCAATATTAAACAAAATGCAACTTAAAGCACCACCATGAAGGGGTCAAAAAATGCAACTTAAATGCATATAGGGGGGTATTAATGCCGGCAAAGAGGCAGAGACGGAAAAATTAACCATATATGAAGACAAAATAGATCATTATGGTTGGGGAGGAACACTGCACAATTTGAATTTATAAAAACTATTGCCCATTAAGAGTTTGAAGGCAAAATCTATTAGAAGGGTTTGACAGCAGGATGCATTCCATCTAATCAGTCATAGTGGCGGTCAACGTAAGAATAAGGATGAAGTAGTTTGCATTGCAGAAACCCAATATATATATATATATATAAATATAAATAAACCCATGAGCTTATACGAAACTCTACAAACTATTCCAGAATTTTCGAGCCAACTCCTCAGCCAATTATATGATACAGATCAAGTTTTATTTCAAAAGCCCACTAAATTAATCAGACAAGGAGAAAGAGTAGAGGCTGAGGACTCACCGATTGAGGACTGAGGAGAGAGGAAGGAGAGATTGGAGATAGCAACTACAGAGCGGAGAAGACGGCGACACTGAGCAATGAGACCGGAGGATGAGGAAACCGCGAGCAAGTGGGTGAAGTTGGAAGAGGTTTGAGTGGAAGCTGAGGATTGTGCAGATGGAGGAGTTCGCAAGAGGGACAAGACATGCTAAGAAAAACTCAAGAATTGCATGTTCATATATGTTGTCCAGGATTAGCCGCAAAAACCCAAGCCAAGTACAGGATTCGATACATTCTCAATTATTTTTCCAGAGAATGCATCATCGAAATTTTTTGCAGGGTTTTTGTACCAAAAAAAATCCAGGGATTTGACCTTGCCGAAAAATTTTTGCAGGACTTTTTTTTTTTTTTGATAATAAAAAGTTTTGGAGGAGTTCGACATCAGTCCAAAAAGCTCCTCAAAATGTATCGTATAGTTCCCATCGAATTCAAAAGGAAATTCTTCATGTTTTTCCTCAAAAGAGCATATGGCTATTGTTTTGAGATACATCGATGAAGATGGTTTTATAGGGGAAAGGTTTTTCGGTCTTGTATATGTAAAAGATACAAGTGCTAAGACTTTAAAACAAGAAATATTCAACACTCTTCGTCAACATAATCTTGACGTTCAAAATATTCGAGGACAAGGCTATGATGGAGCTAGCAAGCAAGGTGAATAGAATGAATTGCAGGCTTTAATTTGCGCTAGATTCAATTATATATGAGTTTAACAACATGAAAACATGCTTTAATTTCTAGCAATATGCGAGGTGAATGTCCTAGGCTTTAATTTATGTAATATATCTTTTTTTCAATTTTTTTGCATATTAGATCAGTATTGTATTTCAAGTATTTTTATTTATGATATAATATTCTTTAATTTTCGCCCCCCGTCACTAAAATTCCTGGCTCCGCCCCTGCACCCACGCATGCTACATTCTCACATCTCGATCTCAAGTAAGAGGCTTTAATGGAGGGCGGCTCTTCCTACTCCAATTTGAGATGCTTTATTCATGATATTATGAATTTGGATTGAAGTATGTTCTCATTTGTGAGATATAGAGATGAAACTAGCTGCGCGTGTGGACTGCCATCCTTGAAAGCATCACGTGGTAATGCTCTTCCAACAAATTGGAGATTCATATTTGTCGTATGTTTTAATGCACACTATTGTTTTCCATCCTAATAACTCGATTCTCTATGATATAGCATGAATAAGATCAGTTTAAATCTTCTTTTCGGCTTTAAACAGGTCAGGCCGCAAGCCTCTGATAGGCCCTGGCCTATTTTCACCCCTAGGAAGAAATGACTTTTTTCAATACTTGTTTGGATGATTATTTAATATGGAAAATGACTGAAAATTACCAAAATCTTATTGAATACTACATATATATATTAGTTGTACATATTGTGATAATTGAATATAATAATTAAATTTAAATTTGATAAAAAAGATTAAATTATTATTAAAAAATTATAAAACTCTAAAGTACTTCATTAAATATATTCTAATGGATAAATTAAAATGCATACAAATGTATATTTAATAGTACATTATTTATTAGATCACCTATCTCTAACATTTTTCTCCAAAAATTGAAAAAAAAAAATCATGTCTGAAGCTGAAAAAAGTGACTTCTAAAAAAAGTCACTTTTTTGAAGAAGCCCATCACCCATCAAAGCTATCTCAAACGCCTATTTTCCCCCGTTGGGCTTTTACTCACCTACCTATGTTGGGTTTTTTTTTTTTAATACTTCTGTAGCCATGCCAAACAGGCAGTTAGAAGGTTCAAGAGAAGTGAAGATAGAAGAGAAGGTTGCACTTTTCCTATATATTATAGGTCAAAATATTGGAGACAAGGTGGTTGCATATCGTTTTCAACATTCTAACGAAACAGTTTCACGCTATTTTAAGGAAGTGTTAAGATCAGTATGTCAATTGGGAAAAGAGCTTATAAAACTCATACAACAGAGTTGACACCTATGCATGTTAGAGATAACCCAAAGTACTTTCCTTGGTTTAAGGCAAGTCTCAATCTTAATTATTGATATTTATGTCTTAGTTATTATTAGTTTTTTCTCATAACTTTGTGTGTTTCTAATGTAGGATTGTGTAGGCGCAAATTATGGTACACATATAAGTGCTTTGTGTACCTTCTGAAAAGCAAGCATCATGTAGAGGAAGAAAGGTAATTGTCACACAAAATGTTATGTGCATATGTGACTTCAATATCCATGTAGAGGAGAAAGATATCATGCACAAGAATAACAAGGTAGAGGTCGCCAATAGGGGTGAGCAAATCAAAACTGAAACCGAAAACCGAACCAAATAATTCGGTGTTCGGTTTTTTCAGTTCGGTTTTTAGGTTTGGTTCGGTTTTTCAAAGTAGCTTATTTCGGTTTTCGTTTCGGTTTTTGCAACAAAAGAAAAAAGAAAAAAAATCGGTTAAAACCGAAAAACTGAATTTTTTTAACTTTTTTGTTAAAAAATCATAATTAATTCTACAAAAATCGTTTTCGGGTGCTTCAAAAATCCTCATGACCCTTGACATGTCTATTTTCAAGGAAAAATATTCTCAGAAGCAAGAAAGTCATAGATCATTCCCAGTTTAATATTTTCTCAACGCTGCCCAGTTTATAACTTCATAAATAAGGCTTAACTTCAAAAATATGTTACTACTTGTGTAGAACTCAAAATGCTACATAATTTATATATTTAGAAAGCCCTATATGTCTACTTTATTCATGTAAAATTTCATAACTTTATGTAAAATTCGGTTAAACTGAATTAACCGAAAACCGAACCGAAATATTTCGGTTTTTCGGTTCGGTTTTTAAAATACACATAATTCATTTTTTCGTTTTTATCGAAAACCGAACCGAAAAACCGATTGCACAGCCCTAGTCGCCAAGCTAGAAATGCTAAAGAGCTTTTTAATTATAGGCATTCTTCATTAAGAATGACGATTGAACGCTGTTTTGGAGTTTTTAAAGCTTGGTTTCCAATTCTGAAATTAATGCCACCTTACAAGCCTTCAAGACAACGTCTTATAGTAGTGGCATGGTGTGCTATTCATAACTACACACACAAGTGGAGTCGATGTGATTTGTTGTTTACAGAATGGGAGGATATGGATCCGATATAGAATCAAACCGGTCATATATTTATTGTTTTGGATAACTGTTTTGAGATGGACGTTTAACCATTGTTGGGCCTGAGGCCTTATTTTATACATTCTAATATTTTGGTGGATCCACAATTCTATCTTGTGTTAGAAATTATTTTGTGTAGACCATATTAGTGTTGAGACCCAGTATTGTAAAACTCATGGGCTATGTTTTCTCCTATTACTTATTTGTGCCCTGAGTGTAGACATTGAAATAGGTCAGGCCAGACTTTGGCTAAACAGGTCTGAGCCTGTAATGGGGGCAGAAAGTCTGAGCCTGAATTCAGACCTTTTTTTAGGCTCAGGCCTGAGCCTTCATCAGGTCTGGTCGAGCCTGAAGCCTTTTTAAAGGCCTACTTATAATGTAAGCCTTTAAAAAGGTCTCATATTGCAGGCCTTGGAGGCCATAAATAGACTTTATATACTTTGAGCCTATCAAAACTTATATAAATATATCTTGAAATTAGAATATAAGAATGAAAAACAATAAATATTATCTTATTTATATGATATAAATATAATTATATTTATTTAATATTTAAATAGGTTAGGCCTGAAGGCCTACAGGTCAGGCCTTAACAAAATAGGTCTGACCTATTTACATATTCATGCTTTTAAATAGGATTTGGCCTGACCTTTTTAACAAACAGGTCAGGCCTGACTAGACCCTAAACAGGCCAGGCTGTAGGCCGCCTGATAGGGGTCTGACCTATTCTCACCCCTACCTGAGTGATGGATTTTCTATAGTAGGTTTTTAGGCGATTTTGCACCATAGACCTCGATGTGTGTTCCTGAAAGAAAAGGATTTTCCATTATCAATTATTAATCAGGTTTTGTCAGACCATTATGGATAATTGTTGTTTATGAGGAAGACTATTAATTAAACTAGCAAACTTAAAATTTAATGCGCCTGTGTTTGGAAGAAAAGAAACCTCCCCTTAAAATTGAACCATACCGTTATAGAAAAATATATACTTCGCCAAAAAACTTTACTCTTATATTTATAATTATAAACTATATTGTAAACATTGTAATATTTTATAAATATAATTATAGTTATATTATATAACCATTAAGTCAGGTGTATAATGGTTACCACAAAATAAAATATTGCTCCTTCCCTTTAAATCCCTCACTTTAGAGGGGAGGGGAAGAAAAGTTTTAAAAATTTTCCCTCCCCTCCCACAAATTTGAAGAAGCCAAACAATCCTTCCCCTCCATTTTCTCTCTACCAAACACCAATGGTTGTACGTGAACCACATACCCATCAACTAAGGTAATGAGGTAGTTCCTGTTTGATTAACAATAGAAGTTGTTTTACCAGAGTGATGATTTACAGTATACAAGGCAAATATGTTAAAGGAGTTTTTTCTTGGGAAAATCTGTACCAAGGCCCAATTAAGGCCCAGAATTGTAAAAAGGGCCCCAACCACTTTCCTCTATCACAAATGGCCCTAGGGCCTTAATGGGTATTTTATGAAAGAAGGGAATGACATTAATATCCCTAGATAATAAACAAAAAAGAGAGTCTCGTACGAGATGGTTTTGGCGCTGGATGAAAAAAGCAAAAGTTGAAACTCGAAACGAAGCATAACGTAACGCAGGAGAAACGCAATGCAAGCGGGTTCGATCGTTTATATCTACTCAACGCAGGAGAAACCGATCGTTCATTCTCGATTGTTCCCACGTGGGTTCGATCATCTACGCATTATTCTGAACTCAGTGGGTTTTTTTTTTGTTCTTGAACATATTTTTCCACTTAGAAGGTCAGCTGGTTGAAAGGTTGGAGTTTGGCCAAATTTATGCTATTATCGGCTTGGAAATAGGTAAGAAATACTAAGTTTTTCATCAAGATATCATCATCACCATCATCACCATTCTAGTTGGACTTTAATCATTTTAGGTTAGGGTGGAAAAATGTTGCTCTGTTTTTTGGGTTGAAAACAGAGGGAAAGCTGTGTTAATGTGAATGGGAAGAAGCTGCTTTGGTGTAAAAACGCTGAAAAGGGATAGTTGTTAATATGACTGTTATAGTTGTTAATATGACTGATATAGTTGTTAATACATGGTGAATGTAAAAACGTTGTAGGTTACGCTTGTTTTTGGGCATGGAAACAAAGGGAGGTCTGTTTGTTAGGGGAATGACCGAATGTGAAAAGGTGAAATGATATTTTTGTAAATAGCTACGGTTTTAGTTGCTAATGTGATTTGTTAAAGTTGTTAATAATAAGTTTATGTTGCAGATCATAATTAAAGATGGCTAGTACTTCAGGGAAGAACCTATTATGTTTCTTCCATGTGGGAGGTAACATTGTATATGGGGAGGGCAAGAAAGTGAGTATATTGGTGGAATGGTAAGAACAATAAACATCAAGGAAGGAACAACATACAAGGAGTTGCTAACTTACATAGCGTCTGTAACTGGGGAAGAAAATACTGAAATTTGCGTGAAGTGCAAACTTAGCTTGGATACTTCTACATTTGTTGATCTTGTAGACGATGAAGGGGTTGAACATTTAATAAGGTATAATGAAACATATTGTCATGTGTACGTTGAAGAAAATGGGGTTAATGACAATAGACCGCAACGAAGGGATGTTCAAATGGAAGAGCAAGAAGTGTAAGTCTTGTTGTGTTAAGAAATGTATTTTGTTCCTATATAAATTGTCATTACTTGGTTCTCATTACTTGCACTAATAATTGTTGTTTGTCGCGGGAGGGATGAAGTATTTGGAGGTGCAGCTGTGTCGTCTATGTCTCCCCCTGAAATGTTCACTGAAACTCAAGACTTGCTATCATTGCCGTGTTCTTCGCAAAGTGTACCATTAAACATGCCAGAAATGAATCATTGTAAATGGAAGGATTTGATAATGGGAGAAGGACAGATTTTTGCGAATGCTATCACCCTCCGTGAAACATTGTACAAATTCAGCATTGCGCACAAGTTTTCCTACATTTTTGTGAAGAACAAGCCGATGAAGATAATAGTGAAGTGCAAGGTTGATGGTTGTCCCTGGTACATGGGTGCGTATTCAGCGGGAGAACGTCAAGATACCGCTTTCCTAATCATCAGAACATATAGAAGTCAACACATACACCATGCACAGGATAGCCTTATTGTATCTCATCCACCTGTGTCTAACTTGACATCATCGCTTGTAATCGATGGTCTGAGATGTAATATTGACAAGACGGCTAATGAAATTCGAACGGACTTGTATAGTGAGTATGGGTACGACTGAACTATGGTCAAGCATATAGGGCGAAACAAAGAGCCGTGAGGCAATTGCACGGACGAGTTGAGGACTCTTACAAGGTCATTCCTTGGTTGTGTGACAGACTCATAGAGAGTGACCCCGACACAGTTGCAAAATGGGAAGGGTCACCCGATAACAAATTTGAGAGGCTATTTATTGCATATGGTTGCTCTATTAAAGGTTTCCTAAATGGTTGTCGGCCAATACTATATATAGATGGATGTCATCTCAGTGGCCCTTATAGGGGAACAATGTTGTCAGCTTGTGCGTATGATGCAGACAACCAAATGTTTCCGTTAGCATATGGCATTATTAGTAGTGAGACCTATGATGATTGGGCTTGGTTTCTAAATAGTGTAAAACAGTTACGGGATCAATGGTCATAACAATTGTGTCGATCGGAATAACTCCATTATTGGTCTTGTAAAAGATATATTTGGCACCGAGAGACATGCATTTTGTTATAGGCATGTCAAGGAAAATTATAGGGGAATAGCAAGGAGTTAGCATTGCAGCTCCTCGATGCAATTGCATATGCAAGGCCGGTTGAAGACTTCACTGTTGCGATGGGAAATTTGAAATCGTTCAATCCAAAATTGGTAGAATGGGTTGAGACTCAGGGGGACGTTGATCGATGGGCTCTAAGCAAGTTTCCGTTTAAAAGGTGGGATAACATAACCACTAACATTGCTGAATCATTCAATGCATGGATGGTGAAAGAGCGGAAGCACAACATTGGAGTGTTAATATATGAGCATAGGGAGAAGTTGGCTGCGAAGTTGCTTGCAAGCAAGATGGCTTTGGTTAATTGGAAAAATGGTGTAGGGCCTAACATAGAAAAAAAATTACAGCAACATGTGAACTTTGCAGAAAATATACAGACGACATATTATGGGGTCGTTGACTTGGTTGCAAAAGAATGTTCTTGTTTAGCATGGTAAATGAGTGGACTACCTTGCCCACATGCATGTGCAGCAATTAAGAAACTTAACGGTAGTGTGTACGCATTTGTGGATGATTGCTTTACGATTGCAGCCCAAGACAAAATTTATGCACATATCATGCGGCCAATTGCAACACATGATTCTCCATGTGTTGAGAAGCCAACGGTCACAGAAATGCTAACTGAGACTTTCTTGGAGCCTCCAACTACTTTTAGGTCGCCAGGTAGACCGCCTAAAAAAAGGCGAGAATCTCAGTTTCAAGACAAGAAGGTTTATCATTGTGGTAGATGCCATGAGGAGGGACACTCCGTCAAGACTTGCAAGAATCCAAATCCAAGTTGATAATTAATGGTGCCTTGGGTTTTTATTTTTTGGGCAATGCGCGTCACACCCTTTTGTTGTATATGTCTTTAGATAGAAATGCACACCGTATTATTTTTGGAGATGGTGTGTAAGGTTGTCATTATGATTTTGTAGATGCATTTGGTGTTGTTGTAAATGAAGGTTGGATATTATTGTCACAATTGTATCCAAGGCTCATTTATGTACACAGTGATCATATTGTCTTGCAAATGTAAATGACATGGAAATATATATATAGTTGGATATTGTCGTAAATGACCCCTGTTATTTTCGTAAATGACCCCTGTTATTTTCGTAAATGACCCCTGATATTGTGGTAATTGACCCCTGATATTGTCGTAAATGACCCCTTTTGTTGTCGTAAATGACCCCTGATATTGTTGTAAATGAACCCTGATATTGTCGTAAATGACCCTTGTTGTTGTCGTAAATGACCCCTGTTATTGTTGTAAGTGACCCCTGTTATTGTCGTAAACGACCCCTGATATTGTTGTAAATGACCCCTGTTATTGTCGTAAGTGACCCCTGTTATTGTCGTAAACGACCCCTGATATTGTGGTAAATGACCCCTGATATTGTCGTAAGTGACCCCTGTTATTGTCGTAAGTGACCCCTGTTATTGTCGTAAACGACCCCTGATATTGTCGTAAACGACCCCTGATATTGTTGTAAATGACCCCTGATATTGTCGTAAATGACCCCTGTTGTTGTCGTAAATGACCCCTGTTCTTGTTGTAAGTGACCCCTGTTATTGTCGTAAACGACCCCTGATATTGTTGTAAATGACCCCTGATATTGTTGTAAGTGACCCCTGATATTGTCGTAAACGACCCCTGATATTGTGGTAAATGACCCCTGATATTGTCGTAAATGACCCCCGTAAATGACCCCGATATTGTGGTAAATGACCCCGATATTGTGGTAAATGACCCCGATATTGTCGTAAATGACCCCGATATTGTCGTAAATGACCCCGATATTGTTGTAAATGACCCCGATATTGTCGTAAATGACCCACGATATTGTGGTAAATGACCCCGATATTGTTCACATACACGACAGAGTTTCCAAAGAACAAATATGTAGGAAAAAAACTCAAGACAATCGGATATAGTAAACAAGTAACATTTGACACATTGAAGCTTAAGACACTTTTGCCTCAACTTTCACTATTATAGACAAAATTGTCAAACTGTTTTCTGAAGTTTACATCAGTAGGCTATTTGCAAAACAACAAATGAAGGTCATCCTAATCAATTACAAAAGTTAACATCAGTAGGCTATTTGCAAAACAACTATGCATCCTAATGTCTTTTCTTTTGCTTCTGGAAGTTCTCCATCAACGACAACACTTTAGCGATGCTTGTTGCTAGGATGGGTGACTAGCCACCACAACAACCCGACCTTCAATTCATGAAGTTCTTCGTCTGTGTAGAATGGCATTGTGTGCCCATCCTCTCCTTGCTCTGAGCCATCCCACATTTGTAACCATGTAAGCACATGAACCCCACAAGAATGCCTGAAATAAATTAGACAAATGCGTTCTAGTCGAGCAGCTATCAAACTTCTAATAATGGGTCGAAAAAACCGACGGTTGGACGTGGACTTTAGCCCATGTAACATCTTTGGGGATTTTGTGGTCATCTTGTAACAACTCCGGCTTGAGCGTTCGGAGTATAGCCAAGAAATGATTGCGCTGAAAATGAAGTTCAAACAGTTAGACATGTCCCACAAAATTTTATGATAACAACTATACAGCAAGCAATAAGAGTAATTGAGCATAACAACTAAAGATACCATAAAGATACATAATAGCGGAAGCAAAGATACCATTTCTGCAGAATCTATACTTTGTCTAAATACCTCCAGAAAGGCTCAAATCAAAGAAGACAATAAAATGCAGAGACATCTCAATTGAACTTATCACTTTATTTGCCATAAGGTCCTTAGACTTGTCCAGCACTGTTTTCGTCTTTTTCTTGGTTGTCTTAAGCGTTGGATTCTCCTTTTCATGTTGCATCCGATAATAAGTTTTGTGCTCAACCAAGGAGTCCAGCGCGTAGAAAACCATTGTTCTTGTATCCAGTACATAACAAAACCAGTGATTAATGAAGAGTGTGGGGCCAAATATGAAATCACGATCGGCAATGTTGTATCCAACTTTTCGGGAAGAATTTCCCCAACATTGGCTTATTGTCCATTTCATTTAGAATTAATCATTTTTTCCATAAATGAGGTTTGTGAAAATATGTCTTTGGACAACACCACCATTCTCTAATTGGTCACCACCAATGTCTTCGCTACCATGGTCATCGACTTCATATGGGAGAAGTAAACCAACAAAAACATATGGTCATGATCATGGAGATGTTAGAAGTAAACATGAATTTTTATAGTATAGAGAATATAGGATAAGGATATAGTTTGATAACTAAAGGGGCCGTACCTTGTTGTTAATCCAACTTCGTGGAGTCAGACATTGTAGCTCTTCCCTTGTGAGGAAGTAGTGATGCATATCCACAAATTCCCTAAATTAACAAATATGACAATGTTAATCCAAATTTGGATTTTGAGATATGACAAGTTACATGTATGAAACGGTTATTGAAACTTACTCCGCAGCCTCATCTCTCGGAACGGACTTTGTGCACATCTCAAATAGGGTGTCTTTCTCATCATATGTCCTCTTCCCCTTGGACTTCCGCTTTGGCTCGATCCACGGGGATTTCAAGACGCTACTAGGAATTACTACCCTTTGAGACCGCCTCAATTCCAGTGCAGGTTCTTTCACATCCTGGTCAGGTTCTTTCACCTCCTGTTCCCGCCAAGACCACCATCCACATGAGTAGGTGTCTCCTCTCCATGTTGTGTGTCTTCTTCAATGTCAATAATGTCATCTCCCTCAACTCTGTGTTCTTCCTCCTCTGTGTCATGTCCATCCCCATCGTCATCGTCAGACTCGTCGGAGGTAGTTGGCTGATTGTAGGCTACCTCACCATCATGCTGGGCTTCTTCAGGCAATGTATGCTGAAGCGCCAGCATTTCTTGTTGCAAGTTGTATAGCAGCCATGCGTATGTCGATCGCACTACCTGAAAAACATATATGCCTCATTACAGAAGATATCACAACATCAACATTTTCAAATCAATAGGTTAAAGATTATTTGTTGTGACACATTACCGGGTGTGTAAGCATGGTGTCGGGGTCAAATGATGTTGATGGAGGGACTGATGCCTGAGGAAGTTGCTGACGAGGCTTGTTGCGAAGAAGGAGACCTTTTTTACTTCTTTTCTCCACCGACACTCTCCTCTTCACATTTTGGTCGGTCCAAAAGGCCATAGGCGACTGATGTGGAAAGGGTGGGAATCCTTCTTGAACTCTTGAATCTCTTCGCAGAGTTCTTGAATGATGAAAGAGGACCAATCAAAATGGGCAATTGCATCCTTAGTAACCGCCATCAGCTTCAAAAGACGGTCACTAACGTAGACGGATGCACTGGGCGCCAATAGGGTACCCAAGGCGAACAAGACAAACAGAAACTCAAAATTTTGATCCAATTTTTCTTCTAACCACCTCCAATTTTTTGTAAGCAATACTTTTGTATACACTCCTAAGGTCCTTGAAAATGGAGTGCTGGTCGTTTATGTTTGTTTTTATGGGCTCCCCCACAAGGAAGACCCATCAATTGATGGACATCTTCGCGCCTATCACTCGAGTGTCCCCCTAATGCTCACTTCCTTTGTAGGGGATCAAAGCGGTTCATATCTTGGGCACATAAGGACCGGTTGATCTCGTCGGCAACTAAGATCAACCAACCCATCAAACCCGATCACCTTTAGCCTTCTCATTGCCTCGGGTCTTCCTTTCAAGTTGTTGCAAACTTGGAAGAATGTGTTTGGGACACATCTAGTCTGAAAGGGCACCAAATACTTCTTCTTCTCGTTCACCGGGCTCTCAGTTCTTTAGCCCTAGCTGTGTATTCAGCCTTTTCTTTACCACTTAGCCTCTTCCAGGCTTCTGTCACTTGTACACTCAATTCGCCTCTTAACTTAGCCTTTCCCTTGCCCTTACGTGAGGCCGCATTTTTTTTGAAGAATTCTTCCGTGAAAAGGTTGTACCCAGAGAATCTTCGATCCCTTTGTTCTAATTTGGACATTTTTTTGCTTCTAATGTTACACCTTATTGCTCAAATACCTACAAAAAATGTAAACGAAGTTCATTTAAAGATAATAGGGAGTATTATAAAGGAATATGAGGCAAGTTAAAGACAGTACGAGATCAAAAGTCAAAACTACCATATCATGATCCCAACCTAAAACTGAATTACAAACAAATATATTCCAATGTTGAATAGTTTTGTTTGTTTCGGCAACCAAATATATATATATATAATCATTAAAACACAGACAAAATTTGGGCCAAGTTGATTCCTTGATGACAAGTAACCGGTAATATCATTCTCAGATCGGCATAATTGAGAAAAAAGATGAGCACTGAATGTAACATGGTCTAAAAATGCACCAAAAATGCATAGATCAGATGAGTGTTTGCATTTCAAGTTTTACAACATGCAACGTGAGAATGCTCTACCAGCTGCATACTACAAGATGAAGATTGAAGAGAGTAAGGCATCAATATCTTTTGACATGATAATGGCCAAAAACAAAATCTTTCAGCAGGACCTTAATTAAGACTAACATTGAATTAACCGGCGCAATGCAATGTTTGCTTATGCCAAAGTGTATTTAAGAGGACAATTACACCATGTAAAAGGGACAGTAGGCATAGTATCTAGTTACATAACAATCAAACAACAAATTTTGGCAAAACACCAATGCAGAAAAGAATAGACAGAAAATGGTGATGCCATAAGACAATGGTTTCTAATTGTAGGGATGTGAATAAAGATACCGAGAGAAAATTTTGAGAAGAGAATTCACGTCATTTTAAACTATATCTTTAGTAAGAGGAGGGAGGTTGATTCTTCTTTAATTTTGCTGATGTAAAGAATTTCTAATGAGTCATCCTAAGAAATCGGTAGATCTTTCATGATGAATAGTCATAGAGAGCAGCTCAAAGCGAGAGAAAAACAAAAGGGATTGAGCTCAGAATGCAAAAATGCCTATATAGAAGACCATTGTGACAAAGCGAGAATATAATAAAGGTGGCTCTATTCCATTGAAATTTACACATAACAATTGTCTATCCCTGTGTTTGGAGATGTGAAAGTTAGTGTTGTAGGACATCAATAAGATAGAGACTTGGGTTGACAAGTGGGAGATGAGGGAAAATAAGGGAAGATAAATTGATCATTCCCATGATTTCCTTGATTACTCTTCACAGGTGCCATATTACTTCTTGATGCAATGCAATGTTTGCTTATGCCAAAGTGTATTTAAGAGGACAATTATACCATGTAAAAGAGGCTCATGCCCATCATTATATAGATTTAGAAGGGCAGTTTTGAAACAAGATTTGAAGGAAGAAAAGTGTAGGGTGGTAAGTTGAATTGAAAAAACATCCAAATGAGATGGATTTATCATATGGACAAGAGATGAATAAATTATTCAAGGATTCTTCAGTATGACAACCAAAAAGATAAAGGCCATTCACATTAAGATGATGGGCCATGAGAATATTAGCGAGAGGCATAGCCGAATGAAGCAGACTTCCTAGCATATAACACATATTTGTAAGGTAGAGAAATAGTCCTAAAAAATTTCCCCAAAAGATTAGAGCTAGGGGAATTAGAAAAGATTAGCTGATCATTTCTCAAATCTCAATAATCCAGGGAACAGGTAGGCATAGTATCGAGTTACATAACAATCAAACAACAAACTTTGGCAAAACAACAATGCAGAAAAGAATAGACAATTGAGAGTATCAATGTTTATACAATGCTTTTTGTGAAATAAGCAAGAAAAGAACTTGTGAAAACAACAACAAAAAAAGAGCAAATACGGCAAATCAAAATAAATTCGAGGCAGCAATATAAAACGCAGACCTTCATTAAGCTTATATGTACTCCATTTTTGGGAAGGGGAGTGCGATTAAGAAATAGGGAGAATGGGACCAAAAGAATGGGACAAAAAAAACCTAATCCCCAAAATCTTACCTACACAGGAACTTCAGACGGTGGCCGGAGCAAAGGGAAGACGGCGACAAGGCGGCGAGCGAGCGATCGGGCAAGGGGATGGCGCAACCAAGAGACCGATCGAGCAAGGGAGAGAGAGCGATCGAGGCGAGCAAGGGAGAGAGTTTCAGAGTGCTATCGAGCAAGGCGGAGAGAGCGATCGAGCCAAGGGGGAGAGAGCGATCGAGCGATTTTCAGAGTGTGCAGTGCTTTTTTTCAAAAAGTAATTTGGGTTTTTTGGTCATTTCGCTTTCACATTAAATTGCAGAAAGGGCCCTAGGGCCATTTGTGATAGAGGAAAGTGGTTGGGGCCCTTTTTGCATTTTTGGGCCTTAATTGGGCCTTAGTACGAATTCTCCCTTTTTTCTTTACCTATGTGAACGTACTTTTCAAACACTAGCTCAAACAAACAGATACTATGACAAATTCTAAATAAGTGTGGGCAAGTTTAGATTATATTATATCAGAATAAGATTTGGTAAGTGTGGGCACTAAACAATCTTTGTAAGCAATGTGCATGTAAGTTTAGACTAGTCTGAGGATAAAAATGTGTGTTTATTTTATTTTTATATATAATAAATATATTTTTGTACATTATTCATAATTTTAAATATAAATTTTATATATTATTATATGAGACCGATTCAACCATTACGCACCCAATTGGAGGTAACTTTTGTAAAGGTATTTTCTACATTCACATGGACTTAGAAATGCAGAAAACTCGAAACTCATATGAATGTAGGAAATGCCATTGAGAGAAGTATTCCCAGATAATGCAATTTAGTAGCAAAACAGGGCCTATCTACTACTTCTATACTTGACCTGGCTCCTCAATGTATGAGAGCCCTTGTATAGAAAGATACAATGAGATTATATAAGGTGTTACCGTTTTTAGGCTTAAACCATAAAAAAAAAAAAAAATGTCTCTTTCAAAAAAATTGTTATATTTTGTGAGACTTGTAAACAACAATGCTTCTTATAAATTTTATATTTTAGATTGAACAATGATACATATATGCATTATATAAGTACAAAAAATTATGTTATTAATGGATTTTTTTTTTTGTCATCCAGTATCCAGAGCTTCGCCTCGACTAATCCGAATCCGACCCAGGTCGCGCACCTGGCTTTGGTGGGTGAGTCTCCCAGCAGGGCTTTTCTGCATTCATAAAAATGGTGGCAAAGTGTACAACCACTCTGAGGTTCTGTCAGGCGCTGAAGCGGGGACCTCTCTCAGGGAATTTTTAATGGATTTCTTATTAATTGATTGTTATATCTATGTCATATTGAAAGTTGGTTGGAAATTGGAATCATATTTTTATTTGAAAAAGTGATGGGTATAGTAGTAGTTGAAAAAGTTGTTGTTGTCACCGATCCTATAGTGTGAAGTCGAAGCTACTTAACTTGAATTATGGGATTGGTTTCATCGTGATGCTCTGATGAATGGAGCCGCTCATCCGCCTCATCTTTATCGTGAAATATGAACATACGGAAATCTAGCCCACTAAATATGGATATCTATTTATTATATAGGGAGAAATCTCATTATTGGGCAAAAAAAAATCTTAAATCAGGTACAAAAATTTCATAATTTATACTACATGATTTAGGACTTAAGTAAACTCGTGATACTGACATAAACTTGTATTGTAAACTCGATTCGTAAACTCGTAAAAGTTTACTTTCACCATTAAATTAGTGTTAATGGTATATAATTAAATATTTAAAATATAAAAAATATAACAATTTGATTTAAATACATTTAAATCCAAATAATTGAAATTAAATTCCTCAATATTCATAATTTATCATATATAACAAAGAAATTTGTATAAAATTTATATATAAAGCCGCTAAGCAGGATCGAATCGAAGAAATTAATACGAGTTTAAAGATGAGTTAACACAGTTTATAAGCTAGAAACATAAAAGCGGTAAACTCCGCATATAAACTTGTGAGTTTAACCGAGATTACCAGTGACTTGACTCGATTTTGTAAACTAGAAACGTAAAAACGATAAAATTGGATAGTCAACTCATGAGTTTGACAACAATGATCAAATCGCATAAATATCCTTCATTTTTTTGAAATGAAAAAATATTCACCATTGTCATCAATTCTGTTTGCTGTCAAAGTTTGGCATGGCAATGCACAATGGAATAAGCCCAATGGAGAAAAATAAGTTAATTTGGACTGATTGAGATAGTTTTTGGGTCATATGGGTTTATTGTAAAAAAAGTGGCTTATGATAAAAGTCACATTTTTTAGTTTCTGACATGATTTTTTTCAGCTTCTGGAAAAAAAATGTTAGGGATATGTAATCTAATAAGCAATGTACTATTAAATATTCATTTACATGCATTATAATTTATCCATTAGAATATATTTAATTAAGTACTTTAGAGTTTTTAAATTTTTTAATAATAATTTAAATTTTTTATCAAATTTAAATTTTTATCTTCATTATACAACTAATATGTATATATGTAGTACTCCCTTCGGTCTTAATTATAGGAGCAAATTTTAGAGTTTGTTTTGGTCCTAATTATAAGAGCAAGTTTTAACTTTTGTCATTTTTTTCCCTATAATACCCCTATTTATACTTTCTCAATAATAATTAAAGACAATATTTTATTGGTCTAAAATGAATTCATTTTCATCCTTAGTTACAATATTTTAAGGATGAATTGAACCATCCAGCAGCGAGCATAAATGATTAAATATTTTATTATTTATTTATATTTTGATTATATATACATTTGGTGATATTTTTGGCCATCTAAATGTTTGGACAAGAATTGCATTGAGTATTCTGATAATTAAAGTGTGAATAATAATTAATAATTAAAATAGGGTTTTGAGTGCATGGTTTTAAATTCAATTGAGTACCTAAATCTAAGTTTACAGTTTTATTCAATCAAATATTAATTTAATTAATCCAATTTAATAACTCGTGATGTCACTGATGAGTGGGTTATTCAATAGGCGACAAATGAAGTGAGCATTACACAGACACGAGAAAACACTCGTTTGCACACAAGAGCGCTGAAATATAGGAAATATGTAAAGCCAATGAAATGAAGACATATAATTAACTTTTAACCGGAGGGAGTATCATTCTAAATTTTAGGTGAGGGTATTTTAAGAAAATACATATAATTAACTAATTTAACTATCCTCATTAATCCCTCCAAATTCTGGTAATTTGCTCTTATAATTAGGACCGGAGGGAGCATTCAATAAAATTATGTCATTTTCGATTGTTTTCCATCTCACATGACTTTTCAAATAATCATATAAGCAAGAGCCTATTTGGAAAAGTCATTTCTCCCACCGTCATTTTAAATATAAATCACATTTACAATATGACTTTTATCTTATTTTCCGTTTGCAAAAGTCAGATTGCAAACAAGTTATTTTTGTCACCGTTATCTCAAACGATCTCCAGCTTTGATAGTAAACATTTTTTTGATCCTATTTATGGGAATGGAGTGATTTTTTTTCATATGAATCACAATTTTTACTTCTTTTATTATTTTATTGACTTTAGAAGTAAAGTCAGAAAATTGTTAAATTTTATAATAGAGTTAATAAAATTTAAAAAATTTCTTAGTCAGAGTAAAATATGCTAGAAATGATTGATAAAAGGGTATTGAAATATGTTATGCAAAGTGTTACTGTATATATAAAACAAACCAAGTTTGATTTCAATAACAATTTTTGATTTATTAGGGTAACTTATTAGCAATATATTTTTTTTCCATATTTAATCTTATTCACTTGTTATAATATAAAAGGGACTTGTTAAAACTCTAACTAAACTTATCACTCTAGGAACCCTTGCTTGTTAATTCATATAGAAAAAAATTATTAAATTTTGGGTATACAACATGGAGTAAACTTATTAAAAACCTAACTTAATTTGTTTTTTCAAAAACATCTTTTGTTTTTTGCTCAAGTTTTTTTCAATAACATCTGCTTGTTAAAACTCTAAATAAATAAATGATATTTTTTTCATCTAACCCTTTAAAAGTACTCACGATCCTAAGTATAAGACCGAATTGATTTTTTTTTTAGAAAGATTCAGGAAACTAAATAAATTACTTAATTGTATCATTTATTGTATATCTTTAAATTATATATCAGTTTATTAGTTACATTAATTAATTTGGAGGAAAAAAAATAGGGTAAAGGTGCAATTTTACACATGAAGTTTACCCCAGGGAGCGTCCAGCACTCCAGCACCACGAAGTTTTTTCTGGAGCAAAAGTACATACGAAGTTACGTTTTGGGAGCAAAAGTACTACGGATGTTAGTTGACCGTTAACTAGGATGGAAGTGAACAGTAACTCGGGTCAAATTATACTTTTGCCCTTAGTTTTAGGTGAAATTATCCTTTTGCCCTATGTTTTTTTAAGAAAAAAACTAAAACTAAAATTACTCCCCCAGTGGGCCCCACCACCGGCCCCCACCGTCGGCGACCGGCCGCCACCCCACCGCCGGCCGCCGGCGGTGGGGGTGGCCGGTGGTGAGGCCCACCAGGGAGGGGTATTTTTAGTTTTTTATTTATTTAAAATTAAAGGCAAAAGGGTAATTTTTATTTAAAACTAAGGGCAAAAGGATAATTTTTATTTAAAACTAAGGGCAAAAATGATAATTTTCTTTTTTTTACTTACCATCAGCCACGTCAGTGTGTCAGTCCAAATAAGCGCCACGTCAGCGTTCTATCCAAGTTAACGGTCAACTAACGCCGTGGTACTTTTGCTCCCAAAACGTAACTTCGTGTGTACTTTTATTTCAGAAAAAACTTCGTGGTGCTGGACGCTTCCGGGGTAAACTTTATGTGTAAGATTGTACCTTTACCCAAAAAAATATTTTAACTTCTTTAATCTCTTTAAAAAGGTTAACTTTAACTTATAAAAATTATCGCATAAGGTTTTTTAGAAGGCCCCCTAAATCGTTGGATAAAAATTGAACAATCGAAGGGAAGGGTTGATGAGAGAAACCACTCATATTTAGAACGGAGGGAGTGCTAGTTTCAATTTTTGTCATATGACTGCAGTATAATTTAATTCTGGCTTTAATTATATTGATATATACAAAGACACGCAAAGGTTTATCTCCCTTTCCGCCTTTGCCTCCCTAGTTCCTTGCCTCACTGAGCCGCAAAGATCCATTGTTTCTTCGGTGAAGCTCGGAATCTCGGAGATGGGAGACAACAAGCCCAAGCCAGCTGGTGTATGGCCTACTGTGAAGCCTTTCCTCAATGGCGGCGCCTCCGGCATGCTCGCTACCTGTGTTATACAACCTATTGATATGATCAAGGTAAAGCATTAGCCTTTGCAATCTCTCTTGGCGCGATTCTCCTGGTGGATCATGGAGTTTTTCTTACTCCTTCTCTTATCAGATATGAAGTAGGGGATTATGCATTTTTATTTTGGTGTATGTGTGTGAGGAAACTTAGATCTGTGACCCGTGATTTCTGCTTATTTTTTTGCCTTTTCCTTAGCGCTTGTTTTTCTTTTTGTGAGTGTTTTTATGATTTAGTTGTTTTTCTGAAACGGGTTTGGTGTAGGTGAGGATTCAACTGGGTCAAGGATCGGCTGCACAGGTGACATCTAACATGCTTAAGAATGACGGTGTTGCCGCGTTTTACAAGGTTTGCTTCTTTACAAAGTTTGATTATTTTCAAATTTTGTTCATGATCTCTGGATGTGAGTCGTGTTTTGCAATTATTACCATTTTTTGGGATCGTGCTTCGGCAATAATTGATCCTTACTTTGGTGTCACTGAACTCGGCACTGAATCTGGCTATTGGAATCTTTCGTTTTGTTATTGCATAATACTTTTAGAGAGGACGATTTCTAAGCTAATGATTCTGATGTTGGGTGCTTTTGTCCATAAGGATGTCTTCTTTGGAAATGATTTGGTTTATGGCCTATTATATGGCTAATGACGTAGTTAACTATCCTATGAAGTGATTCCACAGTGACTATGCACTGGATCATTCTACTTTGAACTTGTGTGGGTTTTCCATTTACCTTTCACTAAGGTATATTTTGACTGCTGCCTAAATTGAATCATGATTTGTAGGGTCTATCTGCTGGATTACTCAGACAGGCTACTTACACAACTGCTCGACTTGGATCATTCAGGTGAGTAAATCACTGTTTCATTCAAACAAAATGAGCTTTTCTGTAGCTTTGCCTGCTAGCAACTTTATAAGCTTGCATTTTTTCTGCAATGAATAACTTTTATAACTGGAAGACACATTGTGTAGTATGATCTTGAATCGTAATGACCATCTTTCTGAATATTTGTTTGTGATATGTCCACTATCATTTATCTGAGTTCTGAGGACTGCATCATACATTACAACATTATCAGCAGTTATACTCCTTTAAGTTCCTTTATCATCATCTTGCCTATTGGTTGTGTTACTTTATAGAGTGTTGACCAAAAAAGCACAAGAGGCTAATGAAGGGAAGCCCCTGCCACTATATCAGAAAGCTCTGTGTGGACTGACTGCTGGTGCTATTGGAGCATCTGTTGGTAGCCCAGCAGATTTGGCACTCATTCGTATGCAGGCTGATGCAACTTTACCAGTTGCTCAGCGCCGAAATTACACAAATGCCTTCCATGCTCTTTATCGTATCGTTGCTGATGAAGGGGTTTTGTCACTTTGGAAAGGTGCTGGTCCTACTGTTGTAAGAGCCATGGCATTGAACATGGGAATGCTTGCCTCTTATGATCAAAGTGTTGAGTTTTTCAGGGATTCCCTTGGTCTAGGTGAAACTGCTACTATAGTTGGTAAGTAACCACTTCACATCAATGGTGAAAATATTTCTAGCTTGCGTGATTGTTATTATTATTGTATGCTCTCATATTAGGGACTGAATTCCACTCTAAAAATATTAAAACTGGAGTAACTTGATTCCAAATGGTAGGAAGGAAGATTTGCAATTACCTTTTGGATTATTTGTCAGGCCTCTTTCATCATCTATTTCTCAAACATGTCGTATCTAATGTAGAACGTTCCTTTCTGGCTGGCATTTAAGGACTGACAGTGAGTAGAATCTGGATACATTTACCTTAGAATGATACATTATCCTCTTCAATCAGTATGTTCTACTACCATTTATAAGATAATAATTGTCCCCTATCGCGAACAGTAACCGTTCAGTTTTCAATTTTACTTGGTGAGGTTTCTAAATACTCCCTCTGGTCCTTAATATAAGACATATTTTGGGAGTTAATATTGGTTCTAAATATAAGACATACACCCCCACCAACAACAACAATAAAAGCCTTTATCCCACTAGGTGGGGGCAGCTACATGGATCAAACGACGCCATTTAGCTCGGTCAAAAACCAATCTCAGGATAAATTGTTATCTAAGAGATCTCATTCAATAACCTTATTGAGTATTCTCTTCAGTCTTCCTCTGCCCCTCTTAACTAAGCTCTAGACAACTTGATCTACCCTCCTTACTAGCGTATACATTGGCCTTCTCTGTATGTATCCAAATCACCTCAGACGATTTTCTACCATTTTTTCTTCAATAGGTGCGACTCCAACCCTTCCTCATATAACCACGCATCCATCTTAGCTACCGCCACTTTGCGCTCATGAAGTCCCTTTACCGCCCAACATTAAGCATTGCTGGTCAAACAACAGTACAATAAAATCTTCCTTTTACTTTATCAGGCACTTTTCAATTACTAATAACTCCGGTATCTGGTCTCCATTTAAACCACCCCGTTTGAATTCTATGATTAACATCTCCATCAATTTCACCATATTTTTGTAGAATTGAACCCAAATCTGAACTTTGTCACTTTTGGAATAACCTAATCTCCCAATTTGACCTCCAAATCTCTTCCTACTCCCCTCTTATCAATAGTGCGATGTAAATATTCGGTCTTACTCCTGCTTACTCCAAAGCCCTTCAACTCTAAAGTTCTTCTCCATAACTCAATTTTAGAATTAATTTCTTCTCTTGACTCAGCCACAAGAACAATATTATCCACAAAAAGCATGCACTTAGGGATTTCTTCGAGTATAAGCTCATTTAGAACGTATAAGATCAAGTTAAACAAATAAGAGCTCAAGGCTAATAATCCCTGATCTAGCCCAATCCTTATAGGAAAGTCCTTTGTCTCATCTCTAGACGTTCTTACACTAGTTGTTACCCCCTAAATATAAGACATTTTTTCATATTAATTCGTCTATTACTAATTTGATACTCCCCATAAATCACTTCCTACTTCTCTCTTATCAATAGTGCATAATGAACTCAAAAGATGGAAAAAGTGGGCCTTGCAGGTTCTTAGTACCAAGTTATATATCAAGAATACTGACACTGACACTTCAACACTTGATATATCCGTCCTTTGAAGATACCATGCTAAATGCTTTTGATGGAACTAAGATATATACCATTGATGCTGAGGAGATTAGTTTATGTGTGCTTGCCCGCACGTATGTTTGTGGGTGTGCGCGCATTACAAATCTGATGTATGATTCCTTTATTATGATTGGTGGTAGTCTGAATTGTAAAAAAAGGGTTTCTCTTTCATTGCTTTCTCATGTACTTCTATGTGGAAGATTTATATTGCTTAAGGGCTAATATCTTGTAACATCTTGTTCAGGTGCAAGTACTGTTTCAGGATTTTTTGCATCGGCTTGCAGTTTGCCATTTGATTATGTGAAGACCCAAATACAGAAAATGCAACCGGATGCCGAGGGAAAATATCCATATACAGGTTCTCTAGATTGTGCTGTCAAAACCTTGAAAGCAGGAGGACCCCTCAAATTTTATACTGGATTCCCTGTTTATTGTGTCAGAATTGCTCCTCATGTTATGGTAATCTAATCACTTCTGTTTGCACGCTTTACTTCTACTTTGGTTTTCGTTCTCGTTTTCTCTCACAATGAACGAGATGTGGGCTTCCTTCTATTGTATGGAATCTAAAGTAATGAGTCACACTATTCATGACTTATAAATAATGCTTCTTCAATATATTTTATAGAATACTCGCTTCAGGCCTAAATAACCTTGTTTTGAAGTGAACTTTGGTCTTATATCCAAGATCTTTTTCCTTTTTATCTCTTATACTTGTCATTTTTCTCCAGACTAATTTGCCTAACCTATAAATTGATTAAAAATCTAATCTTACATAGGAGTATGTTAGAGAGATCATGTCATACGTGCTATATATAATTAAGTAATCTATTTAGCTTTCTTCATTTCTCAAATTACATAAATAGGTCTTGCATTGAAGGAGTGTAATAATGTATTGATACTGATTCTTTGATTTGTCTTAACTCTAGAGTATCTTCCTGATACCTACCTGTTTGCTTCTGCAGATGACCTGGATTTTCCTTAACCAGATTCAGAAGTTGGAGAAATCTGTTGGATTGTAGTTCACTTTGCTTATGATCATTTTCCTATTGGATTCAGACAAATTTTTTTGCATCCATCAGGACTCAGGAGGATGTGACGATTTAAGAATTTTGATTTGGCTCAAGGTTGAGCTTAAAATAATAGGTTGGGTGGGTGAGATCCTTTTTGGTTTAATTGCACCCATGAAGTTGATTTTTTTCTATAGGATTTCATCATGCAAGTGAAGCAGGAATTGAACATATCGGTTGTACCATGTTCAAGCTTTAGTTTTATTTTTTCCTTTATTAGGAAATTTATTTTGTGACTAAAGTAGGTTGGCATAATCCACTTTTTAGTGGGACTTCGATTAAAACATGGAGAAATCTTGAACCGGTATTGCAGTGCACAATGAGAATTTCATTGTCAAGTTGTAGTTGTGATTTCATGCCATTGTTTAACCCAGGGAAAAAAAATTGGGAAAATCCCTCCTAGGCCCGAAGGGACTAACAAAATTTCAAAAAAGACCCTAAGCAAAGTCACATGTCAAAAAAGTCCCAAGAAGTTGTTAATTTCATAGAACAACTCCAGTGAGATTAACAACTTGAGACTTTTCTGACATCAAAATTTCTTGTAGGACTTCTTTGAAATTTTGTTGGTCTCTTGGGACCTAAGAGGAATTTTCCCATAAAATTCTGGGATTTTTGTTTTCTGAGCCCTTTTTTGAACCAATATTTCATTCGTTAAATTGACAAATGATTTTATTTCAAATTTTTTTCAGGGTTCTGCCAGTTTAATTGATAATTTGTTAATGCTCATTCGTACCAAAATTTAAAAATGCTTGTAGACTCTTTACAGATTGAAACTAGTTGAGTTTTGATTACTTAATAAATAACAATATGCAAATTTAATAAATGGGGGTATGCGATCTTAAATTATGGATATATGTTTAATAGTTGATTATTTTGCTTGGTTTATCATAAATTGAATATTAAAATCAAATTGTATAATTTCGTTTAGGGTGAGATCCAATTTAGTTGGTTTTGATTGATTTTTGAGTGTCTAATTTTGGAATTTGAAGTATTAGTGAATTTCTCCGGTAGATTATTTTTCCTTTTCCAGCACTAGTTGTTAAAAAATTTTCTATGTGCTAGATTAGGAGTTTTTCATGATGAGATTGATTAACCGGGCAATTTTATCGGTTGATAAATTTTAAATTTGAAAATAAGGTGATATGTTTTTTTTTCCACTTCCCATCCTATTTTTAAAAGAACTATAATATGATGCCTTCACACTTGTTGCCAATGAGCAATAGGAAAAACTGGGAGAGCGTGTGGGCACATGGATTGGGTTTTTCTCCTAATTATTTTCTCATTATCCTTCATCGTCTCTAAATCATATACGCTTAATCAATCACAATACTAATTTAACATCTCTCTTCTCTTTCCAATCAACGGTCCAGATGGATTAATGAGAAAAAGAACAAGGAGAAGATCCTCTTCCTCTAATAAGGGGTTTAACTCTCCCTGTATAAGTAAATAATTTAGGATATGAATGGCACGAAAGCCATTATTTAAATATGAAAGAATCAAAGTAGTATGTGAAAATTAAGACTAAATTGGTTAAGTTAACATGAAAATCGGTGAATCGGTCTTCTGATTTATCAAATCTTTCATTTAAACTTGTTAGAATCTAACATGAAATTAACATGATTAACCATTTAACCCTGTGCAATCCAATGGGTTGGACAGTTTTGAACTTCAAAATTAAATAGGTGATTTCAGAACAAAATAAATTGTTTGTTGTTTTACTATTCTTATTAATCTCATTACTATTATTATCAATAAGATTTTAAAGTTCAAGTGATATTTTTTTGTTATTTTCCTTATATCTTTACTAAGTTAAAAAAGACTTTGTTTTGAAACTTCAAAAAAAAAAAAATAGTTCTATCATTTTGGTATCTTAGTAACCTCTTTTTTACTGTACTATGTATAGTTTAGGTTTGCATTACAACCAGGGGCGGAGGCACACTTGTGCCTATGGGGGCAAGTGAACCTATAAAAAATTTAAAAACTATATATTTTGTACAGGACTTTTGTTACAAGTTGGCTGGTTGGAGTAAGTGGTTAAGACCTTCCTATTCAGGTATAAGGTCCCAGGTTCGAACACTGTTGTTTACACATTGGTGTTTTTATTTTCCCCCTCTTCTCCGACCCAGTTTTTTTTTTCCAATCTCACTTCTCTTACGCGTCCCCCTCTTCTCCAACCTAAACCTCCGTCGTCGGCGTCAACTCACCGCTCTCACCCATGATGCTCTCGGCTCCCAAACCTCCGTCGTTGCTTCTCGATTCTTTCTGAGGTAATTTTTGATTCTGTCTTTGATTTAGGCGTATTAAGGTTCATTCATCTCTATGTGGCTGGTGCATTCAAATCCAACTATGGCTGAATTATGAATTTGTTTTTCCTTTACTGAATTGTGAATTTTGCTGATTTTAGGAAGAATTCTGAATTGGTTGAGCGGCTCAACCAAATACACCTCCTCCCGTAACTCCTTTCGCATTCTCCCCCATTCTTCATCTGATCAACTTTTCTTTGCACCTTGCTATCCAATTTGGCACCAAGACGCCAACTAACATCAGATTTGTAATTTTTTTTTTCAAATTGTTTGTTTCTATTATTGCTCTGTGAAATTTTGCTCTATACTTATTTTCTCTCGGTACCATTGTCATATACAATTTACGCTCCACACTCTACTTAAGTGTTTTTCTTTCACAATTCCTGTTCTTTCATTGCTAATTTACAAAAAAGAGGGATCATAGAAATGTAAGGAAGGAAATTGTGATACTATTTCCTGTAGTCTATGTATGTAAACCTTGTTTCTATTGGCATCATCTGTGTTGAATCACATTTCTGTAATTTCAGGTTTAGTTTGTCTGAACACTTATTGGTAGAAGTGAACCTGCAAAGCTTTAAACATTTTGGTTCCACTTATGTGCAGTTAAGTTGATATATATAAAATGCTAAATATTGTGTGAGAAGTATTAGCAATTGCAAATGGAAATATTATGATGTTGAACCGCGAAAAGAAAAGAGGGAGGGGAGGAGAGAGAGAGGGAAGAAGAGCTTAGAGAAGGGAATTTAATCTTCAATTCTATATCCTTCAATGGGTATACATCCCTTGCTTTTCACTCTCCATCTTCAGACTTTGCAAAAAGTATTAGGATTATCACCACAATTCGATTACTTACAGTATGAACAATTTTCATCCTGTCATGGAAGAATTAGAGATTTTTTTGATTCTTCTGAATAATTTGAGCAAGCTGAACATAAATGAGAAGACAAGTTGCCAAAAATGAGTCCAATTATTATTCACCACCTCTATTTTGGCTCATATCTCCTATTTCTAATGTCTCAACACTGTGATTAGTCTTCTACTTTATCTTGATTGCTACATCTACTCTATCAGATGTTACTCAACTTCTATAAAATACAATTAATTTACAGCATTAGGCCCAGATACAAATAAGAAGCGCTCTCTTAAAGTGAAGGGATGGCCTGTTACAGACTTGCAGGTCTCTTGTAAGGAGCAATATAGGAATCAACCAAAAATATTGTCTGTGTTTTTTTTTTCTAATGCTTTTTTTCCCTCTTATACTATATTCTTGTTGCTTGCTTGTTCTTATATATTCTGCTTTCAAGATGTCTCATAATTTCCAATCAAGCTCCAATTCATTGATTGTAGCGCACTTGGCTATTATGGAGATAAATTCATTGATTGTAGAGTTGATCTTTTGTTTCATTGAATTTTACCTCATCAGACTGAACTATTCTGGAACTTTTGCACATTTCCGGTTTAATTTTACTCTGTTCAGTGTCTGATTCACATCACTTGTGCACTTGACTGGAATTTTGTTGCATTTAGTTGAATTTGACTTACTGGCCAAATTTATGTGCATTGTGACTTAATTGAGCTTCAATACTTGATTACAATGGTATTGAATTCTCTCGTTTATTGCACATGGGAGTTCATGCTTGTTATTGAAATAGAGTTGCAGATGTTGGAATAATATAATTCTAATTGTTGCTAGGCTATACTTTCTATTAGAAAATCCCTTAAAAAAATTTCGGGGCCGTTGCCCTTGAATCCCCTACTAATTGTGCACTCACAAACTCTAAAACCTGGCTCCGCCACTGATTACAACTGTAGAGGTTTAGGCTTGCATTAGGCCTCGTAAATTCTCTTCTTTTTATTGATTGATTGTGTTTTGAATTTGTATACTCCTCCGATGTTCCACCTATAACTCATTTATCATCTCGTGCAGTGGCGGATCTAAAAAATTAATGAAGGGTGAGCACCAATGGCGGGGGATTCGGGGGTAGTGCCCCCGAATCTTTTTTTTTTTCTTAAAGAAAGTTTTAAATGCATTAAAAAACAAAAGAATATAAAAAAATATTCATAAAATCAAGTTAATACTAATGATGTAATAAGAGAGACAATTATTTTACAAACCTGTCATTTAGAAAAGTAAGGCCAAGTGCGGTTAAAAAAACAGCTACATAAATTATAATGAAATGTGAGCACTCAATAAGTTCAAGTACATATATTTTAATAACAAAAGTATATTACAATAAAAATTATTACAATGTCATCCTTCTAGGCCTTATTTTTTGGAATTCCATCATAATTGTCTTATTATCAATGTTATCAAATGCATCTTTTTCAATATAAGACATTAAAAAATTATTCAACCATTCATCCCACATCCGATTACAAAGTGCAGTCTTAATGTATTAAAGGTGGACACTTAATATAAGGGTAGACAATCATTCAAACATGTATTAATTTAAAAAAAATAAAAAAATCTCAATTTAAGGATAGACACTTGTCCCCCTTCTATTATATATGTGGGTCCGCCCCTGATCTGATGTAACATGGGGAACTAAGTGAAGTGATTTTTTATTGTGTATCCCCTTTTATGGATAAAATTTAGGTTAAGTTAATTATGTCGAGGCGCCAATCACCTCCTACCATCTGTTCCAATTTTCATTTTACCCAAGTTGCATCGTTTAACCACCATCAGTCCTTTTCTTCTTCCCGTTTTCCTTCAACGATCCAATCTCTGCTCAATATATCAGCCAACAACAATACTCCATGATTGGATTCACTCCTATTCTTCTCCTGCAAATAAAACTGACATGAACTTCGTGTCCTGAACCCTGAATCACTATCACTCTATTGTTTTGTATTGGTATTCCAACGCATAGAAGCTTTTTGGAATTGAGAATTCTTTCTTTGATTCAATAAATTATTAGAAAAAGAAGACAAAGATGTGTTAGATATAACAGGTGATTAAATTTATGAAAAAAATTTCAAACTCTCGTAATCTTGGCTCGTCATCGTTGTTTTGGTGGATTCGGGTTCATCTTATGCAGAATCCGGAGATAAGCTATGGTGCGTATAAAGATGAAAGCGCTTGCTCGGATGATGAGAAAAGCCACCGTTACCAACGGTGGAGGCAACTCGATGGCGGTAAGAGAAGGCCAAGGAGGAAGAGGCAAGATTATGGACCACCACCACTAAGGGCAATAGAAGCTGTAGATTCCTTGAGAAGTGAGAACAATCCCGATTAACAGCATCTGCAAGCATAAGGAACCAGTTCCCTACCTATCTCTGTCCAGATTTGACTGTATGGTACAGATTTAATTCTTTTTTAATTGTCAATTTTTAAATGAAAAAATTATTTTTTTAAAAATATGTAGTTGAAAAATTATCCTTATTTTAAATTCTTTACCCATTAAAATAATTATTTTTTAAAAAATAAAAAGTAAAAAAATAAATCTGGGCATTTGGAGGGTCCGAGTTCACATTAGGTGCTTCTAGGTGTTTTTCCCTCTAATTAGAGGGATTAGGAAATTTTATATAAAAATAAAAATATTCTATTTATTTAGATTAGATTATATGCTGGATCCTGAAATTTTTTTGCACCCAATATTTCAAATTAATTAATTTACAGTCCTGCATTCAAAAATATTTTTCCTGTAACCCCAATATCTTGTAAATTAATTAATTTGAGATACTGAGTGTAAAAAAAATTCAGGATGCAGCATATAATCTAATATAAATAAATAGAATATATAAAAAATTTAAAAAAAAAAATTGCCTAATCCCCTTAATTAGAGGGAAAAGCACCTAAGAGAAAAACATCTAATGTGAATTCATGGATTATATGGTGCATTTGGGGTTAAATGAAATATAGTACATGTGGCGAAAGGTGGTTGGATAGTGGACATAATAAACCTAATTAACTTTACCTAAGTTTGGTACTTTGAGAAAATTATGGTTCTATGATAAATTGAATTATTTTGAAAAGTTATGAACTGTGATTAATTATATTATATTTGTAGGAAATAATATTAGGCATATATGTAAATTATGTTATTGTGCCTTGAAAATGTCAACGGCCTAATTATCATAACACTAGTTAGTATTACTTCTTGTTACGGATCTGGATTAAGCCCAATGGCGATAAGGCCCAACCACGGGCAGGCATGGAAGACCCAGTCTTGCCTACCATCCTGAAGCATCTCAACTGCCCCAGAAATATAGGAGCACCTCCGCGCAGGGCAAGGCGGTTAGGATCGTGGCCGAATACTGCGCTAGATCGCTCCAGGTATGCTGTATAAATACTAAGGCAGTGACCTAAGGTACACGGGTTCTAACTCTAAGCTATTTACATACACACTGTGCATACACCCCACCCCCTTGGCTAAGAGCCTGGTTGTGTACAGTGATCACCTCTCCTTTCGAGTGCTCTCCCAATAGGCATTCGAGAGGATACCTTTGATCCTACATCAAAGCACCAGCCCCTTCACTTGGCTGGACATCTGTGTTCTACACCAGAACAGTGGCGCCGAAGGATGTACCTGATTGCGGCAAACTAATGGGGGAAGAAGGAGGACGAATAGCTGCAGGAAAGCGGGGATCCTGAGCAGTAGATGCAGGCTCAGACGACGACTGATGTCGGCACGAGCCTAGGACCCTATCGGCCATGTGGTCCTGCCTGGCGTCCTGCCCACTCACAATAAATGAAGAGCTTTGGGCAATACACTCCCAGCATGGACCGAGGTACCCGTCCGGCAGGGGTTCTGACTCGGTGGGACGACGCGCCCCAGAAAAATTTATAGGCTCGGCCAAAATGGCCTCAGCCTTTGGAGAACTCTCAGAATCTAGACTAATGGGGCTAGACTCCGGCTGGCTAGACCTAGGGACGAACGGCTGAGACCTCCCAACGCTACCTGGCCCAGCCCGGAGAGCCGATGCTAGTTTCTCCTCCTCGGTCAAGGGAGTTCCTAATAACCAGAAACTATAAAATGGATAACGGTCCCGCAAGGCCTCATCATCGGTCGGATCTAAGGGATGATTTGAAGACGATGAACGCTTCCCCCTACCCATCAAAGGCTCAAACCTATACAGTCATCACAGTGATAATGAGAAAGGGGAGAGGTTGAAACAAGGAAAACTAGGAAAAGCAACGACTCTCAAGCAAAACCTACAGGTTTCATAGCGTTATTCACAAAGTGCTATTCACAAACACTCTACTCAGAAACACCTACTCAACCAACTCAGAGAAACAGGAAACCCAGAAGCCAGAAGCGCCATAGCAAAGAAGAAAGAAGAAGTGGAAAACCAAAATGGCTAGAGTAAAGCAAAAGGTTCAAAAGAAAGAACAATCTACCCTTAAGGTTATTCACGAAGTGTTTCCGAGGCAAACGGAGAGTAAGAATTCTTAGAAGCAGTGGGAATGTGCCTAAGAGTCTTGTGAAGAAGCGAGAAATCCTCGGGTGCTCAAGAACTTTGCGTAGAAGGAGTTTTTGGTTTTAAGAGTAAAGTGATGAAATGAGGAGTCCCAACCCGTTTTAACGTAAAGAAAAGAGGGAAGTTTGAAACAAGCAACCCAACCGTCAGGGGCAGACGCGTCTTTTCAATCCAAAAGCAGGACTAACGTACGATATGCCTCAGAGGCATTAAATGCGCACGAAACTCGGGGGCGGCGAGGCATGATGGACGAAACCCATCCCCAATCCGCTGAAGCCAGGTGTCACAGGCAATCATGGCAGAATCAAATGGTTACTCCCCAAGAGTCATGCGGTAGTCACACCAACCACCCCGAATCGTCAGACACCGGGCTATAACCCCGGTACTTTGGTCCGCCCGAAATTAAGCAGGGGCCACAACGGACCATCTCGGATTCACAAGTCGCGGTTCTCACCGAGGCATTTTCACTCATACAGACTGACCTGACGTCCGCGGTAAGAAATCCGGACCCTCAGGCCGTCGGGCTACAGCCCCGACACTATGATTCAACGGAAATCACGCTTGACCCCATGTCTACCACCGAGGGCCGGAGCTGATTACCTCGGTCCTAATCTGGTCGTCGGTTCTTACCACGACATTCCTCGGGGTGAAGGTTATCACCTTGGTCTCCCATTGGCCGTCGGTATCCACCACGAGTGTTCTCAAGCGCCAGGTTGACATCATGGCATTGTGTGAGACGTAGGATGCCACCCCGGTTCATCGGACCTTATGATAATACCACGCACTCAGGGAGACGAGCTCAACAAGTTCTAGCCCGACGCAGGCCCCGGATGACGGGCAATACCTCGGATGATTTACCCAGGACATCATATACCCCGGCAATCCAAAACTTTGAACTACCAGGCTGGGGGCAACTGTTACGGATCTGGATTAAGCCCAATGGCGATAAGGCCCAACCACGGGCAGGCATGGAAGACCCAGTCTTGCCTACCATCCTGAAGCATCTCAACTGCCCCAGAAATATAGGAGCACCTCCGCGCAGGGCAGGGCGGTTAGGATCGTGGCCGAATACTGCTTCAGATCGCTCCATGTATGCTGTATAAATACTAAGGCAGTGACCTAAGGTACACGGGTTCTAACCCTAAGCTATTTACATACACACTGTGCACACACCCCACCCCCTTGGCTAAGAGCCTGGTTGTGTACAGTGATCACCTCTCCTTTCGAGTGCTCTCCCAATAGGCATTCGAGAGGATACCTTTGATCCTACATCAAAGCACCAGCCCATTCACTTGGCTGGACATCTGTGTTCTACACCAGAACACCCCTTATCTTTGGGTTCAACTGATAAAAGGGTCGGATACTGTCAAATAACACCACAATATAAACTAAAGCTCAAGATAGGAAGATGAGGTATACTATTCCAGTCATTCTTACGCATTTAAGTCAAATGATAAAGGAAAAATCATGAAACTATTTTTAAATCAGTTATAAAAAGAAAAAACAATTTACGTTCAAATTTTGCTTGAAGATTTAAGTATATTAGATTATAATAGGTTCCGAATAAAAGTAACTTTATCAACGTGGATTTTTTAATTCACAAAATTTGAAGACTTCATCTTGCTTGAGAGGAATTTAATTCTTTCTAGTCCATGAGCTTAGCTATTTTTCATAAAACGTTGCGTTCACGCAGGGGCGGACCTACATGGGGGGCGAGGGGTGGCCGCTGCCCCCCCCTAAAATTTTAAGGAACAAAAATATTATATATTTAAAATGCAAATTGGCAAAGAAGCAGAAAAGATTCAAACAAAAGAGACGGCAAATCGGAGTTCCTTCCGTCCTCACTCTGATTATGGTCGATGGAAGTTTGAAGAAGAAGAACGAAGTCTCTCTCTGATTCTCGCCAAGTCGCTCTGGTTCATATTGATGAAGAAGGAAAGGTGCACGATGGTGAAGATGACGATGAATAGTGTGGCTGCCTCCACACTTCAAACCCATATGGCTTTAAGTCAACATTTCAAACTTGGTCCTTATAGCAAAACGGTGTCGCGGGTTAGTGAAAGATAAGTGACGGTCAAATAAAACAAAAACGCAATAAAAGATATTAAATTAACATGCATAAAATTAAAAATTGATTTTTTTTTCTATAAAACTTCCTTTATTTGTACAATTTATTTATTTCACCTACACTAAACTAGTTCTGTTTATTTTTTAAAAATTTAAGGGTGAATATGTAAAAATATCCATGAATTTTGCTCAAGGTGCCTAACACTATATGTTATTCAGAAGTGTAAAAGTACATATACATATGAGTTCTCAAAAGTAGGGCAAAAATACCAAAACCATTAATTCTATTAACTTTGATTATTAGAGTAAAGTGAAGTGATCTTAATTTTAATATATTTTTTTCAATTTTTTGTATATTAGATTTGTATTGTATCTCAAATACTTTTATTTATAATATAGTGTTTTTTAATTTCACTCCCCATCAATAAAATTTCTGCATCCGCCACTGCGTTCATGTTTAGTGTCTAATCATAATCATATTTCGAATAGAATTGTCTTTAATTGGAGGGTATATAACCATATTAAAAAAATCTGAAAGTAAAGTAATGAGAGGAATATTATAATTTCACAAGGGTACGTACCAATGAAACTAAACGTTTTGAACGAGGTAAATCCTAATACATGCATGTGTGAAAATGCTTTTGGAAATTTTTTGGGCCATCTTTTGGCAGTATTGGAATTTAAAAAAAAAAAAATCATTCGTTACAACTTACAACCAATCTATTTTAATTCATTAATTTGAATAAGATTAGTCATTTAATTCAAATTAATTGTTGTTGATTGAGTGTGATTAGAGTTTGATATGATTTGATTACGTGGAGGTTTAAAGATTTGTTTAATAAATTGGGTTATGTTTATATAAGTTAGTATTAGGTTAGAAAAATTAAGGTTTGCGATAGTAGGTCTCTTATATCCGAATTTATAATTCATTTTTAACTTATTGGAGGTTATATTGAGGATTAAATGGATTGGATTTGAGGTTTATAAATGAATGTAAATATTTGAAATTTTTATGTGAAACTTTTATTGTAGGAAATTGGGTATTTTGGTTAAATTGAGGATATGTTGATATTTTGATGATCATAATTAGTAAGAAATAATTTATGAAGGAAGAAAATGGGATTGTAATAATGATTTGAGGAATAGATAAATTGTCATTTTTTCTAAGAAAACTAAAATAAGACAATTATAGTTTAACTGATTGTTTGTTATTTTTGTTAATTTTATTAACATATAATTATATATTTATTTTTAGAGTAGACTTGATTTGTCTTAAGTTTAATTCTTGTGTCAAGAACTTGAGGTAACTACTTTTCAATTTATCTTGTATACTTGTTGAAGTGATTATAAGTATATGTTCATATTTGCATATGAAAAATGTATATATATGAAATGTATGTTTGATAGTAAAATTTTTAGTTAAGTGGGCAATTGTTGATAATGTTATTATGATAGATTATGCATGCTATGGAATATTAAATGTAAGTATAACTTGTTGACTTCATATCGTGTACAAGATTGTGATCAGATGAGATGGTAAGAAGTTGATTTTATACCACGTGATATAGCCGCCACTGAACGCATAGTGGATAACTTTAACATTCTCAGGACCCTTAGGATCAGGGACGGACAGAGGGGGGGGGGCTAGAGGTGGCCCCCACCCCCCCTATTTTTTTTTTACAAAAAATATAAAGAATATAACTCACATTGGTTACTAATTTCATCGGAGGTGCAGTGGTTCCTCAAGGTCCTTCGTTTCCTTTCTTATTTATTTGAAAAAAATATATATAATAATAAAGAGATGGGACCCACACCTTTAATATATTCCAACCCTACTTCTTCCACTTTTTTGAAATCCCTTCGTTTTCTTTTGAGCGGCTCGTCCACCACTTTTTTCAACAATTTTTGATAGACTTTAAGGACTAATAAGGTACTCAAAATCACTTCTTTTCATTAAATTTTCTTCATGAAATTTATTATATTTGATTTTATCTTTCTAATGATACTAATTTTATACTGATTAGAGAATATTTTTTTAGAGTTAGAAATTTGGACAAGTTTTGAGTTTTGTTAAAAGATTTTTCTCTGCTATGAAGATAATCAAGAATAGGCTTCGAAATAGAATGGAAGATCAATTTCTTAATGATTCTTTGATTACATAAATTGAAAAACAAATTATTTTGAGTTTTAGCACCGATTCAATTATAGATGAGTTTTCCAATATGAAAACACGTAGAGTAAAAATCAAGTGAAGTAATTTTAATTTTTGTAATAGATTTCTTTTAATTTTTGTTGTATATTAGGTTTGTATCATATTTCAAGTACTTTTATTTATAATGTTACATTTTTTATTTTCGCCCCCCCTAAATAAAATTCCTGGGTCCGTCCCTGCTTAGGATCACCCTTTCCTTTGGCCAGGATAAAGGTCAGCTCAAGGGACATGATATCTTTCTTTATTTGAAAGAAAGGGAACTCATGGTCCGATATGATTTTGTAGCCTTTGACAAGGCTACACCTCATTATTGGAGAGCTTGGTGCAGTCTTTTCATAGAGACTAGTGCTTGTTTGAGGGTTTCCAAAACTTAGGTTTTGGAAATAAAATCTAGGTTTTGTCACAAGTCTGCCAAACACCCCTAATTTTTCCAGAAGCTATTGTGCATTAAACCTAAGTTTTGCAAAAGTTTGTCAAACACCCATAAAGTCAGAAACTATTCTGCATCAAAACCTAGGTTTTAGAAAAAACTATTTTTTTTCTAGATTTTTCTTTCTCCTCTGCCATCATCAATATTTTTTCAGTACCAGTCAGTATCATAAGTATTTTTTTAATACTCTTCAGTACCCTAAAATATTTTTTCAAGATTAATCATAACCCTGAAATATTTTTTCAATATCCTAAAATAAATTTTCAACATTATGAAATATTTTTTCAGTATTCTTAAAGTATCATTTGAGTACCCGTCAGTATCTAAAATATTTTTTCAATATCTGAAAATAAATTTTTAAGACAATGAAAAGTATCTTTTCAGTATCAGTTAGTACTAAGTATCTTTTTAGTACCCGTCAGTACCATGAAATATTTTTTCAAGATTAGTCATGACCTTAAAATATTTTTTAATATCGTAAAATAAATTTTTAAGATCATGAAGTATTTTTTCAGTACCAGTCAGTACCCTGAAATATTTCATGATCTTAAAAATTTATTTTAGGATATTAAAAAAATATTTCAAGGTAACAACTGATCTTGAAAAAATATTTTAGGGTACTGAAGGGTACTAAAAAATATTTAATACTGATTGGTACTGAAAAGATATTTCTCATTGTCTTAAAAATTTATTTTAGGATATTGAAAAAATATTTCAGGGTAACAACCTATCTTGAAAAAATATTTCAGGGTACTGACAATCTTGAAACAAAAATTTCATGGTACTAATGTGTACTAAAAAGATACTGAAAAAATATTTCCTGATCTTGAGAAAAATATTAGGATATTGAAAAAATATTTCAGGATAATGACTAATTTTGAAAAAATATTTCAGGGTACAGAAATGTACTAAAAAATATCTTAATGATACTGACTAATACTGAAAAAATATTGATGCTGGCACAACAAAGAGAAAAAGCTAAAAAAATAGCTTTTCACAAAATCTAGGTTTTGGCCTCAAAACCTAGGTTTTGATGCAGAATAGCTTCTGGAAAAAATAGGGGTGTTTGGTAAGGTTATGAAAAAACCTGGGTTTTGAAGCCTGGAAAAAATAGGGGTGTTTGGCAAACTTTTGTCAAAACCTAGGTTTTAAAGTTATCCAGACACTATCATTTTTTATCTAAAAGTTATTTTCCAAAAATATTTTTATCTCGTAAATCCCAAAAGCTATTCTCCAAAAGCCATTTTTACCTCGTAAATGGTAAAAATCATTTTCCAAAAGCTACATCTAAACGGACTAGTTCCTCCCCGTTTGGGATAGCTTTGATAGAAGTGGCTTTTGTTTCTGATGGACTTTTCTTAATGGACTTATTTTCTAATGGACTTTTTTTGATGTGATTTGTGTTTGGGATAGCAGTAGCAGAAGTGACTTTTGTTTTTGATTGGAACTTGTTTGACATAGCTTTTAAAAAGATAGATGAGATGGAAAATGACTGAAAATGGCATGATTGCATGAATCAAATTCACACACAAACACATATGTGTTGTATAAAATGTGATAATTTGGGATAAAAATTAAAAATAAATATAAATTTACTAAATAAAATATTTTTCAAACAACATTTTTCAAAACTTATTCCAAGGGCAATACTCTCGTTTATAAATTAACTGCAATACTTTTTCAAAACAACATTTTTTAAAACTACAGCCAAATGGACTCGATCCAAGAAAAATTTGGCTTCAAAAATTTGACTCGAAATGGATTGGGGGGAAAACAGTGTCATTTTACAAAGGGGCCCCACATGTGCAATTGATGGGATCGGAAGTAATGGGATTAGAAGCTAGGGGAAGTGGCTTGAAAAAAAAAAAAACTCCATCAAGCTTTAAAGTCCATTAAAACTGAAAGCAAGCCAAACACCCAATAATTGTATTTTTTTTCTCTTAATGGACTTATTAGATGGGATACCCAAACAGGCTATTAGCATATGGGTTCTGTCAGCGGTTATAAAGAAGTTATAAGGATGGTTGGGAGTTTCATGCATATTGGAATGATTTTGAACTAATGAATGTTTTGGAAAACTATTTAGTCATTATATTATACGAAGGTATATTGTGCAGACTAGGAAAACTATTTAGTCATTGTAATTATTTCCTATATACTCATTAAATTGGATATGTGGTTATGGGGTTCCTGTGACTCACCCCGCCATTGTTTTTTTTTCCAAGCGAGAGTACAAGTGGTGTTACCAAAGGGAAGGCATCCGAGACTTGATCTAAGTTATCAATCTTGTATGTCTTATTTTTTAGATGAGTATAGTCTAATATATATTGTCGAACTTAGGGCCTTTTCGTGTGTTGCAATCCTGCTACATACTGGAATTTGTACTATGGACATAACCCTTTGATGTGATGTTTAATGTGGGCTAATTTATTTTGGCTGGCTCTAAATATGCTTGGATATAAAATGATTAATTATACGATAATTATGAAAGGTCGTTAAAGCCGCTACCACTTCTGTTGTCGCCCCATGCTGCCACTACCTCCTCCTTCTTTGTCGTTGTTGTCACCATCTGCCATTGCAACCGCTACACCACTGTTACCATTGCCTCCACCACCACAACTATCACCATTGGACGATCTTCGGTGAGATAGTGTGGCGGTTTTGATGAGGTCACGCCATGGCTCATGACTATTTATTCTACAAAAATTATATTGAGGGTAAAATAGACTTTACGTGATATATTAATTTAAATAATTATTAAAAAATAATTCATTGCACCTTGCTTAAATATCAAACTAAACACTGGCCATATAATTAAATATCGTATTGCATTGCCATGTCACATTATACTGCACTGCAGGGTGTAATAGGATCGAACCAAATGGATATTTAATCATACTCAACATATGATATGATTAAATAACATATTTAGTTTCTTTAATCTTTTTAATAAAAGTTAGGCTAAAGTATACGTTTGGTCCTTTATGTTTGCCTTTGATATCAGTTTAGTCCCTTAAGTTTGTAAAGTACACGTTTGGTCCCTGAAAGTTAACACCGTTAGTTTAACTTAACGGAAAATACTAACTCAACAATTTTTAGCAATGACTGTGCAATAAAATGTTGACTAAACATGCTTATATGTTAATATTTTAGTAAATTAATATTTAAAATCAATAAAATGTTGACTAAACATGCTTATATGTTAATATTTTAGTAAATTAATATTTAAAATCCAATTAGTTGAAAAATATTTAATCTTCACAGACAAAAAAAAACCGTATAATAGTCCGTGAAAATTAAATATTTTTCAATTAATAGGATTTAAAATATTAACATATAAGTATGTTTGGTCAGCATTTAATTGCACAATCATCGCTAAAAATTGTTGGGTTAGTATTTTCCGTTAAGTTAAACTAACGGTGTTAACTTTCAGGGACCAAACGTGTACTTTACAAATTTAAGGGACTAAACTGATACCAGAGGCAAACATAAAGGACCAAACGTATACTTTAGCCTAAAAGTTAAATATATATTATATTTAGAACTGGAAAGAATAAAAAAATGGAATATCAGCACTTGTGAGAAAGAAAGACGAAGGGTAAAAAAAAAAAGGGCGCCATAAGAAGGATTAAAATTGTCATGCCACACACCGTTTTGAACAATGAATTCGATGCTTTTCGGCTTCGAAAGTTATTTTACAACAATCCATCTTGTCATCACAGGATTAATCTAATGCCTTCTGTAACAGAACTTCCCAGGCACGGTAGAGACGACAGCACTGATTTGGATCCAACCTTTTCTTTTGGGAGAATTACATTCAGGTCCCAAGGAAGGAAAAAAATTACAAAAAAATCCATTGAAATCACAAAATTACCCAGAAGTCCTAAGGAAATTTTTGTTGTAAATACATACATTTCCTGTTGTAAATACATATATTTTCTGTTGTAAATGGTTTGAGACTTTTTTGATATTATTTGTACAGAATTTTTTAATGTTGTTGTAAATACATACTTTTTCCGTTGTAAATACATACTTTTTCCATTGTAAATGGTCAGGTGTTTAAATGTTGTTGTAAATATATACTTTTCCTGTTGTAAATGGTTTGAGACTTTTTTGATATTATTTGTACGGAATGAAAATTACTTTTCGTGTTGTTGTAAATATATATTTTTCCTGTTGTAAATATTTGTATGTATTTACAACACGAAATGTATGTATTTACAACAAAAATTCTCTTGGGACTTTTTTGTAATTTTATGATTTCAAGGGATTTTTTTGTAATTTTTTCCTTCCTTGGGACCTGAGTGTAATTCTCCCTTTTCTTTTTACAATTAAATTGGAAGATATTTTCTCATATCACTCATTATGGAAGTACTTTCTGTTACCTTCATTTTGAAATTATTTTTTAATTTAAGAGAAATAATCTTTTGCCCTTAATGTTACCCTCATTTTAGTATTTTAGTTTTGGTGTATCAAGTTTCAAATCATATGTTTTGATTTCTATAACTCAATAAAAATATGAACTATTTTGCCGAAAGCCATTGAGTGCACTCTAGTGCAATGGTGGCGGCATCGACCTCCAACCTTTATCTTCGACACAGGAATGGCTTTCGTCTTCTTTGTTTCTTCCCCCAACAATGCACTAAACTTTCATTGCCCTTAGGTTAGTCCACGTCATATGGTCAAAATAACTAGGGGTGAAGTACAACTGGATAACTAGTGGGGCCCACAAGTCAAAATAAATGGATGTTTTGAAAAATTTAACGGCAATAGCATTTTAGGGTCATTTTGAAATCTTCATGAGTATTTTCGCAGCCAGATTTTGTTTATAGCGCGAGTAGCTTGTTTTTTTGAAAAGATAAAGGGTATTTTTGCATCCAAAATTTGTTTATGGTGCAAGTAGCTCTACTTAAAAAAAGATAAAAAGTAGTTTTGCTCATTTACCCTAAAGTTAAATGATTGAGAAAATACTTTATAAAATGAACGAATAAAACTGAAACAACACTGCATGAAATTCAAGCATCAAATGCACTTTTGTCATTGTCAAACTCATAAGTTAACTCGTCAAGTTTACTATTTTTATGTTTTTAACTTGCAAAAATGTGTCAACTCATTATTAAATTCTTGTTACCTGCAAGCTTGGTTGAACTCACAAACAGTGGCAGAACTGGGACCTGGCTAGCTGGGGCCTTGGCTCCGCTGATCTTCTAAAATTTGTTAGTATATATATGTATTTATTATATAATATTTTATTTTGACCCATAATTTGGCCCCAACTAATTTATTGTCTTCTCTATAAGGACAATGATTGATTCATTACTTATTGAGTTGTAAGAAGAAAGTAAAATTCTTGTTTGAAATATCTACTGAAAATGTTAGTATCATCTTATATATTGTTTTGATTTATAATTGTTGGTTATTATTTATTTGTATTTTTAATATTATATGATACTATTTAGTAAATAGTTTAATATATTTATTTTTTGGTCTGGACTAAAAAAAGTTTTTGGTTTCACCACTACTCACAAATTCATTCACCGAGTTTATTGTTTTGTGTTTATACCTTACAACAATATGTCAAATTGCTTTGAAACTCTGTTAATTTTTTGGATCCAATTATTAATGGCTTCATACAAGAACCTGATAATAGCTATTTAACTAAGGGAAAAACACTTCTCACGTTGTAGGAGAAATGTTTTCTCATGTCACACATACATGAAATGGTGGGACCCACACATATATATAATTAGCATTATATATGTGTGTGGGTCCCACCATTTCATGTGTGTGTAGGAATCTTCTTCTTCTTATGCAACATGAGAAGTTTAAACCCCATTTACTAATTAAAGTAACCTCATAACGAGTTTACAATTTGATTTGATTTTATGATTATATTTATATTACGATTTTGTTTAGGGTCATGAGTTTACCAACCTTGGATATATCACTTATAATGGGGAAACATAGATAACATAAGCAAAAAGACAGGCTAGCTGAAATATGAAAGCACCCTTATATATGAATTAATAAATAATAGGTTAAAGTATATTTTTAGTCATTTGAGTTTTATTTATCTTTATAAAGTACTCCCTCCGTCCCTAATTATAGGAGCAAATTTTGGAGCTGGTTTTGGTCCTAATTATAAAAGCAAGTTTTAACTTTTTTCTATTTTTTCCAATAACACCCCTATTTATACTTATTATTAGGAGCATTATATACATATATAAACTAATATGTCATGGATATCTAACGTAAGACAAATTAGAAACACTTATAATTAGGGCAACTTGTGTCATTTTAAATTTATATAAGGACATTTTAGGAAAATGAGTAAAATTAACTAATTTAACTCCTCTTCTTAATTCTCCCAAAATCGGTTAAATTGCTCCTATAATTAGGGACGGAGGTAGTATAATTTTGGTCTTAAAATTCTAACACCGTTAATATTGCTAATGGAAAACACTGACATGACGAATTCAAGTAATGACTAATAGCATTTAATTATACAAATTTCATATATTCTTCAATTTACCCATATTTTAAATTTAAGCTTAATAACATTTGATTACATTATCATTACTTAAGTTTACACTATTATCACTTGAGTTTATGTTTTCGGTTAGAAAAATTAACGGTGTTAGAATTATAAGAATAAAAGTATATTTTATAAAGTTAAGGGATCAAAAGTATAATTTAAGTAAATTTAAAGGACCAAAAGTATCCTTTAGCTTAAATAATATATAATACACACACAAATATCTATAGATATATATATGTTTTTTTTTTCAGAGACAAGTATATGAATTGAAAATCAATTTTCTTCTGGCCATTTTTGAAGAAATTTCATGATTTCAATATTCAATCTTTATATTTAATTGATTGATGATGATACACATCAAATTTATAAATATGTTCAAATATTTATGCATTTTTTAAAAAAATTTCAAATTATATATTCTCTCTTAATTACCGGGCAAAAACTATACTCTAACCCCAATTCAATCGCAAAAGTTGAAGTTTGAATATTTCTCTGACCAGAGACATGTATATGAATTAAAAATCAATTTTCTTCCGAACCTTCTTGAAGAAATATCACGATGTCAATATTCAATCGGAAAAAACCGAATAAATACCATCTGAATTTGTAAAACCCCAAAAAGCCCACCAAATTTGTAAAAAGACTGAGAGGTGACAAAGACTTTTGAGGGATATGCAAATTCATGCAAAATGACCACAAATGCCCTTAAGGTTTTCTAGATTCATTCGCCCTGCGTGCGTCTTGTTCGCCGTCGTCGTCGTGACCCACTGCATCGCCGCCACTTCCCCCACCTTGGACGTCGCTCTTGCCGCTGTGGGCGCCGCTCCCGGCGCCATGGACGCCGCCGCCGCCAGCTATGTGGAGATCGAGTACAAAGAAGAGCAATTCCGGATGGCGGTGAAAAACGGGAAAAAGAACCACCACCGTAAATTTTTTGATCGAATTGAGAGATTGGAAGAAGAAGACGATTTACATGATTTATACGGTGATGGAAGAAGAAGAACGGAGGAAGAAGGAAGAAAAAAAAACCAGTGCACTAGAGTGCGAGAAGGCATTCTCGAGATTTCGCAAGGAATTCTCGAGAATGCCTTGCGAATTCGCAAGGCATTTTGAGAATGCCTTTCACGCGAATGCCTAACCTTAGGCATTCGTGCGAATGCCTTAGGCATTCGTGCGAATGCCTTAGGCATTCTCGGGAATTCTCGCCTAAGAATGCCTTAGGCATTCTCGAGAATGCCTTAGGCATTCTCGAGAATGCCTTAGGCATTCTTGCGTAAGAATGCCTTACGAATTCACAAGGCATTTTGAGAATGCCTAATTCGCAAGGCATTCTCGAGAATTCCTTGTGAATTCTCGAGAATGCCTTCCCGCACTTCAGTGTACTCATTTTTTTCCCCTTCTTCCTTCTTCTTTTGTTCTTCTTCTTCTTCTGTCACCGTGTAAATCATGTAAATCGTCTTCTTCTTTCAATCTCTCAATTCGATCGAAAAATTTACGGTGGTGGGTTTTTTTCCCCCGTTTTTCACCGTCATCCGAAATTGCTCTTCTTTGTGCTCGATCTCCACGAGGCTGGCGGCGGTGGCGTCCATGGCGGCGGGAGTGGAGCCCACGGTGGCGGGAGCGGTGTCCAAGGCAGGGGGAGTAGCGGCGACGCAGTGGGTCACGACGACGACGACGAACAAGACGCACGCAAGGCGAATGAATCCAGAAAACCTTAAGGGCATTGTGGTCATTTTGTATGAATTTGCATTTCCCTAAAAAAATCCTTGTCATCTTTCAGTCTTTTTACAAATTCGGTGAGCTTCTGAGAGTTTTGTAAATTCAGGTGGTATTTATTCGTTTTTTCCATATTCAATCTTTATATTTAATTGATAATGATACAAATCAAATTTATAATACATCAATTTATAAATAATGTATGGTCAAATATTTATACATTTTTTTTTTAAATTTTAAAATTAAATATTTTCTCTTAATTACCTGGCAAAGACTATACTCGAACCCCAATCCAAAAGTAAAAATTGAGGTTTGAATATATATATATTTTTTTGATCCAAAGAAGTTTGAATATTTTTCAAAAACTCCAAATAGGCGAGGAGAAGATATAAGCCGAAGGAGGGTTTCCCAGTTACCACATGTGTTGAGTGGATACTGGATAGGGACCTTCCTGTCATTTTATAATTAGGGTTTTCAACATTTGCCCAAAGCGCTTGATTACCCGACTCCAGGAAAATGAGTCCGTGACAAACCAATTAAAAAATAGAACGTGAAAATCAATCTTAAAAGCACCCAATAGCCCAGTTCCACGTGGCAGATCCAACGTCGGCAATGAAATCACAACATCACCTGCGGGTGAGATAAACCGAGTGCGGAAAGAGAGCGTGGTGCTATTTGAATCACCGCTTTTGGATGAACAAAACCCTCTCTTCCCCAAAACCCAAACCCTTGGCGGCTGTGCGTGTGTGACCCGTTTTTCTCTGTTTGTTACTCCTTAGGGTTTTCTCAAATCCTCTCTTCCCCTCTCTCCTTCTCTCTTACCCGAGCTTGTCTTCTAAAACCCTCGTATCTTTATTTGGATTTTGGGTTTTTGTTTTCTCTTATCATTCTTATATTTATATTATTGTTCGAGTTCCGTTTCTCATCTCCGTCGAACGAGGATCTTGCCGATTTCTCATGGCTACCGTTGCTCCTTCCGCAGATCGTATCCTTGAATTGATTCTTGATTCTGTTGTTCTGAGTATGCAATTTTTGTATGCTGTTGTGTTTTTCTTGCTTGATCTGGTTTTTCGAATGGACCTGTGATTTGGATCGGGCTCTTTCAGTGCTAATATCTGTTGTTTGTCTCTGCTACGATTCTTTCTTTTAAATAATATGATTTGATTGCTTAGGGATGACCGCTGGCTTGTGATGTTATTTTCTCTCCGTTGTGTGTTGGTTTATTGGATGCGTTAAGAGTGAAGTGGTATATGTCGGTGAATCGGCGTGAATTTTGATTGCCATAGCTCTGTTCAAGAACTTGTTCTTGGATTGTTTGTTGCGAAATTCTAGTTATTTTGTGCTTTTGGGCTGTGATTGTTGGTTTTATTTTCAAAATTCTGTCGTCCTTTACTTTTTCAAACAGAAGCAACAGAGTTACTGCAGAAGTTGTCATTAGACACTCAACCAAAGGCCTTGGAAATTCCGGAACCAACCAAGAAGGTAATTTCTATTTGTTTTCCGGTTATATGATACTCTGTCAATATGCTAATTGCCTGCCCTTCTCCTAGATAAGAGCTTTTAATTTTTGGTTGAACGAATTTGCGATACTGCGAGATTTCTGGAAGATAAAAATAAGTTAATATGTCTTAGAAATTGTACCTGGCTTTACTTTTAAAGAAAAGTTTTGCCAAATCTTGTGTAGGCCACTGGCAACCAGTATGGATCCGTTGATGCTGGCAATGCTGCAAATGGTCAGATCCCATCATGTGAACGCTCTGTGACACCATTATTACAAGATTTTATGGATCCCACCATGTGTTACCTTCCTAATGGTTACCCGTCTACTGCCTATTATTATGGAGGTGAGTTAATGCATAAATTTTTGACTATATTGATATTTATTATTGGAGAAGTTTATTAGATAGTCTTCTGGTGTCCATTGACATTCATATTCTCAACATGTCCTGAAATGGGTGCTTTGTAGGTTATGAAGGGACTGGCAATGAGTGGGATGATTATTCGAGATACGTAAATCAAGATGGAGTTGAGATGACTTCTGTAATTTCTTATATGCTTCTGCTCATGAATTCTTTTATGGATGATTATCTTTCTTGACAATGCTTGCCTTACCTGCATTTTCCCTCTTTCAGGGAGTTTATGGGGATAACGGGTCGCTTATGTATCATCATGGATATGGATATGCACCCTATAGCCCTTATTCACCAGCTGGCTCTCCTGTTCCAACAATGGGAAATGATGGTCAGTTGTATGGGCCTCAACATTATCAGTATCCTCCCTATTTTCAGCCAATGACACCAACCAGTGGACAGTACATGCCTACTCCTGCTGTCCCAACTCAGGGTGATGTTTCCACCTCTCTGGCTGCTGACCAAAAGCCTCTTCCGGTGGAAGCAACTAATGGGAATTCCAATGGCATCAACAATGGTGGGAGTGTGAAGGGAAATAATGGTGCTAACACTGGGAAACCAGCCTATCAAGTCTCATCTTTTAATTCGAATGCTTCGTACGGAAGAGGTAACATGCCCGGCCGAATTCCTACTTCAGGTTACCAGGACCCACGATTTGCTTTTGATGGATTGCACTCACCTATTCCATGGTTAGATGCCCCACTATTTTCAGATGGACAGCCAAGGCCTGTTGCTAGCACAGCACTCACATCCTCAATATCAGGTGGCAATAACATGACCACATCAAGGAATCAGACTTTTCGCCCTGGCTCTCAATTTATGGTGCGTTGGTAGCTTATTCTCCCATTCATGTGCGCCTGTCTATTTAAAGTCTTTCTTTTTAATTTTTCTAATGTTTTGCATTTTTAGGGATTGCACCACCCTAGACCAATGCCTGCCATGGGAGCCACTCCTGGATTCATAAATAGAATGTATCCAAACAAGTTATACGGTGGTGGCTATGGGAACACTGTCAGATCTGGTATGGGATACGGAACGCATGGCTATGATTCTCGGACAAATGGACGTGCTTGGCTGGCTGTTGACAACAAGTACAAAAATAGGGGACGAAGTGGTGGCTACTTTGGCTATGGCAATGAGAACATGGATGGTTTGAATGAACTCAACAGGGGACCTAGGGCCAAGGGCGGCAAGAACCAGAAGGGTTTTGCTCCAACTGCCTTAGCAGTGAAAGGGCAGAAACTGCCAACAAATTTAAGTAATGATGATGAGAAGGATGAGATGAGTGTTGTTCCAGACCGTGACCAATACAACAAATCTGATTTTCCAGAAGAATATTCAGATGCTAAGTGTTTTATCATCAAGTCTTACAGTGAAGATGATATTCATAAGAGCATCAAGTATAATGTGTGGGCCAGCACACAAAATGGCAACAAGAAACTTGAAGCAGCATATCAGGAGGCCCAGCACAAGCCTGGTGGCTGTCCTGTATTCCTTTTCTTCTCGGTTAGTTTCTTTGTCCTTGTTTATCATTTTGTATTTCCTTTATTTAATAGCTGTTCTCTCAATTTCTAAATTTCTGTGCAGGTTAATACCAGTGGGCAATTTGTCGGCCTTGCTGAGATGATTGGTCCTGTTGATTTTGACAGGAGTGTTGAGTATTGGCAGCAAGACAAATGGAATGGTTGTTTTCCTCTGAAGTGGCACATAGTTAAGGATATTCCCAACAATTTGTTAAGGCACATCACGTTGGACAACAATGAAAACAAACCAGTCACTAACAGTAGGGATACTCAAGAGGTATTGGTCATGCTCATCATTTTATGTTCATATGGTTGCATTAGATATATGTTTCTTCTGTGGTTTTCTCAATAACAAGTTTGTCTGCAGGTGATGCTGGAACCAGGGAATAAAATGATAAAAATTTTTAAGGAGTATGTTAGCAAGACTTGCATATTGGATGATTTTGGGTTTTATGAGAACCGTCAAAAGTCAATTTTGGAGAAGAAAGCAAAACAGCAATACCCCAAGCAGGTGAGAATCTTTTAATGCCTTTTTGGTTTTACTTTTAAAGTTTGGCCAATGTGCTTAGCATAATTATGAAATTATGTCTTGTGATGCCATTGACCCTTGCTAATGCCAGGTATGGGAAGGAAAGCCTACTGATGACAAGGTGGAAGCAAATGGGGACATTGAGGCTCAAAAACCTGATGTTGCCTCTGGATTGCTCAAGGAGTCTAACCAAGCTGAGAAAGGCGGTGATGACCACAAACCAATCGAGAATGGATCTGTTACAAATGCTGGAGATGTCCCGAAGGGTGCCAAACCAGTTGTAGCCGAGAAGAAGATTGTAGCCAACGGGGTTGCCAATGGTTGCTAACCTCTGCCATATTTAATGATGGCGGTGCTAGTTTGGTCTTTCTGTAGCTGATACTGTTTTCCAGCGCATATTACTAAGCTACCAGCTGCCCGCCTGATTCAATCTGTCTTGCTTTCACTTTCTATCTGAAGATGATAATTGGATGACAAGTGGGGGATAAACGTCTGTGTATTTTGGAGCTTGTCAAGGCAGAGAAGTAGTTCATAGAATGCTAGTGTCAACCCCTTTTTCGCTGGGTTTTGGTTACAGTGGTTAGCTCCTAACAGGTTTTCTTGTTCCTAGGGTTTTGGGTTTTAGGTTTCATGTCCAAGTGATGCTATATCTTATGGCCTTTTCTTACTCTTTTCCGGGGCTTTTATCTTTTTTTCTTCTCTTTTTTTATTTTTAATATTTGGTTTGTTATTTCCTGTCTTGTAAATCTAGATCTACTCTGGTGCGGAGCCTCATTTGCTTTTGTTACTTGCAAGAGAGCTAGAAGGAAAGGTGGGAAAATATTGAAATATAGCTGGCTTTAAGTAGTTTTGGTTTCTCTTTTTATTTTTCTTATATTTCGTTATGATACTCGATTGTTGACTTTGCGTATCTTGAATGAATAACCTGTTGGTGGACTTGACATGGGGGGACAGGCTAATCAAACCTGTGTCGTGTTTTCATTTCTATCCTTCCAATATTGATCTGATTGCAGGATTTGTCTTGCCATAATTGGTAAGGAACATTTATATCGTGGTGGGGTTCAAGTCCAGCATCAGTGTGAAGTTGTGTATTTTCTTTATGAAAGTAACCAATTATATGGAAAAGGTTAGCACAGACACAGATACCATCATACAACAGTGACCATATTTAGCAGTTGATTGATTGGGTCATTTCCCTTTGTTGGCCCGGCCTAATCGCTGATGGTACAAGGTGGAAATCTGTGTTTGTTTCTTTTTTTTTTTTTTGTCGAAAAAATCTGTGTTTGTTTCGACAGAGTAAAGATGTGTTGTTTCCCACCGGTGTTATTTTTGAGTAATAACTTCTGGTTTAAAAACCTGATTCACAAGAGGTATGTTTTTGGATTGGCTTTTTAGATAAAAATGTTGACGACTACAGATCCTAAATTTTTGTTGGGCCCTAACGAGAGATCCTTCCCTTTCGTGGTTTTCCACATTCAAATTTCTCCTCCTCCTCTCTATCATTTCTCACCGTGGCTTTCCTGATAGTCTATGAAAAAGTATATCTATACAAGTTGAGTTGAAAAAAAGACTTCTCTCACATATTTATACCGTAAATCAGTTTAGAGACAACTTTTACGGTTAATCCAAATATATACTCCGCTCTATACTCTAGTCGAAATTCATATGCTGTTCATTGTCTCACCCACGCTCGTCATTATTTCTCATCTCTTTATAATACCATATTACATATTTTTATTTATACCCAATAGCTTTTCAGATTAGTTTTTAGTTTCCGCATAAATTATAGGTTCAGAAATGAAATAATGTTTATATTTTTTTATTATACACAAGAACAACGAATAGTAAAAATTAACAAGTTATTAATTAAAATAACATGAATTATGGAAAAAAGCTATATGGTGTGATGATGGTGTTGGACCCAAACGCAGGGGTGTATTAATACACTTTCAAAATAAACTATGAAAAGTTATTAACGAAGGGAGTGCAATATTTATCAGTAAACTAATTGGATCTTTCTAAAATATGTTTAGTGGAAGACAAAGCTAATGCTCCCACGGTTGGGCCGGACTTGAAGAAGGAGGAGAGTATTTTATTAAAGGCAAATTGGGGATGGGCCTGGGCCTAGTTGTGCATTGGACAAGCCTGGATCTTCAAAATCCATGGATCCACCTAATGAAGACAGATTTGCAGCTAGCAACGAAATAGTTCTTGATGTGGGCCATAAAAAAACTGCTGGCAAGAAATCAAGAGGCCAACACACATAATATTGTTCATGGAAGTTTAGACAATGTGGATCTTCATAGAAATGGAGTCACGGAGCAATACCGCATGGGACCCATCTTCGGAGCAAAATCAAATTATGGGCTCCTTCAACACCCCGCGGCCAGCTGATCATCGGGACCGTAATGAGGACGTTGCTCTAGAGTTCATGGAAGCCAATGGATCATTTGTGGCAGAAACTCAACTTGAACAGCAATATGAAGAGGAGGCTTCACGCCTCAGGTAAGTATTTCTAACTCTTGCTACCAGTATTTTTTAATTGTTTATAGCCTCTTGGAACTGCAGGGGAGCCGGTAGCCGGACCTTCCCTTTAATCATTAAAGATATTGTTAATAAATATTGTATTAATATTCTCTGTCTTATGGAGCCGTGTATCAGCGGTGATAAAGCCGATAAAGTTTGTCGTAAACTTGGTTTTAGTAACTAGATTCGTGTGGAATCTAATGGTTTCTCGGGAGGTATTTGGCTTCTATGGGATAATGACAACTTCAATATTACCTACCTTACCTCTACCACCCAATTACTTCATTGTCAAGTCCAAGACCTTAGTAGTGTTCTCTGAGTCTTCTAACTGCTGTTTATGGGGAAACTACTTCATCTGGCAGAACTTCTCTTTGGGTTCCCTTTGATCTCTCGCTAATAATGCTAATCTCCCCTGGTTAGTTTTGGGTGATTTTAATGCCTACTTATCCCCAAATGACAAGCTTGGTGGAGCTAATCCCCCTTGGGCCTCAATGCATCAGTTTAGTGATTGCATCAATGACATTGATCTTATTAATGCAAGAATTCAGGGCGATAAATTCACTTGGGAAAGGCAGGGTCTCAAAGAGCGGCTGGACTGGGTCTTTTCCAACCTCAGTTGGCTTAACATTTTTCCCAACTTTACTGTTCGTCATGAGCTTAAGTTCAAATCTGATCACAGAATTGTGGTGGTGAATACTAACACTTCGTCTCAGAGAACCAAATTCCAAAAAAATTTCTCCTACCAAATTGCTTGGTCTCTAGAAAGTGACTTCAAGGATATTACTAAAGAAGCATGGCACGAGAAAAGTTGGATTCAAGGGTTGCAAAATTTCCAGAACTCTGCTCGAGACTGGCATGATAACCGGGTGGGTAATTTTTCTAAGAAGAAAAAAGAGTTAATCCGTCGCCTGGAAGGAATTGACAGAAGCAGGAAAGCGAATTTGCACACTGGTCTTTATAGGCTGGAGAAGAAACTTTGGAGTGAATATCATAAAGTGGCTGCTCAAGAAGAAATTTTCTGGTTTAAAAAATCTAGATGTAAATGGCTTCAAGGGGGTGACAGAAATACAAGGTTCTTCCATGCCTCCACCACGATTAAAAGAAAGAAGCAGAGAATTGCTGCAATCCAAAATGACTCAGGGGAGTGGATCGAGGATCATGATACTGCAAAAATGATGGCTCACGATTTGTTTCTGAATCTTTATTCGAGAGATACCTCTGTAAAAGATCCGAGTGAATGGTACTCAAATTTCAGAACTCTGCTTGAGACTGGCATGATAACCGGGTGGGTAATTTTTCTAAGAAGAAAAAAGAGTTAATCCGTCGCCTGGAAGGAATTGACAGAAGCAGGAAAGTGAATTTACACACTGGTCTTTATAGGCTGGAGAAGAAACTTTGGAGTGAATATCATAAAGTGGCTGCTCAAGAAGAAATTTTATGGTTTCAAAAATCTAGATGTAAATGGCTTCAAGGGGGTGATAGAAATACAAGGTTCTTCCATGCCTCCACCACGATTAAAAGAAAGAAGCAGAGAATTGCTGCAATCCAAAACGACTCAGGGGAGTGGATCGAGGATCATGATACTGCAAAAATGATGGCTCACGATTTCTTTCTGAATCTTTATTCGAGAGATACCTCTGTAAAAGATCCGAGTGAATGGTACTCAAATTTCCCAGTTCTTGATACTAATGAGTTGCATATGCTTTCAAGAAAAGTGACAAGACTTGAAATTAAAAAATGCCGCTTTTGCTATGGGTGCTTTTAAGGCCCCGGGTCTTGACGGCCTCCAGGCTCACTTCTTTCAAACTCAGTGGGATGTCGTTGGCCCCAAAATATGTGACTTCATTGAGGATTGCTTTGAAAACCCCTCTAATATGGCTATTATCAATAAATCCAGGGTTGTCCTCATTCCTAAGGTCGATAACCCTTCTTCTTTAAGAGATCTTCGTCCTATATCCCTATGTAGTGTGAGCTTTAAAATCATTTCGAAGGTCCTAGCAACTAGATTTAGAGGAGTAATGCACACTCTTATTGGCCCTGAGCAGTGCAGGTTTATTGCAGGCAGATCCAGCTGTGACAATATCCTTATTGCCCAAGAGATCATGCATTCTATGAGAATAAAGGGTAGGAAGAAAGGTTTTGTTGCCATTAAGCTTGATATGGAGAAAGCTTTCGACAGACTTGACTGGGGATTCATCAAGCACACTCTTATTTGCTTAAATTTGCCGAACAACCTTGTTAATCTCATTATGGCCTGCTGATGTCGCTACTTTCGTCTCTAAAGCAGTCAATTAAACTAGGTCCTAAATTATTATGCAGTTTAGGGTCAACCTAGGTCATTCTCCCAAGGAGCAAGCTGTGGGTTTTCTTTAGGTTGAATTTAGGTGATAAAAAGATGGAATGGAATGGAATTGGACCTAAACTAGAATGCAAGGCACTACTACCTATATGCAATTAACTAACTAAATGCAAGATGAAACTTATATCTAAACCTAAATGAAAGTGAAACTAATCTATATGAATTTGAATGCAATTTTTGGTGGGTTTTGTTATGAGAGAATAATAAAAGCCTAAGAAAAAGACTGATTAAAAGAAAATCAAACAACAAATTAAAGATCTAGTTTAGTTATGAGTGATAAAGGGGACAACTTAGGATTCACATGGAGTAACTTTCTTAGCCCAAATTAATTAATTAGACCAAAGGGAGATTAATGAGATTGGAATTAATGAGTTTAATTAACTAATTGAATCATAGGAAACCCTCAAGTTCAACAACACCTAATCCACTAGAAAACTCATAATGGAATGAGCGCTAGTTAATTAAACCCATTAAAAATAGTTAAAATAGTTTCAAGATATTTTTTGGGAATCAAGTTCACAATTGTCTAATTAAACAACGAGACAATTAACCAACCTAATTAAACAACCAAGAGGATAAACCTAAATTGACAATTAAATCAATAATGAAAACTCAATTATTAATATAATTGACAATCAAACGGTTTGCAAACAAAAATCCCAACAAATATCTTGGCACAATTCAAATCCAAATTATCAATTTAATCCAAATCAAATAACATATCTACAATCTAAAACTAGATTGTTCTCAATAAAACAACTCAAAATTATCTAAAACTAAATAATTTTAAAGTCTTGAAACAAATTGATAAAAGGAAAAACACTCCTATATGGTCTTCAAGTGTAAGCTCCTAGGCTCTAACTTCCTCCATGCTCCTCCCAAGTTACCTCCTAAAAGAGCTTAAGCTTCCATGAGATTCTTCTCTCCAAACGTCTTAAAAGCCATGGCCAGGGTGACAATTCAATTGGAAATAATATAGGAGATTAAATGGCTATCCAAGGAACAGTGGCGGACCCGCATAGTAGATTAATAATCAATTCAACCCTGTGAATGTTGTGGCTGCGTCTCCTGTCCGTGCGTATGTCTGCGGCTCTGCGTGATTGAGTTTGGCGGCCAGCTCTCTTCTTTTTTGTAGTACCAACTTGAGTCCAATAAAATTCCACCGTTGGATTTCCTTTTAGTTTCCCTGAAAAATTCTGCACCATAGGATCTAAATATGATAAAATCATGATCTATCATATATTAGAATTATTATTTAATCATAAGATATTAATCAAAATATTAATAAATTAGGCCCAATAATCTCATAATTAATTCAGATTTATATTATTTTCTAAAATTGGCTAACAATCCAAATATTATCTAATATATCCAAATTAGCCTAAAATAGTCCTTAAAATAAATGAATAAGGTGGGATAAAATATATAAAATTAGGGTTTATCAACTGCATCTCGATGACATCTATGTCCATTCTCTGGAATGGTGAGGAAAGCCCGTGCTTTGCCCCTTCTAGAGGAGTCCGACAAGGTGACCCCCTCAGTCCGTATATTTTTGTCCTCTGTATGGAACGTCTGGGGCACATTATTAAAGCTGAATGCGAGGCCCGGCGATGGAAACCATTCTCCTTCAAAAGAAGAGGTCCTCACATCTCCCATCTCTTCTTTGCCGATGATCTCATTCTTTTTAAAGAAGCCTCTCCTAATCAGATGACCGAGGTCCGTAAAGTAATGCAAAACTTTTGTGAAATCTCGTCCCATAGAATCAACTTACATAAATCCCGCATGTTCTGCTCTTCAAATGTCAATTTCAACAGAGCTCTGGAGCTAAGCCAATTATTGGGGATTGAGATCACTTCTGATCTTCGTAAATATTTAGGAGTGTCAATTATTCATAAGAGAATTACGAAAGCCACTTATCATCCCATTGTGCAAAAAGCAAGGAAAAAGCCGTCAATGTGGAAAAGCAAATTTTTAACTATTGCTGGTCGCTTTGTTTTGATTCAATCTGTATTATCCTCTCTTCCTAGTTACTGTATGCAGTCAACGCTCCTCCCGATCTGTACTATCAATGAATTAGATAAGATTTCGAGGAAGTTTCTTTGGTCCCAAGAGGAAGACATGAAAAAAAATACATCTCATTGTCTGGGACAAAATTACTCAAGCAAGGAAGTAGGGGGGCCTCGGTTTCAAGAATCTTCGCCGACAGAATAAGACCTTTATTATGAAACTTTGCTGGAATCTTATAACAAATAAGCATGCTTTGTGGGTCAAATGTCTTTGGTCTAAATATAATTCCTAATGTTTCCAGGAAAAGATACTCATCCTCTGCATGGAAGGCAATTGCTGTTGTTTGGGATTGGTTTCTTGCTGGAGTTGGGAGAAAGATTAATGATGGTGTAGGTACCAAATTCTGGCATGACCTCTGGCTCCCTATCGATCGCCCCCTTATGACATTCGTTCCGGACCCGTCCTTAATAAATGAGGAAGAGACGGTTCGTGATCAATTATTGGTCAATGGAAGTTGGGATGTTAATAGATGGCAGGGCATTTTACCTCCTTCGATCATAAGTATTATCTCCAAAATGCCCCCTTCTAGTAACCTCCCTGATTGTTTTTCTTGGCGAGCTGCAAGAGATGGTTGTTTTTCGATTAAGTCTGCCTATAATTACCTCTCTGACCGTGGAGAAATGAGGACTAACAACTTTTGGGCTTTAATGTGGAAGTGGCAACTTCCAGAGAAAGTTAAATTTTTTATGTGGCAAGTTGGCCATGAGAGGTTGGTCACAAACTCTCTCAGAGCCAGAAGAGGCCTCACCACTTATAACCTCTGTCCCTTCCACTGTAACAACGAAGAAAAAGTGATTCATATAATCAGGGACTGTGCAAGGGCCAAAAGCTTGTGGAAACAAATTTTAAAACCTTACTATTTTTCTCAGTTTTTTGCAGGTAATTTGCAGGATTGGCTTAGTTGGAATGCAAATCATAATCCTGGGACAGGGAAATTTCAGAATTTCTCTTGGCCAAGAGTCTTTAGTTTGGGATGTTGGGTCCTCTGGACTACAAGATGCAAATTTCTATTCCAGGGCGAGACCACAGAAACCAGGGAGATGCTTCACCTTTGCAACTATCTCTTAATGGAAACCATTTCCAATCAAGTTCTTACTCATCAATTTTTCCATCTTGGCAGGCTCATGGAAGAGTCTTGGACCCCTCCTCCTATGAATACGGTCCGCATTGATGTGGATGGGTCAGTGTGCTCTCAACATCAAGCAGCTTGCGGAGGTGTAATCAGGAATGCTCAAGGTCATTGGCTAATGGGCTTTCACAAGTCTTTTGGACCTCATACAATTATGGAAGCAGAACTCTAGGCTATCATGACTGGTCTGAAAGTGGGGCATCAGATGGGCTTTCAAAGAATTCTCTTATATTCTGATTCTCTTGAGGCCGTTAACACCCTCATGAGAGACTGTTATGCTGATTAGCCGATTAGAGGCATCATTGCTGAGACTAGAGATCTTCTATTCCGGGATTGGAACGTTGAGGTTCACTACACTCCAAGGGAAAACATCTATTGTGCTGACTATATGGCCAAGCATGGTCATGATACCACGACTGATGAGGATGTGGTTTTAGTTCCAGTTGTTCCAAGTGGTTGTCTTGATATATTCTTAAGGGACCAGTTGGTCTGTCGTTTCTAGTCTTTTGGTTTACTTTTTTTGTATTAAGGGCTAGATTTTATAGTCTTGCCCCTTTTACTTTCTCAAGCTACGACTTGCCTGTAATTTTCAAAAAAAAAGAGAAAACATTAAAACCATAATTCATGATTGGATATTTGTGTGTACAAGCACTTTTTCATTGCAAGCTAGGACTTGCCTGTAATTTTCAAAAAAAAAAAGAAAACATTAAAACCATAATTCATGATTGGATATTTGTGTGTACAAGCACTTTTTATAATGAAAAAAAAGAAGCAATAATAGCACGCAAACTATGGATCAGAAGGTAAGAATTACCAAAAAAAAAAAAAAATCAAATCCACACACAACTATTTCACTAGCTTTTTTTTTTTTTTGATACATGTGAAAAAGGAATAAAAAACTAAATAAGGACTATATAGGTGAATTGAATCCCAATTTCTCTTGTTCAATCAACGACTGAAGATACTCAAGACATCGATCAAGGAGTTCAGAAGAGGTAATTCCTCTTTTTGCTAGCGTGTCAGCTACTCTTTTGCCTTCCCTCGTAATGAATTGGAACTGAACCTGCCAATCCTTCCTCCACCATTCTATGATTTGCCATAGTATAAGGTCACCTCTCGCATGCGTAGAAGCATCATACAGTACATCTATCAGATCTCGCGCATCAGATTCCACAATTAGCAATTTATAACCCAAGTCCCAAGCTAAGTTGAGACCATGTAATTGCCCACTCCTCCACCTCATAGGCCGAGCACGAGCCCAAACAATGTGAAAAGCCAGCTCTCCACTTCCCCTCATAGTCCCTCAGTACCCCATCGCAGCCAACCTTTCTTGAGGTCTGAGAAACAACACCATCAACATTGAGCTTTATCCAGTTTGGGTGAGGTGGACACCACTTCAAACCAAAAACCTGTGGAACTTGATTTTGGTGCCCTTCATCTTGAACCATTACATAGCTTCTCCAGGACCGAAGTATTGCTTCAGCAGGATCATATGGTTTCTCAAAATCCTCATTGAAACACAGGTCATTTCTTCCTAACCAAAGTCTCCAAATAGCCACTCCCCAAACCTGTTGCTAGCACAACTCCTGTTTTCTGCTAAGGTTCTTTATTAAGTTCATAGATCCCCACACTAATAACGGGGAATTAAAGAACCTAATGTAATGATTTGGGCTCACCAAATTCGACCACATTTGTCTTCCATATACACAATCCCTAAGCACATGTAGTGTATCTTCAACCTCATTTCTGCAGAACGAACAAATTGATGACACTTGTGACCACTTGCTCCTTCTAAGACTCGTAGGAAGGCAATCATGAAAAACAATCCACATGAATAACCGGATGCGCTCAGCCCCCTACCACTTCCAAACTTGCTTAAACAGGATGATCTTATTGATTTTAGAGTAAATACCCTTTCTGGTCCTTCACAAAAAACACGGACCCCATTTTGGTCCTTGATAAAAAAACCGACCCTTATTCGTCCTTTTTATGGGACTAAAAAGGACCTTTTGAAAATTTGTGAGGGATCAAAATTATGGACTAAAAAGGACCTTTTTTTTGTCAGGGACCAAAATGGGGTCCGTGTTTTTTGTCAGGGACCAAAAAGGGTATTTACTCTTGATTTTATCAGACTGTTCTAACAGATTGTAAGCACTCCTCACATTAAACAAACCGTTATTATTCTCCTTCCAAAGCTAGACTGGTAATAAAAAGCTACAAACAACGTGAAGGCCTAGACTATTTTGATACCTATTCACTTGTTACAAAAATTACATCCATTCGGATGTTAATTGCGGAGTAAATACCCTTTTTGGTCCCTGAAATAACACGCGCTACCCATTTTGGTCCCTGAGTAAAAAAAATGTCATTTTTCGTCCTTAGACAGTAAAAAAAAGGTCCATTTTAGTCCTTTTAGTCATTTTTTGTGGGCATTTTAATCCCTCACAAATTCCCAAAAATCGTTTTTAGTCCCTAAAAAGGACCAAAAATGATATTTTTTTTACTCAGGGACCAAAATGGGTAGCGCGTGTTATTTTAGGGACTCAAAAGGGTATTTACTCTTAATTGTGTTAGCAGCTTTGAATGGGTTAGATTTACATCAAATGGACGTATGTAAAGGCATCCTTCTTGAATGGTGAATTAGAGGAAGAGATCTATCTAGAACAACCTGAGGGATTTGTTGTCTCAGGACAAGAGTGAAAAGTTTGTCGCTTAATAGAGTCCCTTTATGGACCTAAGCAAGCCCTAAAACAATGGCATGCAAAATTTGATGAAGTTATGTTATCAATGACTTTAGTATTAATGAATGCGACAAGTGTGTCTATATTCGGAATACTAAAAATGGGTTTGCCATAGCCTTTCTATATGTAGATGACATGTTTATAACGAGTAGAAATAATCAAATGATTAAAGCTACTAAGCAGTTGCTTACTAGTAAGTTCGACATGAAAGATTTGGGTCTAGCAGATGTTATTTTAGGAGTTAAAATCCATAGAACATCTGTTGGGTTGGCTTTATCACAAGAACATTATTTATATTACTAAAATTCTTGAGAAATTCAAGAGTTTATACATAGCTCTTGTGACGAATCCTATAGATTCTAGTCTTCGCCGGTTGAAAACTACTAGCAAAGTTGCAAATCAGAAAGAGTATGCTAGAGTGCTAGGCAGTCTTATGTATGTTATGAACTGCACTAGACCTGATATTGCCTACGTAGTAAGCATATTGAGTTTCTTTACAAGTAATCCAAACGAGCTTCATTAGAAAGCTATGATAAGAGTTTTGGGGTACTTAAAGCAAACTCAAAATTTTGCTTTGCATTATGAGAAGTACCCTACAGTGCTAGAAGGGTATTGTAATGCAAATTGGATCACTAGCTCTAACGACACAAGATCCACAAGTGGATATGTGTTCACCCTTGGAGAGGGTGTTGTGTCTTGAAAGTCATCCAAGCAGACTTGCATTGCAAGATTAACTATAGAAGTAGAATTGATTGCTTTAGATAAAGCTGGTGAGGAAGCCGAGTGGCTTCGTAATTTTCTTGAAGATATTCCTAATTGGCTAAAATCGGTACCGACAGTGTGTATAAACTGTGATAATCAAGCAGCTATTGTTAGGGCCAAGAATGTAATGTACAACGGCAAGTCTATACATATACGTCATAGATATGATACCGTTAGACAACTGCTCTCCAATGGAATCATTTCAATTGATTATGTAAAATCAAAAGAGAATATAGCAGATCCATTGAGTAAAGGGATTCCTAGAGAGTTAGTTAGAAATTTGTCCAAAGGAATGGGTTTAAGGCCGATCCATTGTTGATTATTGCGGTAACTCTACCTAGAAGAGTGGAGATCCCACGAACTAGGTTCAAAGAGACAACTAAGTGATGATCGACTGTTAACACAGTGGAGTTTTTAAACTCATACTCATTCCTAGACAAGACAATGCATATATATAAGGGTAAGCTGTTAGGCTTTTAATGGTTTCTTAATCTGATATGTTCTGATGATGTATGTTGACTTACATCACAAGGAATCACCTATGTGAGTGTGAAGTGTGTGCCGCTTCTATGAGAATTTAAAACGGTCGATTCTCTAGAACACTCGCAGAACCAGGCGGTGTCCAGGGCCAAAATGGACACAACATGAGAACCAATGATGCTAGAGGAGCAACTGTGTGACTCCTATTGTCTTGGTATACACTAAAAGGTCGACGGTTCAAGGCAACGCATCCACTGATTGACCAGTATATCCGATAGAATTTACTAGAGAAGGTTCAAAAATAACCCCTACCTTTCTCGATACAGTTGCAGCTCGTAGACGAATCGCACTTTGCATACATATTTATTTTGCACTTAGTCACGATGGACTGACTTCTTATCAATGTGGGGGATTGTTAGATTTTTGTGTCCCATGGGTTATGAATAAGAAGTCGTGTTGGTTCGCCACCGCCGGTCACGCCGGTTCGCCGACGGGACTCAATCTGATCATTTCATCGTCTATAAATAGACGTGCGTATGACAGAAAAATACTCTCATTTTTCTAACACTACGCTCCCATACATATAGTTTAATGCATTTTACTATTAGTTTCATCCGTGCGATTCTGAAAGCAGACTCATTGTGTTCGCTTGGGCTTCTGATTGAGAGTGTCATCTTTCTGAAGACGAAAAATCCGCTTTATCCTGGGAGGCAATTGCTCAGCAACCTTGGGCATCCATATTGAGGGAGCAAAATTGTCTTAAGGAAATAACGTACTTTGGGCCCGGATTTCTTCATAGTTCATTACCATATTCGGCAGTCTTGTGAGTTCTTACTGGTTTTCTTCTTAATACATAAATATTGTATGTTTACCGATTATGCATTTTAATTATACATATTCTTTTCTTAGTGATATTTCTATCTTGAAAGTATTTTCACCAACATTACCATTGCTGACCCCATATCTTCCCCAGATGGCCCCACTTAGATCTCATTCACTGCGGCAACTTCTTTGCCTGTTAACTCTCTTTCAATTCTTATTCTTAGATCGTGAGTGAGTCCAACCCCTTTCCTAAAATTTTTCTTATATAAAAAAAAAAACTCCCTTTCAATTTTCCCTCTATCAACCTGCTTCATATCCCTAGCTCGAGATTTTTTTAGCTCGTTACAAGCTGATACGGATCCATCCCTTTCATAACAAACTGAAACAAAATCCTCACTTCATAAAATGAATCTAAAGTCCGTTTGTGCCCAAAAGGACCAACTAACTCTAACCTTCTCTTTGATACTGTCCAACTGTCCCTTAATGAATCAACGAAACCAACTGAAGCAGATCCCCTCAGTAGCCCATTTCTCATCATCCCTCATAATCTGATCTTTACTAAGATTTCTTTAAATCATGACCGTCTATTTTTATACTTATAAAACGTATTTTGAACTTCTTAAATGGGGCAACCTTCTGCAACCTTCTTGTTTTATTTTTGCAGGAAATTAGATCTAGTTGACTTTTTTTTTTTCTCTCCAGAGATTAAGGAAGCTAAATAAACTAATTAATCATAATATATATTGTGTATCATTAGTTTAAAAAAAAAAATTAGTTTGGAGAGAAGACTATAAAAATAAAAACCTTAAAAGTAATTTATTTAACTTCTTTAATCTTGTAAAAAAAGTCAATTGAGTCTTATATTTAGGACTAGAGGTAGTATTAAAAATGCTCTTTTCCCCCTAATAAAACATCGTATCGTTTGGATCTTTTCATGGCTAATGTCACAAAAATATTCATTATATGGATTTATTTTGGTTTGGTCAAAAGTTTTCCCTTTTGAGACTTAGAGTGTAAAGTGTTTTTGCATCTCATAACAAGTGCATTTCTTAGCATTTGAATGTGTTCTACTCCTCTTAAGAGTAAGATTGCTTACCGCCCCGACTAAGAACTTGTTAGTACAGGGGCTTTTGAGATGGAAACTTATCTCCCTAGTGGAGGTTGGTTTTTTTTTTTTTATTTTTTTTTTAATGAAGATACCATTCTGTTCTTGCTTTACGTTGTAAAAGATTTATCAGTTGTAGTTGTGCAATACTATTGACTATGAAAAATTAAAATGTTACATTTTGTTGCTGGAATACATACTTTCATTGTTGTCAACAATATGGATATTATTATTTTTTTTGGTCGATGGAGAATGCAGGCTACGACACCTGTTCATTTTATTGCTGCCTATATAGACAATGCCAACCCCCCTCCCAAAAAAAAAAAAATTTGTTCAGAATTTTTTTTAAACTTTAATATAATGTAAAAAGGTATGTTAACTTATACATTAGAATTGTTAAAATTCTTTTATTATATATTTGACCCCCAAATATTTTTTTTAAAAAAATTAGTTAATGAGTATACATTTGACTCTGCAAATATTTATTTCAAGGTTTGCCCGCCATTATGTGTATATTTTATCTTGCAAAACCACCCATAATCGAGGTAGCACAATTTTGTTGTTGTTGCTATAAATAGTCATTATATTTTTGTTGATTTTTTATTTCTATTTTTCACACATAAATTTCTGCTACGTGCTTTCCAAACACTACCTCAAGTGTAGTCATTTACTAACATATAAATGGTGAGTTTTTTTGGCCCAAAATTAGATGTCCCAAGAGAAATTTTTGATAATGCTTTTTCATACTAAAAATATGCATACTTTTTCTTTGTGATTGATAGACCCCCTTAGATAGCCCAGGACCAACATTGGAAGTATTGGAAGAAGAGGAATTTTAGTTGTCAGGTTAAAAAAACAGAGATAGGAATATTCACAAGAGGAAAATATCACTTTCATTAAAATCATTGTGTATACTACATTAAGATGACAAATACAAATGTCACTCTCTAATACAGGCCCCAGTATCAAATATACTGCATTACAAAAGTTTTTTTTACCCCTATACTATAATAACATATAGAATGCTCGTCTTTCTTCTTATTAGAGACGACCCATCTTCTATAACAGCTTCAACAATATCGAACAATTCCTAGTAGGTGGAGGTCCATCTTCTGTAGTGTCACTGATGTTTCGTTAGTAGAGCAAGCCAACCCCAACCTGTGGTGAAAATTCAAAATCAGTTTAGTCATTCAATCCAGCAAGTTCTTTTGTTGATGAAGTCAAACTAACCAGGTTTATACAATAAATTGTACTATCTACAAACTTTGTTCTATATTTAAGATTAGAGGAGTATTTTGTTCAATAGAGCATCAATCTCAGTGCTTATTTTGTTTATTACAATAGCTGAGATGGAAGCAAGTTCTGACAATATATACATGTAGATGTAGGCATTATTTTGAGATCTTTTTAATATATGCATGCAGGTAAAGATTAGGTCAGGAGTCACATATTTTATCATGAAGACAAGTATATACCTGTGAAGTGGTTAGATGAAATTTGAATGTCAAATATGTTAATTTCAATTTGATCGTAAAGACTTCTAGTATCACATCTAAAAACTTGAGTATTGATATTTTTATTATATCTGGCAAGTTTTTCTTTCTTTAATCTCTTCTCTCGATCATTCTTCATAATTCAACTTGGACTAATCTACATTAAATAAAGTAGTTAGTCAATGTAGGAGGTAAATATATTATGTAAACTTTTTTCCCACATCTATATCTACCTCCTATACTTAGTATAAGAGTACGTGGGGGGCAAATTTGGTTCTAAATATAAGACACCAATTCACTTTATATTCCAAATTTATAAATATTTCCTAAAATATCCCTATTAAATGCATGCATTAAAGGGTTCATATCAAGGGTCGTCACAATGAAAGATAATATTTTAGAAAAATTAATCTATATTTGTTACAAATAACAAACATAATTAATTTCCTCAATCCACTCAAATTAGTCAAAAATTCTTATATTAAGTACCGGAGGTAGTATTATATTTGAATGCAGGTTTTTTTAATAAAATATAATGGCACCACAGTCCGTTTCAGTGTCATTGCTATTTGTTCATAGATAATTCCCATACTGCAGTTTTGTCAATCTTTTCACAGATGAAACTGCATTCCTGTAATTAAACCAAAGGGATTCAAAATTTAGCCCCCTTTTTCTTATTCAGAACTCAGAATTTCAAGAAAAAGAGAAAATCTAATTGACCATCAACGTAGCTTTTATTGAACTCAATGTGCAGCATCAAGGAAAGTTATAGATGTGCAGAAGGTTCTTTTCCACTTTGAAAGTTGTTTATAACTTGATCTTGGTAAAAAAAAAAAAAAAAACCTCCAATCTTTAATACTCTCTCTGGTCTTTATTATAAGGCACCAACTAGTAAGTTTATTTGGTCCTTTTTATAAGACATTTGTTTGTTCCCAAAGAGCATTACTTATTCTTTTCCATGTATGCCCTAATGTAACACCCCAAATTCTATACCATTTAGTGTGTCCGTTGACACGTAGTTTTAGGAAAATCAATAGAGTTTGAGGTGCTACATGTCAAAGTAATGCGGAACGGAGAGCATGCACTAACGTTTGGACGATAAGTAACTGATATAAAATGCCCAGACATAAGCTGGTTAAATTAAATATTTCCCGAAGGAATATTCATGTGATACCATTATAGACTCAAATACAGGTCTATATAAACTTATGGCTTGGAACCCAACTTAGTCGATCAAACCCATTGGCCAAGCCGGGTGTCTAGTGGAAGTCTCCCCATCTTTTACGGCGACTTATGACTAAACCACATAGACCAACCCTTTCTTAGTTTAAGCACCAAATGGTTTGAAGTAACTTAATTGAATTCATGCCAGAACTAGTCCTATCAGACTTCATTCCAACTCTCGTCTCGGCCGGTGCATCTTCACGGTTTCGTCCATCGGTGCCTCTTTACGGCTCCCTCTGCTAGTTCTTCTTCAAGCGACCTTTCCTCTGGGATTAAGTGTAGCACTTCTTCCTAGTGCACACCTGTTGACTGGTAGTGGGGGATGAGATTCTGAGGAATCTCAGTAGCAAACAATACCAAACAATGCATGCAAGATAAATGCTAGTATATGATGTGCTTACCTTGCATAGGCTCATGCCAACATAATGATACTTTTGCATGCTCAATGTTTGATACTCATACTCATGGCCATAGCATACTCAGAAACATAGCTTCAATCATTCAAGTATGTTAAACATAAGCAAGCATAGCAATCATATACACACACATAAGTAATAATATAAGCTACATGCAAGTAGGGTAAGTCTACTCCCTTATAGACTAATGTCTTTCATTGGTTTTCTTGTTTAACCAATTGTCGGAGTTGCTTGAAGTACCTTCCACTGTGTATTTGCCAAAATGCCCGACCTTTTGAATTCGACTCTCATCCTATACATTATCGTCGGATTATTATATGATATTGTGATAAATATCATATTTCTTAGAATAATATCCTAAAGGGTTATTTTCCATATCTTTTTACTTTTTTACCCTTAGTGGATTATTTATCCCATTTTTACCCTCACATTTTCTCAAAAACGCATTGCTAGATTTTCTAGATAGATTTTTCAACAACTTTGAAAAATCATAACTAATTCTAAAAAAATAATTTTTCAGTGTATCAAAAATCCTCATGACCCTTGACATGTCTATTTTCAAGGAAAAATATTCCTAGAAGCTATAACATCAAGAATCATTCCCAGTTTAATATTTTCTCAACGCTGTCCAGTTTTAATCCCAGAAAAATGGCTTAACTTCAACGAATTGTATCTCCTTGTGTAGAACTCAAAACGGTACACATTTTATATATTTAGAAATCCCTACATGTCTAATTTATTGTAAAATTTCATGATTTAATGACTTCATTTGCTACATAAAATAATAGCATCAATTTCGTTGCCAACACAGGATTTTAAACCGAAAATTCTACAATGTTCACAATTTTGATCCATTGATTTCAAAACTTATTCCCTAACATGTTTTCCACTCCATTTTACATTTTAAAAGCAATGGAGACTTCCAAACATGAAAATGAATTTTTCTAACAATTTCCTAGATTAAACTACCATTTTACAAAGAACTAAAAGCTAGAGCTCAAGAACTAAGGAACTTACCCTTGAAGAACCTTGATCCTACTTTTCCTCCTCTTCAAAAAATCCCACATCTCACTCTCTTAATCAAAGGATCAGAGGTGTTTGTGTTGGTGTGAAGAAATGAAGAGGGGAAGCCTCCTATTTATAGGAAAATTTCAAGGGCTTCAATGGTAATTGCATATGATAAATTTTCACCTCATCCATTGGATAAAAATGCTCTTTATGAAACCTCATCTCCTCCATTCAAATGAGTGCCGACATCCCTTCCATTTGACAGCCAATTAATGAGTTATTTCTTTAGCAAATATTGATTATTTCCTTGCTTTTCATTGGTTAGTTGCTTTGTTTGACTTTTCAACATTACTTTAACAAAGTTTATTATTTCATCTCTTCCTCCCATCAGTTGGACGCAACATTGGACCTTTGTGGTTGTTTCATAAAGCTTGGTCAATATGCTAATCAAGTGTTTATATGTTCACCAATTACAATTGTCTTTGTATAACTAGCTTTTTAACTAATCATGGTAATTAGTGCTTACTTAGACAAGTATTATTTCATTCTCTTTGGCTTAATTATTTTCTTCAATAATTAGCCCTCTTTTATTTCAAAAATGATGCATTTAATTTACCCATAATTAAATTGAAGAATTATGTCACTAATCTCAATTAGTGCAAAGCTTATTTGCCTATTATTTGCTAATTGGAACTTAATTTAATTAAGTGTTTTTATAGTCTTTTCATGGCTCTTTTAAACTCAAAATAACCATTAGTTTATGTGACTCTATATCACATATATCAACCAATTTAATATGGTAACATATTCCTAAAATACAAGATTTTCGGTAAATCGAAAATCGGGTATTACACCTAATAAATAAGGGTAGTGGGTGAGAATAATAATTAATATGATATTAGAGTTTAGTGCAATTAGTAGGGGTAATATTGAAAGTTACTTAAATTGTAGGCTAACTTGATTGACTTTAACTGTTTTTATTGGTTTGTGAGAATTGTTAGTTGGTGCCTTATAATAAGGACCAGAGGGAGTATTCCTTAGTTGATTAACTTAGGGACATTAAGAAAGTAAAATAAATTACTATTTACTATTCTTAGGTAGGATCACATTGTCATTCCCCCATTTTAAAGATTTTTTTAAGCTATACCAAACATAATTAGTTCCATAGAAAGCTAATTTTCCACTCTCATTCCTATTTCCTTGAAGATATTTCCATATACCAAACATAACCTAATTATAATGTTGACCACCTCATTTTTTCAAACGATTAGCAAACAATCTGTCAAACCAGTTTTTTTTATAGCCACATTATCATACCAATCTTTTTTTAATACGCACACGTATCCTTTTATAAGATGCATTCCTAATCAAGGCACTTCAAACGGTAAATATGTTCACATCTCCCATCTGAGATTCAAATAGTAACCCCTTCCATTAGATATCTAATTAAAGGCAAATTAGTGTCACCTGGACTTATTGTCCGGCCTTTTTCTTATGGGCCACTGAACTTGACCTTGAGACTATGGTCCAACTCATTTTGCCTACATCCACTAGTTCAAATTAAATTTCCCAATCAGCCATTCAACATTTTGGCTTGATGGAGAACAATGTAGTCTCACCAATTAGGTCATGTGTTCGAACCGGGCACTTATTCCTCTATTGTACCAAAAAAAATAAAATAATAATAATAATAAATTTCCCAATCAGTATCCTTCGTTCTTGGGTTCAATTGGTAAAGGAGTTAAACACTCTCACCAAAGAGAAGGGGTTTGATCTTGGAGAGGCATCCTAACTTCTGGGTGTCTAGGTAAATGCCTTAGGGTAATAGACGACTTGCTTTGTCCAACATTGATAACACTTAGGGTATGTTTGGTTTGAGGGAAGGGGAGGGAAGAAAAGGAGGGGAGAGGAAAACTTGTGGGCCCCACTACACTTAATTTTGAATTTTTTTTCCCTCCTTTCCTTTTTTTCCCCCTCCCCTCCCCTCAAACCAAACATACCCTTAGGGAAAAGGGAGACTTCGCTCTACCTTACATCGTAGGTGAGCCTAACCTCTTTCCTAAAATTCACATAAAAAAAATTAAATAAAATTTCCCAACTAGTAGGATTAGGTCTAGTGGAAGGGACTAGTTCTTCACATCATGGTGGACCAAGGTTTGAAACACCACTAGGAGATGTACCCACATCTATTGCCCGACAATGTCTCAAACTAGATTATCTCCATTAAGAGGATAGCTATGCTTAACAAAAATAAATAATAAATTTCCTACATGCTCATCTAAAAATCTCCTTCGAAGTTCAACAACGTTGCTATGATTAAGATAGTATCACAACTTGTTTTTTTGTTTTTGTTTTAATATAAAGTATCATAACTTGTTAGTTATAATAAATTTGAATATAGCTGTTGTCATAAACCCATAATCGAAACCTATAAAATCGATCAAAATAGCTGAAACGAAACATGAGTGGCAGCGTGCATAAAACCAACACCATTTCCACTCACAAGGAGAAAATTTTCTATTTTATAGGGAAAAAGGCTAATCGATAATATCTTGTTACTGATATTCAATATAAATTCTGTTTACCAATTTTTTTTTTCCCATTCTTTTTGTTTTTCAACTTCATTTCAATTGATGTACCAGAAGTCCTGAAAGTGGGAAAAAGAAAAGAAAGTATGACGCAACTGCAGCAATCTCATTTTAATAGTTATTGTACATTCGATTATTTTACAATTGAAATCCCAATAAACAATTTGTAGGGTAGACAAAAACAACCAAACACACCTTATTACAGAACACAACATGGGTGCAACGATTATGTCTATAGCTAAGTACAAGTTTTGGTCCATTTTCTTCCCTTATTCCCCAATGCCAAGCATTTCCAATTTCTCTGCTAATCAACCAGAGGTTGGATTTATTCCGAAAATCATCAATGGAAGAAGAATAACATGAAAAAGCAACAACAGGAAGGACAACATTAAACAGAATAAAAAGGATAAAAGCAAAAACACAGATATAGCTAATTGGTGAAACTGGATGATTTATTATGACTAAACACCCCTAGTTGTTACCATTCATCTTTGAGGGGGATCGATTGTACGGACGGTAGCCCCTTTCATTCCATCGATTCGATCTTTAGTGATTTCCACAAAGTGACCAACAATCTCATGAAACTGTTTGAGCCCTGACAGAGGCAGAATTATGGATGAACGATCAGAACCTGCAACCTGCAATTTTATAATATGAATATAGACCAGTTCAAAACAAATACATGGTAAATGATAAAGAAACAGAAAGTAAAGAGCTGCCCCACAATGCTTAGATGACGTATTGGGCTCGAACCTGTGTTGGCATGTTTCCACATGTGTGTGTTTAAATTAATTGCGTTAGGGGAAAAAAAGATAGGAAAGATTAGAGTATCCACCTCGGATATTCTTAAGAAATGACCCCTGTTATTGCTCCCGAGATCAAAAAAGAATTTTTTCTGATCGGCCCTGATAACTTTTGAGATCCCCAAATTCCCTATTTCATCCTGAACTGGCAAATCAACAGACCTATCCACATTCAGCTCTGAAGATGTGGCAGGTTGACTACTGTGACCAGATATGAATCCTGCACCAACATCGTCTGAAAGCCCAACAAGACGTTCTGAAGACTCAGAACTTTGCTGCCACAGCACGCAAACAGTCAGAGATAAAACAGATTAAGAGATCTTAGGAATCTCAGAGGCGCACCAGAAGTCAAAATACAAAAGAGGCCAACCTGGTTAGGAAGAATGAAAAGACTAGAAGCTTCATTGATCTCAACCAAAATGTTCCTGAATGCGGCCCACCCTTCATCTCTGGAACTTCCAGCAGGAACAATGATAGTACTACGATTTCTACTGACAGAAGCTTCAGACACCTGTGCAAAATACTATCTTGGATCATAATGTTGTAACAAAATAACATACAGGCAATTTCCTCAACAAAATAGAACATAAAAACTAATGAAAAGACGGTGATGTATAGATGATAGACAAATTTCAAAGTGCATAATTTTTTAATTAAAGTAACAGCATTCCAGAAAAAATTGTGTTATAAATAATCTTTCATGCATAAGTTCTGAAGGATCAGGTCAAGTTAATGCTGGTAAATCTGTGTTAGGAGACATTTGATAGAAGTACCAGTGGGTTATGAGTATTTCATCTAAAATAAGTCTTTATGTTATCCCATACTCAACAAAATTGACATTCTGTCTCCACGAAGTTTGATTAATTACCTAAACACCAAGTGCTCTCATTCCGTTAAACTTCAAATGCAGAGAGCATGAGCAAGTCATATAGAGGTTAAAAACTCCAGATACCCAATTGATTTGTCCAATCTCAACTAATTCTCCTGAAATCACTCCATATTCTGACCACCCAGCCCCACACTTCCCATCCTCTACCACAGATAATGCTTGTTTCTTCACAGATCCCGCACCACACTCTTCTGGTTCCACATGGAAATTAGGGGCAAGCATTTTTTTGTCATCCCTAAATACCTAAATTCTCTAGTGCCCTCCAAGCCACACCCTTCCCATTACTCACAATCTTGTCATACCCCACAGCAGTGTATATAATGCTAGTTTCTCCACCAGTTCAACATCTTCATTCCACTAGGAAATTTTAGGTTCAGAATGGTAAAGCTTCGCATTTGCAACTAAATATTGTGACCAAGAATGGTAAAGTTCACCAGCTCAAGGTGTTTGGTACACAGATTGAGAATGTGAGCCCCAAGAATACATATCTGATATAAAACAAGAAGGTAACCCTATTGACATTTGGAGGTATTGAAGTCCAGAAGGAAAACATTTATGTCTCTCACAATAGAGTGGATATCAACTTTCCTCTTAGTCTGGCAAGTCAATTTATGAACTAGCAAACAGAAGAGGAGTTGGAGGCAGCCTACGGAATTATGAGATACCTGAAGATGGCTGATGTAGAGGAATATATTTCTAGGAAAAAACAAACGAAATGGAGGTCTTCATAATGTTGATTGGAAGATTCTGTTTCTAATAAAAGTTCCACTTCAGGATGCAATAGTTTTGTTTGAGGAAATATTATCAAATGGAGAAGCAAGAAACAAACAGTGGTAGCAAGAAGCAATGCAGAAGCTGAATTTAAGGGCAACTTCACAAATTGTGAGGCTTTGTGGCTGAAAAGATTCATGGATGAATGGGGAGTTCATGCAACTAGACTTATGAAGATATTGTGTGATAATATAGCATTGGTCAACGTTGCAAAAATCCAGTCCATTATGACAAAAAGAAGCATGTTAATATTGATTGGCTTTTCATTAAAGAGAAACTTGAAGCCAGGACTTGTCAGTAGAATTGCACAGCAACCCAAAATCAGGTAGCTGATTTCTTAACCAAGGCCTCATCACATGTTAAATTTGAAGATCTAATCAACAAGATAGACATGATAGATATCTGCTCCTCAACTTGAAGAGGATTCTTGGTAATCTTGGAGTATCTCAGCCTTATATGGTGGTTATGACTTATGATTACCTGATTTTCTGCTATTTCTATTTCTATTTTTTCCCCTGATTTGTTCCACATTTAAGATATTTTATTTCCTCACTTTCAGTTGCTAATTTCATGGGATTCTAGTGGCAAACTTGCTGCCATTTTTCTTCAATAAGATTAAGATAATAGTATGATTCTTAAGACAGAGACTCCACAACTATGTTTGGTTCATTCACTATATTCCGCATCTATTAGGAAAGATTTGAATCGCATGAAGATCTTTTTCCTTACCTTAATTCTTTGTAGAGTAGGAATCAGTCTTTATTATCACTCTCCCTATAAAGTAGCCTTTATCATGTGTACCATAAAATATAGCCTGTATCTGTTATATCTTAAACTGTAGACAACTAATTCGCTGCACCAAGGAAAGCTGCTCTCTACACAAAGGTGAATAACTCACAAAGCTTAACATAGGTCCATCCTTGCCCTTCTCAAATAAGGAAAGTAAACCATTTTTCCACAGTAACCATAGAGACTACGACCATGCAAACATAACACTCTACAAAAGAACTTTGGACTCCTTATTTCTCCTAGAACATGAAAAACAAAATAGCCAAAAGCCCAAAAGTGATATAGGTCTACTTGATGAACTCACTGCTAACTGCAGAGGCCAAACATTCTCCAAATTTGCCAAGCCACTTCACAGTTCAAGAAACAAGATTATTAGTCCTAAACTTTATAAACACATCATATAGACATCAAATGGGGACAAATGTATTGACCGAGTCTTAGGCCCCATTTGATTGGCTGGAAGCGTTTTAATGGAAACAGAAAAAGAAATAAAAATGGAAAATAAATTGGGTTAGAAAGTATGCTTGGTATGATAGAAAATTATAATGGAATCTTGGGATGATTTTTGTTTGACACAAATGAATTAAGTATGAAAAAGGAAGCCAAAAATATGAAAAGACACTAAAGCCCTTATCTTCTTCATCTCCATCCTCATACCTCCTCTCAGTTCTTCACCAGCAACTTCTTCAGCAATAACAAATGACAAATTATTCTACAAATCCAAAACTTAAGAGTAGAACTAGGTGGAGCAAGACCAGCGAATTTTGATTTGATCCAAATCTATTGGTTGTCTCTCACCATATGATGAACTTGGGTGAGCACAATGATGAAGGCAGAATCTTCATCAGCAACTTGGTTCGAACACTGATTTGCTCCAAATCTGTTTAAACACTCATTCTCATCATTGTCTGTTCATCCAAGGATTCCAAGCCTTTCAAAACTTGGAACCCTCACTATCTGATGGTTAACTTTGTGACAATGGTGCATGACTAACAGATTTGAAGCATCAAACCCTCGAGGATGAAGACAGAGGTTTGAGTTTCCACGTTGGCTTAACATTTGGGTAGGTTCTCACCAGTGTGCTTAGACAAATCTATGTGGGTGCTTGCTGATGTGCTTCGCTACTACTCTGTGTCATCTGTAGCTTTGGAATGGTGGGGCTTTGATGCTGGTGGTGGTTGGCCAAAGGTTCTAGACAGTGGTGGTTGGCCAGGGGTTCTAGACAGTTGTGGTCAGGGTTTTGTTCTCATCCATGGATGCTCGAAGGTTCTATAAATGTGAGGGATATAATGGTAAGCAAATTAGTGTTCCTGCAAAAATATAGATTTTCCATTGAGTTAGTGGAGGAAATCATTATCCAGAGTTTTGGCTGAAATTCATTTCCTAAGCACTACATTTCATTCCAACCAACCTATATTAAATGAATTTTCAATTTCCATTTCCATTTCCCAACCCCAATTTCCAGTCAACCATATGGGGCCTGAAGGAATTCGTCATCAGGTTCCTCTAACTATAGTCTATGCTATGTTGAATTTGTTATTTCTAATGTGTTGGAGTTCAACTCAAGGTCAAGTTTACTCCAATCTGGGGAGGTTAATGAAGAACCGGAGAGCAATATTAGGAAAGAAATTGTCAACATATGGGTAGTAGTTATTTATAAATCAGGAAATAAACTATCAATCAAAGCTTAAATTAGTGATATTCTTCATTAGTATTTCCATTATTTTAAAGCATGCGCTTTAGTTTCCTTCATAAACCCTTTCTTAAAGACTATTTGAGACTGCTTAAGAATTGACTAAACTATAAGTATCTTTCTCTCAGTTTCTTCCTCTTTCTCCCATTTACCTCTCCTCCTCCCTCCCTCTTTATCTTCCTCTCTCCCTATATACCTCTTTTTCTACCTTCTCCATTGGGATCCCCTTTCCGTCTCTTTCTATGTTTCCCAATGTGTTTCCCTTCCCCCTCTTGGTTCCACATCACAAGGTATGAGATATTCAGTTTTTTTTTTTGGGTATGTATTCAGTTTTATATATAGTCATCATGGTATTCCTCATATAAGCAGTTAATGATACTCCATCTATATATAGAGTCTCTAATCTAAAGACTTGCCACATACAGCTCAGGCATTCATGGTCACTTTTGAAGTACCAAAACTTATCATAGAGATATGATACTAAAAAACCAATCTCAACAAATAGATGCCACTTTGTGAATTGGTTACACTAGACCTTCAAGGTAGAACCTCTAATTTGAGTTTGTATCATATGAGCAATATAAACAAGGGTACTTGAACGGACCAAAGATGCTGCAGAACAGTGACACTAGTGCATACTTGAACAACAATGCCAAACAAGATCCCATGAGCGATAATGATGAAGGAAATTTTGCTGTCTCTTTGCAGTGTGTGTTGTGATCTCAATAAGCCTTATCTAAATCAAGTTTCCAAGATTCAAGAGCCAAAGTTTTGAGGGGTGAATGCATAGGCTATTCTTTGAGGTGGATGCTACACTTGTGGAGCAAATAATCAAATTGATTAATATATATGGGGAGTAAAAAGCTTTACAATGGAACCAAGCCTTTATTTAAGCAAGAAGAAGAATATAATTAGGCTAAGCCAAGTTTTCAGAAGGCTGGATAAATGTTTTTGTCACATGGTGCACATAGATCCCATGGGAGAATTTAAAAAATTGAAGCAAAATGGAACAGTGACAGAATATCAAGAGAAATTCATAGGATCGGTTTCAGTAATCAGAAGAAATATCTGAGCTATGGTGGGCTTAAAATTAAAAAAGATGAAAATTTCAAAATGATGTGTAAATTTCAAAATTTCGAAGAGCTGAAAAGATTGAAGCACTAGAGAGGATGTTTAAGCGACAACGCTTAGTCAAGAGGCAAAAATTACTATGCACCTCCCCATACCCCACCTGGTAGGAGCCTTGTGCAGTGTGCACTGAGGTATGCATGAATTATTTTACCTACCCTGCGGAATTAAATTCTACATTAACTATTTTAAAGCCGTTTGACAGCATTAAGCCAAATACCTTTTTCTGATTAATCCGAAACAGAGCCTTCCCAATTACAGGATAAATATTCTTCCTATAAGGATAAAAATACCTTTTGCAAAACCTTCTCAAACGATAAATTATTAGTCTACAAAAGAACCATCACAAAGGGAAATGGTTGAAATAAGTTAAAATGGAAATAGTGGTTGAAATAACCATTGTTAGCTGAATAAGAGGTTATTAATAATTAATTATTGTAACAACCTAGTTACCCTTATGAGTGACATAAACGCTACAAGAGTTGCCAATAAAACAACCAGACTACAGTTCTACTGACATTTCTTAAAGATAATTAGTAAACCAAGCACACTAACTTCATTGCACTGCCTCCTCCATTCCCAGGATCACCAGCAGTCTCTAATTCCCTTTTAACAGGGAAAGCTGTAATAAAATGTTCCATATGATCTTAAAACAGGACGACTTACATGGACTGACTCAATAATCACCAATTAGGGGCAGTAACACCCCCCCCAAAAAAAACGAAAAAAAGAAAGAAAGGAAATACAAAAACAGAATTGGGTAATATTAGACAGACCAAATCACACATATGCATAGTTTAACAGAACAGCCCCCCTAGAAGGCAAATAAAAGGGAATAATTCATTAGTGCTCAATAGCATATAATATTATTGCTTCCCAAAAGTTTTCACTTTGAAAAACTTCACATGGTCTAATCTATCCCTTAATTTCATTACCACGTCATTTTTTCTGGTTCTGACCTGCTTTCACCATTTAAAGTAGATAAAGATTCCTTTATCAATGATAATACATATATATCTCAAACCACTCTCCCAGAATTAATAAATCCAAATACACCTCACTATTATGTTCTGTTTGCAAAGAACCAAGAAAACAAGACACTCATAGGTGTGTTAATAACATGTAGCAATTAGGTGAAAGGAGGTGATATCAAATACCATAAAAAAATGATAATATTCATTCCCGCTGAGGTAACTAGGTTTCAGGTTCGGCCATTGAAAATGAACATTAAAAAGAGATGATAGCGATTAATATAAAGAGCCAACCGACGAATACCTTTAGGAAACGGCCCCTCCTATTCTCCCCAATGTCGAAATAGAACACCTGATGAAACAAAAGGGGTTCATTAGTTCAAAATGAAGTAACAAAAATTGTCGTATTTAAAGAAAGGGAAACAAGTAAGGGATTACCTTGGTGTCAAGCTGCAATTCCTTGCTGAAAAGGTCTTGCTCGTCGGAGTTGACATAGTAATTGAAGAGATCGAGAAACCAGGAAATGCCAGAGAAGGGGACGATGATGGTGGACCTGGTAGCAGAAGTCTTCTCGGAGATTTTCAGGTAGCGACCACGAGGGTTCTCCTTGAGATCGAAGTAGAAGAGTTTGTGCTCAACCTGAAGTGTTTTGCAAAGCAGCTCCACGTCATTCCCACCTCCACCCCCACCGCTGCCGCCACTACCACCACCTCCTCCTCCGGAATTCCCCTCCATGTCCACCAACACACCACCACCTCCACCTCCACCTATCGCCACCACCAGGAACCAAATAAAACTAAGTAAACACAATAAATATTGTATAAGGAGTTAATTAATAAACCCCCTTCGTTAGATCTTGACTAAACCCAGATACTGCGATTGAAACAGCTCCGGAATCTGCTATTGTTTTAGCGAAAGTTAGAGCGAGTTGATTTTTTTTTTTTTTCCAACTATAGTTTTTTTTGTTCCCAACTATGGTTAAGTTAAACCATTACCCCTCGCATACGGCTCAATAACTGTTGGTCAAACTTCAAATTTTTTCCTTCCATATGTGATTATGATAGGCAATTCCGAATTTCTGACGTTGATTAGACTCCATAATAACATTTCCCTTATTTTAAATATAATATATTATTATCTATATAAACCTAAAAAACAATTAAATAACTAATACCCTATTTTTAAAATTTTCTTTTTCAATGTACTAATTATCAATTTATTATTTCTAATGAAAAAATATCATACTTTTATAGGCATTTTAAATAAAAAGATATAATTAATCTTAAAATTTCAGAAAATGTCTTATATTATACAAACATATGTGTATGTGTACACACACATCTATATATATGTGTGTAATACACACACACATATATATGAAGTGCCCCTACTAAAAAAAAGCCTTTAAGACCGTCACATCTAGACATTTATAGGTGCAAACGGTTTAAAAACTATAACTGGTGACATTTTTATAAAGATCATTACAAATTTAGACCAGTTGCACATTATTTAGGTCTAAATAATATTTTCTAATCCGATTATGTTTATGTTCGGTCTCAATGGGAAAACAATTAGACCGGTTGTCTTACACCTGATGTAAAAAATAATTTCTAAACCGGCTAGATTTTTAATCGCTCTAAATTAATTGTGCTTGTAGACCGATTTCAATATTTTATGTTTAGAAAATTATAATTTAGACCTGCTTACAAATATAACCAGTCTAAAAATTAACGCACGCCAAATAGACCTTTTGCACCTAAGACTGAGAAAAGTCGCAGTTCATTGCATTTCTTTGTGTGACCTTCTTTGCCTTCAATCTTACTTGTCTTTACTCGTCATTTCAATTGCACTTCACTTTAATAAACGAACTTCTACTTCAATCCCCGAACTTTCTCCTTCATTTTTCATTTCATGACCTAAATACTTTTGCAGTTTCATTCTACCACGAGCGCGTGAAGAGGAACTGATAACTTTGATTTCTATCATATATTCCCACCTTGTTGTGATTGATTTGAACTGAATTCTATGCTTAAAACATTTTTGATGTAACCAATTATGATAGAATTCATGCATATGTGGAAATAGGGATTAGCTGAACCAAATCGTTGCATTTTCAGAGGTTATCCTACATATAGACAGGAAAAGGACTTAATTCTAAGGTATTCTTGAATTGACATTTCAATGCTGACTCGATGCGACAACATCGTAACTATATATGTGTATGAGTTAGCATTGCGATGCTGTTGCGATGCTAGAGCATCGTACGAACAATTATATGAAATATCAAATTCTATTATGCACCAATCTTTCTTGAGGATATTTCAGAAGATATTGCACGATCTTGGGCCAAACATTAAGCGGGCTTTGAAGATAAGGAAAGACAAAAGAAGGCGGCTGACTTAAGGAAGATGAAAGTTAAAGATTATGGGAAATCAAGAATCAATCAAAACAGAATCCTGTTAATCACAATCAGAATCAATCAAGATAGAATTTTCCGGTCGGGCCTGACTGAATAGGAAAGCCCAGCTCACTAACAGACATATTGGACGCTTGGTGCAAGAATCTTGACGATCATAAAAGAAAAAGACGGCCAACCCTAGAAGGTATGCATGATACAGAAACACACAGACGTGCCACAGAAATTGAGATAGAAAACGCTAGAAGCACGACAGAATAACTGAGACAGAAGGTGGCTAATATGAAGAAGACGCAGAGGCGTTACGTGACAGACGCTATCCTGCGTCCTTGACACCATCGACAACTCTTTGTTAGTTCTCTATGTGTTTTGATGATAACTGACAATTGCAAACTTGAAAGGAAGTTTGTCTTTGTTAAGTTGAAAAACTTACTGTCAAAGGCAAACTGAGTTTAGTGTTGTCAAACTCGAGTTTGGACTTAACAGAGGGTAGCTCAAGTTATTTAAACTTAGCTAAACTCGAGTTTGTATCATACAGAGAGCACTCTAAGTTTTTCAAGTTAAAGCAAACTCGAGTCAGTCATGGCAAACTCGAGTTTGTGTTACACAGAGAGCTTTCAATTTGAGTTTAGTATATCAAACTTGAGTTAGTGCTTGGCCGAGAGCTTTTAAAGTTTTTCATCCTTTAAGAAAACTCAAGTTTATCATAGTAAACTCCAGTTTGCACTTGGCTGAGAGTTTTCAAAGTTTCTACTCTATTAAGGAAACTCGAGTTTGTTTTATTAAACTCCAGTTTGTGGCAGGCCGAGAGCTTCTCACTATTTTGAACTTAATAAAACTCAAGTTTATATTTGGAAACTCCAGTTTGAACTTTGTGGACTTAATCTTATTTTTATTTCAAAAAGTCTCAAACTTGAGTTTGTCACTTAATGACTCGAGTCTGCTCCTATTTCAAAATGTTCTCCAAAGCTCAATCGCGACGTTTCCCTGAGGAAGAACTAAACTCGAGTTTATGTTTCTAAACTTGAGTTTGTCCTTTGAGAAAATATTGCAAACTCCAGTTTGCTTGAACAAACTCCAGTTTAAAACGCTCTGTTTGAAAATCAGCTTTCTCAAATTTGTGAAATCTTCATGTATGATCTAGATACTTCTTATCATCACTCATTACTATTCTTAACTATGTTGAATCATTTTGTTAGTGAGTTTCAGATGATTAAATGAGTATTAGATTGAAGATTAAGGTTAAAGCAAAAGGTGATGTCAAAACATTTATTGATGGTCTAGAAAACTTAGCATCCTTTTGGCAAATCATTCCCTGGACTTTGCAAAGGTTTAAATATTTTCTTTCCCTCTATGGAAGCCACATCATCCAACGGATTTATTTCAAGGAAAGTCAACAAGATTAACTAAGCACCTAGATTAACACAAGCAAGAGAGAGAACGAACTAAGTTACAACCTAACAACAACATTAATGTCTCCAACGGTTACATTAATGTTTCCAACGGTCATTTAATGCTGTCTTCATATATAAGATGTAGCATTCAAGTCTCTACACCTACCAGAATACAGAAAACGAAAAGCTATCAAGTTTCATCTTCATTTAGTGTTTTCTACCTACTTGTAAAGTATCTTTTGATACATTGAACTTCAGTGTTTATTTTATCTGCTCTTTTAGAGAGTTTATCATTGATTATCAATCATATTAAGAATCTCAAAGTTGTGGGACTTTGAGGTTGGGTTTATCAGTTTACAACTTGTAAGGGGGAGTGTATCCTAGTGAGAGGATAACTTCAAGTACAGAGTGTGTAACTGATTTGAGTGATAGTGAAAATCCCAAAGTGTATGGGGACTGGACGTAGGTCAAGAGTTAAGACCGAACCAGTATAAATCTTGCTGTGTCAAGCTTTTCTTCTCTCCTCTGTTATACCCTGTTTTGCTGTTTGTTTTGGGTGCTTTGCAAAAGAATTTTTAAAATCCTCAATTCACCCCCTCTTGGCGATTTCCTCCATGTACACTCTTCTTCGCTCTTAGTTTCTTTCTTTGTATTTCATGGATTGTATTTATTCAGTTTCTGTTGTGTGTTGTCCGCCTGCCATGAGCTAAATTCCTTTGGCTGAGTGACGAGGGAACCTTAAGTTGTAACTCCAAACCAGATTGTGAGTTTTGATTAAAATATTTTAGCTTGTTTAATTGTGCTTTTAATGTTGGTCTTGTGAGTTAAGTGGTGACTAACAAGCAAGAGTCATGACTTTAGCTTACCAGAAATGAGTTAAGGTTAGACCTCAATTAAACAGTGTGTGCTAGTGAAGTTTGTGCAGAACTCTATCTAAATTGTAGACTACATGAATGAGTTTACCTCATAGCCATTAATACACCCGGTTTTAACTATTATTTTGAGCTTGAAAATCTGTATAGGAATATGGGAGAAGTAGAGTAAAGAGTATCATTACAGGATTGTGGAAGCTTTTGTATACATTAGTGGTGGGTTAACTGAAGAACTTTGCATTGAGCTTTGTTGTAGCATTATGGAAGTTGTTATAGCCTTGATGTAGTATTGCGTTAAAGCAATATGGGGACCAGTTACAATTTAAGGGGAAATCTGATGCTCTGCCTATTTAAAATCTAATATCTCAATCGTGTTCACGTTTGCTTCGTTTTATTTATTTTATTGATTTAGTAGTTCACACCAAACCTTCATATTGTTATCATCACGCGACTTTTGATCATTTACTAGCTGCATAAGTTGGTATTTTAATCTTTATGGGACGATACTTTACTCTTCACTTTATTACTTGTTCGATTGGTTCACTTGCCATAAGGGAATTCGACCAACAGGAACCCTACTCCAATTTCATTTTCGCAATTTTTTGACCTAAATATCTTCAATGTGGTTTTATTTCTGCTTCCAATTATTTTATTAAAGTTTTTTTTTAAAAAAAAAAAAATTAGAACTCAGATGAATTATTTTTAAAATTTATATGAACTAACATTTTCTTTCACTCAGAATGTAGGATGTCAAATATGGACTGTAGTTGGATAAATTGTATATGGTCAAGTGTTGAGTATTGTAATGGGGTTAAGGAGTTTTTGGATTTTGCTCTAAAGAAATCATTCACATGCTGATGTCTAGAGAAAGTTTTTTTTTGCCCTTGTATGAAATGTCTAAATGGCAGGCAACTGATTCAGATGGAAATATACACTCACTTAATTTGTGACGGTTTTATGAAGAGTTATACAGTATAGGTCTGACATGGTGAAGAACTGAAAAGGTTGATTAAATCTAAACAATGGGAAGAGGCATTTCATCATAACTATGATACTATGGATACTGGTGATAGGATGTAAAACATGTTACATGATGTTGGAGTAGGCGCCTTTAGGAAGGCAAGTGCGTATGGTGATATGTGCAGTAATGCTGAGAAGCCCTTATACATAGGCTGCGAAAAATACCGAGTGTTGAATACTTTAGTGCATTTGGTAAGCTTGAAAGCACAACACGGGTGGAGCAATATCAGTGTTTCAGAGCTACTTGAGTTTGTTTTTTAAAAGGACATGCTCCGTTATGAAAATTCTCTACCAGAGTGCTACTATGATACAAAGAAATTTTTTTGTCCCTTTGGCATGTAGTATAAAAAGATTCATGCATGACCTAATGACTGCATATTGTACAAAAAAGATTACAAAGGGCTTGACAAGTGTCTGATATGTCACACAACAAGGTACAAATCAAAAAAGCCTCCAGCGAAGGTATTGTGGTACCTTCCAATTGTACTAATGTTGAAGCAACTGTCTGCTAATAAAAAGGATGCAAAGAACTTATATGGCATGCAAACGAGAGGATTTGATATGGAAAGATCATACACCTGGTAGATTGCATACAATGGAAGAAAATTGATGAATTGTTTTCTTAGTTCGCCCAAGAGCCAAGGAACATAGGCTTGCACTTAGTATGGACAACATAAATCCTTACGGGAGCCAGAGCAGCATACATAATTTGTGGCATGTTTTGGTGATGATTTACAACCTTTCTCCTTTGCTATGCATGAGTGATGAGCACAATTTATGCCATGTTTTCCCTATGATGTGTGCATGTTTTGTATAGTAAATATGAGCTTAAATGCATCTGATCTGAGCAATTATGTCATTATTCAAGCATATAAGGAAATGTAGGGTGAATCTCACAAATTATGGTAATTGTACAAGCATCTCATACATGTGCATAAGAAAAGAACAAGTTTGAGGTTTTTATGTGAAGAGCACATAGCATAGCCGATATAATGCTATAGTATTGGGCCAGCCATAACAAGCCGTAATACAATGAAACCCGAATGCTATAGCAGCGTAAGTGAGGCGATGCTATGTGCTATGTACTCTGACGTCTCCTCAAGGTTGTTTTGGGAAATTAGGTATAGGTTGTTGGACGAATGTTAGACAACAGTTGATTGCTGACACAAGGAATTAGAAGATGCAAAAGATCGAAATTAAGATTTGGAGAATCCCGCAATATCAACAGAATTACTCAACCGAATTTGGAAAGTGGACCAGTTGGAACTGACAGATTTGGAAAGGCCCAACTTACTGAATGTACGCCGCAATGAACCCTGACTATAAAAGGAAAAGACGTCCAACCCTAAAGGGGGTCGAGTCGTTGGAGAGTCAAAGGAATTCTTATTCGGCTAGACTCGAAAGAAGAAAGAGAGAAGCTACGAAGCACGAAAGCTCCAGAAGAACCCAAAACCCTTTCTTGTAGTGAGACGGAGACAAAAAGACGTGGAGTTGTCACGTGACAGGCTTCTCTTACGCCGTCGAACCCTCCGAAGAACTTTCTGTTTTCCTTTATTGATTCTTAGTTTATCTTTTGTCATGGGCTATTCTGCTGTGATCTCTTTGTGATTCCCTTATCAGTCATGAACTAAATTTCCTTTGACTGAGCAAGGATGAATTCTTGAGTATAGAATGAACCCAATTTGCTAGTTCATTAATTAAATAAATTCAGTTTGTCTATCAATATTTTAACTTCTTGTCGATTAGCGGAAGCTAAGGGCTAAATCAATGGCCTTGACTTACTGGAAGAGAGTCAGGGTTAGACATTTGATAGGCAGTGCTTGCTGGGTAGGTTGGTGCAAGGCTTGACCTATCATTGTAGGCTTCAGGAATGGGTCTACCGCTCATAGCCATACACCTTGATTAGGAATGATAACCCGAACTAGAAAATCGCCATAGGAATATGAGAGAAGTAAAGCTAGGATTGTATTTACAGGACACAGAAGCTTTTGTATAGCATAGTGGTGGGTTAACTGAATAACATTGTGAAAGGCGGCTATGTTGTAGCATTGCGGAAGCTGTGCAGCATAATTGCTATAGCAATGTGTTAAGGCAAACTAGGGGAGTGATATGCTTAGAATGAAATCTGAGCTCAGCCTATCTTTTAACTAATATCTTCTTGCGATTACGATCAATTGTTTATTTTCCTGTTTTATAGTTATAATCACAAAAACTCCCAAATCAACTATATTTTCCATTTTCTTTTACACACAACTATCTGTGGAAACTAGTCTCATCATCGGTATCTCAGTCTCTGTGGGACGATACTCTACTTACTCTTTATTACTTGTTCGACTGGTTTACTTGCCATCAAGGAAATCGACCAACAATGAGACGCAAGTACATCTTGTTGTCTATGTTGATTTCTGAATTGAAACAACTAGAGAACAACATAGATGTCTACCTTATTTGGCCCTTGATTGGAAATTTGAAAGAGGTGTGGGAGGAAGGTGTGGATGTTTATGACACTAGTCAGAAGAAGATTTTTAATTTTAAAGCAATTATATTTTGCACTATTAATGACTTCCATGCCTACGGAAACTTGTCAAGCTATAGTGTTAAGGGTCATAAAGCATGCTCGATTTGTAAGGAAGGACATGCTAACATCAACTTCAACATGGTAGGAACACGATGCACCTTGAACATAGGATATTTCTTTGGCCGGACCACCCATATCGTAGATTTAAGGAAAAAATCTTTAGGGGCCGAGAACATGCAAATGCTTTGGAGCCATTAACTGAAGATGAAGTATATGAAAAGGGGAAAGACATCAACATCATCTTCAGTAAGTCTAAAAAGAGTAAGGCTATTGAAAAAAAACATATGGAAAAAGAGGTCTATATTCTTTGACCTCCTCATCCCCCATATTAGCTCAAGGTTGATGTGAGGCACTATATTGATATCATGCATGTGGAGAAAAATGTGTGTGACAGCGTTGTTGGAATACTTCTCAACATATAGGGTAGTGCCAAGGACTGGGTGAAGACAAGACTGGATTTTCAAGATATAGGAATACAAGAAAATCTACATCCAGTGGCAGATGGTAAATGATCTTATTGTTCCCCACCTCCTCATACTTCATCAAAGGAAGAGAAAATAAGTATATGTCAGTGTTTGTATGACATCAAACTACCTTTTAGTTATAGTTCAAATGTTAAGAAGTTTGTTTCAAAAAAAGATTTGAGACTAGTAAGACTAAAGTCTCATGACTGCCATGTTCTAATACAACAACTACTCCTAGTGGCCATTTGAGACATTCATGAGGATGAGATGAGACATATTGTAACCAGAGTTTGTTTCTTCTTCAATGCTATATGCAGCAAGGTCTTTGAGCCCAAAAAATTGGATGAAATGAAACAAAAGGGACATATGATCTTGTGCAAACTTGAGAAGCTATTTCTTTCTACATTTTTTAACATCACGGTTCACTTGATTATTCATCTTGTAAGAGAGATAAAGTTTGTGGCCCTTCTATTTACACGAGATATACCCAATTGAAAGAATAACGAAAATTCTAAAAAGGTTTCTAAAGAACTCAAACCGGCCAGAAGCATTCATTATTCAAAAATATGTTTTAGAAGAAGCTATGGAATTCAATCTACAATACCTGTCAAAAGTAAAGCCAATTGTTTATATGTGCGAGATTTTACTTTTTAAGGGGTTTTTTTTTTTTAAAAAAAAAAATTGTTTTATAAATTAACATCAGATTTGATTGTTGATATGTGTATATTGTTCAAAAATTTATAAGAATTGTGGTTCTCTACAAACAAGACATTGAATGCGGGGAATAATATACATGATACACACATATGTGTATATTGTTCAAAAATTTATAAGAATTGTGGTTCTCTACAAACAAGACATTGAATGCGGGGAATAATATACATGATACACACACACACACACACACACACAGAGTGGCGGAGCCAGGATTCTATATTTGTGGGTGCACAATTAATGGGGGGATACGGGGCAGCGCGCCCGTAATTTTTTTTTAAAAGGAAGTTTTAAATGCATTAAGCCAAAATGTCAAACATAACCTGAATCAATGACTTGATAGCTGAGACTAAATTGGTCTCACCATTAAGCCAAAATGTCAAATAGCGCAATTAATTCAAATAGAACAACCAAGCAAGAAATGGAAGAGACAGTCATCACGAAGAAATAATATCTCAAGATGGGTTTATTTAGCAAGGATCAGGTTCCACAACCCCCCCTTTCCTTTTGTATTTTTTAAATAGTTTGTTATGTCAGGATACACTTGAAACCATGACTTTTTTTTTAAGAAGATTATAGAGGCAGCGCTGAGATATCATACTGCAATGCAAATGTGAGCATGCCAATACTGCATACTGCCACAACATTTTGAACTCATTGCCAAAACCATGGGCATTTTTCAAGAGAAACAATCCACACAGGTTAGAAGGCTCCCTCTTTGCTAATGCAAAAAATATCCAGTGGCTTATTCTATAAGAAAGACAGCTACCCAACCTTAAAAAAGGTGTTCATCAATAGATTTAAAAACACATTATTCACAACACACATACCAGGGGATAAGGTCATCTTTCATCTTCAACCCTACAACATTGATTGGCACTTATCCTATTGAGTACTTGTCCCCAAACAAAAGACATGACCTACAAAAGAGCCTTAAGCTTCCAATTTGGCTTATGAAGAAGAACACATTTGCTTCCAGAAGTAGTCAAAAATTAAAACAGATACAAGAAAGATAACCAGAACAAGCAAGAGACCAAATCATCCGCCAGAATTAAAAACAAGAGACCAAATCATCCCTTGAACGACTGCAATTTATGGCTTTCTGAATGTGTGAAGATGATGCTTTGCATATCCATCACAATTCTATGATAGCAAGTTACAACTAATTACAAAACAATAATTATAATTTGCCAAAAAAGAGAATAATATGAATTGGCAAAATTCAGTTCCAACTATTAAAGAAGAAAGCAACACGAAATAAAACAAATATTGAAAGATAAAGGGGGAAAGCAACAAGCATACTTTCAGTTTATAAAGACGCATGAAGTTCTGAAAGGAACCTATACAAAGCAAAATCCAATAATCAAGTTCATTGCATAACCTCATTACAACAAAACCAAAATTTACGCATACCCTGTCCGTTTTGAGAGGCAATACAACCTTGCCTTTCTTAGGCTTGGATTTAGTAATAGCATTCGTGGTGGACCGATCATCCCTCAGTTTCACATCTGTCGCCAGAGAAGCGACAACGACATTGAAGCCCTAGAATTAGCTTCCTTCTGCAATTTTACGTCGTTCCATTTGCCAGAGATTCTCACTTGAGTCTTTAAACGCAACGGGAAGAGAGAGAGAGAGATTTCTAGACAAGACAAGGGTTTAGGAATGAAGGAGGAAAGCGAAGGTGTGAGGCCTTGTGGATTTACAGAGGAAGTGTGAGGAGTGAGCATGAGAGATAAATGTGTGGATTTACAGAATCTGTGAGGGACACTTGCGCCACGCATTCATCCTCAGAATTCCTTCTTTCTGATTCTTTGCTCAGATTTTAGGAATTCCGCCCTTGCCAAGAACGGAGAGTGAGAGATTGGAGCCGAGAACGGAGAGTGAGAAAACAGAGCCAAGAACGGAGAGATCGATCGAAGCCGAGAACGAAGAGTGAGAGAACAGACAGAGAGATCGATGGAAATGGGGGGAAAAAGGATAAAAGGACCACAGGAGGCTCGAACCGGTGACTTGTGACAAAATATGTAGAGTCTTAACCAACTACACTACCAATACATATTGTCACTAAATTCTTTCAAATTATATATTTTTTTTTTGTGTGTTTGCACTTGCCCACTTTGGCACTAATGTAGCTCCGCCACTGTGTGTGTGTGTGTGTAATGGTAATAACAGGTCAAAAACGAACTTGTTTAGGTAGGTTAAAATAAAGGAAGGTTCAAAAATGTATAATTACATGAATCAGTTTTGTCCCCTAACTATCTTAAAAATTGACCAGTTTAGACCTCCTAAACCAACAACAAGTCTTAAACATGCACCTTTTCGAGATTGGACTATTAGCCCAGTCTAAATGCCATTTTTAAGACCAGTCTTGATAGCACCATACTTTTTAAACCGGTTGATATAAGACCGGACCTAAACCCGATCTAAAATGCCAATTTCAATCAATTTAAAAAACCTTTTTTCTAGTAGTGCGTAGAAGTGAAAGGAGTAATCACTACTAGAAAAAGGCCCATAAGACTTCCATATCCAGAACTCTTTTAGGTGGAGATGGTTCAATAACTATGACCGGTGAAATTTTTGTTACTATCGATACAACTTAAGACTAGTCGCGCTTCCGTGCGGTTTAAATAATATTTTTTAGACCGGTTCTATTATAAACCGATCTCGATAAGTATTATATGTTATGAAATTTTCATTATTTAAATTCTTTTTAGACTGGTTGCTAGTACATTCGATTTAAACATCCTTTTAGAGACCCTTTTTTATTTACAACTTGTCTTAAATGTTTGAGTTTCTTCAGCTTCCAAAGTAAACTTTCCAATATGTCTCTTCAAAATTTGAAGCTACTTCAATAAATGTAATCTTCATCCGTCATGTCTATTAATAAATACAATTTTAATACATTTGGTTTAAACATCCTTTTAGAGATTGTCTTTTCTTTACACCTATCTTAAATGTTTTAGAGTTTCTTCAGCTTCCAAAGTAAACTTCCCAATGTGTCTCATCAAAATCTGAAGTCACTTCAATAAATGTAATCTTCATTTATCATGTCTATTGATAAATGTAACCTTGACTAGTTAAGAATTATACCCAGACTCACTGTTCCATCATATATATGCAAGGTACAAATCAAGCATGAAGAACATAAGTCTTCACGTCAAAGTTCTAGGTAGATCTGTATTGTCATTAAATGAACTATCTTGGCTTGACTGATGAGAGCTATAGATATTTACCTGTCATGAATGCACTGCTTCACACAACCAAGCCAAGATAGTACATTTAGTGACAATGGAGATCTAGTTATTATTAAGAATATTTTTTAGTGGGAAAAATATATATTTTTAAATATTTAGATAAGATGTATAGAGATTCGATTTAAAAAAGTTTTCCCTGGTATTTATACTCACTTCTGTGCTTAGACTTCATCTCGCCTCATAAAGTCGCGCGCACTTTGTCTCTTTCTACGTCATCGGGATGGCTTAGTCTTCCTTTATGGGAACCGGTTTTGGTGCTTATCCTTTGGATAAGCACCAAGAGCCCATCTGATCTGGACCGTCAGATTAGATTTGGACAGTCTAGATTTTATTTTTTTTAACTGTTGCTTTTGAATAAAAAAATCATTTTTTGAAAAAATGTTAGTTGAAAGATTATCTTTATTTTAGATTCTCTACCCATTAAAATAATTTTTTTTTAAAAAAAATAGAAAGTAAAATAAAATCAAATCTGGATCAGTCCAGATCAGATGGGCTCTTTGGATAAGCAGGGAATCTCATTCCTTTAATGTCGAGCTCTCCCTCTTTGTCATTGCCATTGTGATCTCACAATCGACAAAAATCATATTTCACAAACCCATGCTAGCCCTGTTTTGTAAGTATTCTCTTTTGTTGTCTTTGCTTACATGGACACTTTAATTGGTTGATCCGATCTCACTCCTTTTCATTCTTTGTCGAAACCTTAATTAAAAGTTCAGATTTTTTTGTCTTACATCCACACAAAGGACAAGAATGTTGCCTGCTTGTATGTTCATCGCTTGAGTGTGAAATTTTTTTTCTGCTTGCTCAATATTCTTTGTGGTTGTTTTAGTTATTGTATGCGGATTTATGTTCACTTGTGTGTGAAAAATATTTGTTTATGCCTTAATGATTGCATAATGTACATAAAAGAGTATGAAGAGCTTGAGAAGTGTCTAATATATGTTAAATGTGATGGTGTTGGTAGATCAGGATTATTTAATTTGCTTCTTGCTTCAAATTAATGTAGCTCATGAGCATATATATTACGTTGAATTTGATGCAACTAGCATTAATTCAGGCCATTCAACACTACCACATATATCGCAATGTTCAACTTGCAATGGAAATGAACACAAGATATGCATGCATAGCACAAAGGCTAGATGAGTTCTAAATAGATTATATGTTCATGAGTAAATCAAAAACTTTCTTTTGTATGCGAATTTGTATATATATTGATATCATTGGGGCTGGTTGTGTGTGTTCATTTGTTTACCATGCCTTTATTCTTTTCCAAGTTTTTTTTTTTGTTTGGATGCCCTATCTTAAAAGGGTTTAGATCATTATTGAGTGTTGGACGGGAGTATAGCTTGTAATTTTAACCCCGATGTGTGGGAGTTGTTGATGTGTGATTCGTATCGTAGGCCATTCTTATAGTCGAATGTAGCGACCCTTAGATTGGGCGCTAAGTTTACTAATATTAGACATTTTGGTTCTTTTGAGTCTTCAAGTAGAATATGACTCTGGCCTACCTCAATTTTAGGTGAAAAAGGTGGATTATCTTATTTAATGATTGAGTCTAACATAGTTGATATACAAACTTGACAATTCTATTTCGTATGGTTAAATATGATTATGTGATGAGGTCTTGGTTGAGAGGGAAATCAAAGTGAAGGCCAATAATAAGGAGCTCTTCAACTAGGTGGAGTTATTAGTGACGGTTTGTTAAATAAGACATCAAAATTAGACGATTAAAAATGTGGGTCGTGTGATATATGCTTGGAAGGAAAAATTTGTAAATGGAGCTTGAATCACCAAGAGGGGGGTGAATTGGGGATTCTAAAAATTCTTTTCGAATACTCTGTTTTTCGGATATGAAATAGAGGTAAGAAATTGTGATCAATCCCCATGTTGCTGTGGAGTTCTTGGAGCTGAGAAATTGTGATCAATCCCCATGTTGTCACAGAACTCAGCAAATGCATGATTCTCGAATTCTCCACCATGATCAGTGCGAATACCTGAAATTTTAAAACCTTTCTCATTTTGGACCTTCTTGGCAAAAACGACAAACTGATCAAAGGTTTCATCTTTTGATGACAGAAAAATAGTCCATGCAAATCTAGAGAAATCATCCACTATAACCAATGTGTAAAGGTTGCCACCTAGGCTCCTAACTCTAGCTGGTCCAACTAAATCCATGTGAAGTAGTTGAAGAGGTCTATTAGTTGAAATTTCATTTTTGGATTTAAAAGAAGATTTAGTCTGTTTTCCCTTTTGGCATGCATCACAGATCATATCATTTTTAAAGCGAAGTTTAGGAATACCAATAACTAAATCCTTTTGAGTAATCTGTCAAGTTGAATCATATTGACATGTGCTAAGCGCTTATGCCATAACCAACTATCATCCAAATTACTTACAAAACATCTTTCAAATGTAGAACCATCTCTAGAGAGATTAAGAGTGTAACAGCTTACCTTCTAGGAGCTCTAAAAATAGCTTTTGTTTTTATATTGTCTAATGAAAGAATATCTTTACTCACAATCAAGCATTCCTCAGAATCAAAGATGACTATGTTCCCTTTATCGGTGCTTTGACTTACACTGAGGAGGTTATGGCAAAGTCCTTCAACAAAGTAAACGTCTTTGATTTGAGGCCCATCGTTGTTTCCAACTTTGCCGATTCCAACAATCTTTCCAGATTTATTTCCACCAAAGATTACTCTTCCACCATCCTCTTGCTTGATTGTTGCGAATTTGGACTGATCACCGGTCATGTGTCTTGAGCATCCACTATCGATGTACCATTTGTTAGATTTTGATTCTCTTAGACATACCTGTAAATCAGAAAGGATCAAGCCTTAGGTACCCATCTTTTCTTGGGTCCTTTGAGGTTAGTACGAGCCTTAGGAACATAGGTTCCTTTGGGCACCCACTGATAATTTCCGACAGGTTTATTTTTCTTATCCTTCTTGTGAAAGCACGATGAGGTGGTATGGCCCTTTCTGTTGCAATAGTTACAGTGAGCAAATGGATTGGAGGAGTGTACGCTTTTCGGAAAGAGTTTAAATAAAATTTTCCACCACTCTTCTTCTTTCCTTTCTTTCTATCAAACATGGGATTGTAGCCTAACCCTGAACGATCATTTGTAAACCTTTGTGCCTTTAAAATTACATTAAGCATCTCACCGCCTTTTGTAAACTTTTCAAGAGTTTTAGTGAGATATGAATTCTTTTCTTTAAAAACAGCACAATCATCACAAATGAGATTTTCGGGGAAGAAAGATTTTCTACTTGCTTTGTTCAAGAGTAATATTTTTCTTTTTCAAAGCAATATATTTCTCAAAGAAGTTTTTCAAATTCGATTGAACAATGGTATATTCAGTAAATAATTCATCATATGATGGTTTGGAATCATATACCTCATTGTTCTTTTCGTGTTGCTCTTCTACTTGACAGAACCAAACAGATATTTGCTTTTTCTTCCTCTTCATCCGCTTCATCTTCATCTGATGAGCTATCTCCCCATATTGTTGAGACATAGGCTTTCTTTTTGAACTTGTTGAATCTCTTCTTGCCTTTGTCCTTGTTCTTCAGCTAGGGGCATTCTGACTTGATGTGGCCGGGCTTCTCGCATTCATAGCAGATGATTGGCTTCTTTGTCTCCAAGCTGGAGCTGCCCTTGTTGAATCTCTTATATCCTTGGTCCTTTTTGTAGAATCTCTTGAACCTTCGGATCATCATGCCCAGCTCTCCATCTTCGTCATCTCCTTCTTCTTCGTCATCAGATTGCTTTGCTTCATTTGCAGCCTTGAGTGCAATGCCTTTGTTTTTGCTACTTGTTTCCTCAAGTTCCTTTTTGAACTTGAGTTTGCCTTCGTACTCAGAAAGGCTGCCAAACAATGCTGTCACCGAACTCATTGATTCGCCACGAGCTTCTTCAATGGCTGTCACTTTAGCTTCCTATTCTTTGCTAAGAATGTTCAAGATTTTTCTTACTTGAGCAGGTTTCTCGTATGTCTTGCCCAATGCAGCAAGTTGATTGATAAGATGGGTGAATCTTAGCTGGAAGTCAATGATGGATTCACCGGTCTTCATTCGAAGGAGATCGTATTCTGTCATTAGAGTGTTGACTTTATTCTCCTTGACTCCTGTTGTTCCTTCATGGGCTATCTCCAGAGCACCCCACATAGCTTTTGCAGACGGTAGATTACAGATGTGGAAATACTCTTGCTGACTAAGAGCACTTTGCAGCATGAGAACAACTTTACTATTGAGAGTGACATTTCGTCGATCATTCTCATCGTACTCTTCTTCAAGCTTGGGAACCCGGACGCCATCTTGGACTGAGGATGGCTCATAGTTTCCTCTTTCGAATACTCTCCAGAGACCATATTCGCTGGCCATTACAAAGACTTTGAATTTGACCTTCCAGAAGGAGTAATGTTCTCCACTGAAGCCTGGAGGTCTATTGATCGAAGCTCCATCCGGCAGAATTCCGTTCATGGTGATCCTTCTCGAGATGTTAAGCTCTTATGAGAAGACCTGGCTCTGATACCAAATGTAAATGGAGCTTGAATCACCAAGAGGGGGGTGAATTGGGGATTCTAAAAATTCTTTTCGAATACTCTGTTTTTCGGATATGAAATATAGGTAAAACAGAGTAAGGGAAGAATAGCAAGACACAGAGATTTATACTTGGTTCGGTCCAATCGACCTACGTCCAGCACCAGACTCTCCGGGATTTCTCACTAACAAGATTGATTACACACTCTGCACTCAAGAGTAATTCTCTCTCTAGTACTTACTCCCCCTTACAAGTTGTAATCAATGAACCCAATCTCCAAGTCCCATTGACTTGAGATAACTCACAATAAATGATTTACAATCAATGAACTCTCTTTTAGAGTAGATAAGATAAACAACAAGTATGAATGTATCGAAGATACTTTACACAGAAAATCTTAAGGAATAAATGACTCTTGAATGATTTTCGTTTTCTGTTGAATTGGTTGTGTGAAGAATTGAATGCATCTCTATTTATAGGTAGAGATCATTAATTGACCGTTGTAATCCCAATTGTAACCGTTGGAGGTGATGGGAGATGATTCCATTAAGCTTTTGTCTTCTTCTCTCTCTAATCTTCACTTAATCCAGCTGTATGATTGTTCAGAGTTGTTTCTCTGCAAATTAATCCGTTGGAGCACTTAATGCTGGAAGTGGAAATCATCCTTTCTGCTTTTCCAAACGTGTGCAGGCGGATTAACCAGAAGTATACAACTTTTCTGGGCTTGGCATTTAATGTTCTGACTTGCTTTTTGCTTTAACTCAAATCTTCATTTAATCCTGTCTAAATCATCTGAAACTCACTAACAAACTGATTAAACATAGTTAGGAGTAGTAATGAATGTTGATATATGGTATTGAGGTCAAACAGGAAGATTTGGCAAAATCATTCAGTTCGAAATTCAAACTTCGCGATGGAAACTCGAGTTGGTTCTTCCAAACTCGAGTTTTCTCGTTCCATCAAACTGAACTCGAGTTTTCTCTTCTACGAGACAAACATCGCGATTTGGCATTTTGGACATGGTTGGTGAATAGTGCAAAACTCGAGTCATTAAGTGACTAACTCGAGTTTTGGACTCTTAATGAAAAATCAAGTTCTAGTCCAAAATCTCAAAACTGGAGTTTCCAAAACACAACTCGAGTTTTCAAAAGTTCAAATCTTACTGAGCTCTCTGTGCGCTCGAAACTCGAGTTTTCAGAACCTAACTCGAGTTTTCATTTATTTTGAAAACTTTGGAAACGTCTCTCGTAAAATCAAAACTCGAGTTTTAAAACCAAAACTCGAGTTTTCTCTTTTAATGAGAAAACATTGAAAGACTTTATCTAAATGAGGTATAGTGTTTTCACAAGGTTGGATTTTGAATAAGTTTCTTTCAAGATACAAAACTCGAGTTTTATATCTTAACCCGAGTTTTCATGAACATTGAAAACTTATTAAAAATCCTTTGAAAAGCTAAACTCGAGTTTCTCATGGAAACTGGAGTTTTGGATTCTTTGAAAATCTTGGTTGCTCTCTGTATGACCAAAACTCGAGTTTTCAAACTATAACTCGAGTTTTCTTTGTTCAGCTGAAAACTTGAAGGCTTTCTGTATGGCCAAAACTCGAGTTTTAAAACATAACTCGAGTTTTCACATCTTAGCAAAATTTCAAGCCTTTTATTGTCAGGCCAAAACTTGAGTTTTCAACCAAAACTCGAGTTTGCCTTTGACAGTAAGTTTTCAACTTACAAAGACAAACTTCTCTTGTGTTTACAATTGTTTGTTATCATCAAAACCAATTTGAGAACTAACAAAATTCATTGAGCTAGATGACAGAGTAATTATTGGGCAAATCAAATTTTGAATGAGTGAATGATAGCGACTTCGGCAAGTGCACCGGTCGTTACAAGTAATAAAGTAGTGAGTAAAAGATCGTTCCCACGAGGAATAGTACTCCAACCACTAATTCGTTATTTCAGCTTTAGTTGGATCAATGAGCAATAGGGGGTGAGTTGTAACCAAACAGAATTTTAAGGAATTTAATCAAGAACAAGCATTCAAGATTAAGAATCTCAAGAACGATTGTTTAAAAAAAAGATAATCAATAGAGAAAAATGCAGCTAGGGCATAGAAATCCCCCTATGTTCATCCAAGTATTTGAATTAAATCCCTAATTGACTATTACTCCCATGATTGACGATCAATTCTCTAAAATTAGACTAAGTCCCAATGTCTTGACGCTACCTTAGTCCGTTATCTTTAAAAACAACCTAATGTCTTAGTATTGTTTGGAAAGATCAATGTATTTAAACCAGAATTATGAGATCGCATAAACTCGTAAGCCTATGTCTAGGTCATGCAACTTTATGATGAATCTGTAGGGATCCGTACACGCAGCGGAATAAAAAGTTTTATTCCGCTGCGTGTACGGATCCCAACAGTGGCATCAGAGCCAACTCAACAGAGCGTTTAAATTGGGTTATTTTAGATGCTTTTATGTATGAGATACATATATGCTAAAATCAAATCCTGTTATGCGTTTGAATTACAAAATTCGCGTTAGGGTTTCTACCGGCAGTTTTCTGAATTGTTCAGATCGGACTGTATAGGATATTATATTATAATATAATTTAAATTAGTGAATTTAAATAATGATATTATATTATATTTATAATATAATATAAATTAGAGAATTTAAATCATGATATTATATTATATATAGTATATAATATAATATAAATTAGAGAATCTAAATCATGATATTATATTGTATTTATAATATAATATAATTAGAGAATTAAATCATGATATTATATTATATATAGTATATAATACAATTTAGATTAGAAAATTTAAATCATGATAAGATTAATCATAATATTTTATTTCATAATTGTATGACTTAATATATGTTGTGATTTACCTTTCAAAAGTTGTTTGGGTATGGTGAACAACATGGCTCTAGAGTTTTACAATTGTTGTAAATTTTAAATATGGCCTGCGAGCCATGCCTCTTTCTTTAAATACTCCTGATGTACTTCTTTTGTTTTAGAGAAGTCCTCTCATTGGCTTGAGAGGATTTTAGGTTAAGGTTGAGCCATGTTGTGTCACAATTTTAATTATGTCTTGATTTGATGATTGCATGATTAATTTAGAATTTTTAATTATGGTTTGATTAGATCACTCATAATTAATTTAGAATTTTAATTATGTTTTGATTAGATCACTCATAATTAATTTAGAATTTTAATTATGTTTTCATTAGATCACTCATAATTAATTTAGAATTTTAATTATGTTTTGATTAGATCACTCATAATTAATTTAGAATTTTAATTATGTTTTGATTAGATCACTCATAATTAATTTAGAATTTTTAATTATGGTTTGATTAGATCACTCATAATTAATTTAGAATTTTAATTATGTTTTGATTAGATAACTCATAATTAATTTAGATATTATATGAGATACAATAGTGATTGCATTCATATAAGTATAATTAATAGGATTAATCTAATTATACCCTCTAAATAAAATCTTAAGTCATAATGCCACCAATAAATGAATACTTGTCAAAACCTAGATCGCCCATTTGTATGTTCCACCAAAGTGGATGCATCGAGTTATCTTGGTGAGACAAGAGTGAGTAATGGTGATACTCAATATTCATTATTGTCCCGACTTAATTGAGATTATCAAAACGGTTTTGGATCTCAAGGCATTAGATGGGATTAAACATGCCACGTCATATGATGATTGAATCCCATAAAGATCTAAGAGTTACATATGATGTAATTGGCAAGGGGTTTGCCTACCTAAATAACTTAATTTAAGCGTCCTGTCAAAGCGGACTTAAATTTAAGCCAAATATGGATCTTAGCCCACTAATTATAATGAGGGTTGTTAATTCAGGTGGGAGGTTACTACTTAAACTTTGCATACCTTTAGTTGTAGAATCATGTAGTCTAGTAATACTTCAACACCATCAATGCGATCAGTCCTTGAGAAGGACGAACTCGATGAGACAAACTCTCTTGACATGTTTGGGACTTAAGCATTGATCCTAAACACGAAAGAAAAGAGTATCTCATCAATCAACCCATTCTTGACGAGCCTTCAGTTGCTGATCCAAGAGCTCAGACTGATGCTTATACGAAGCATAAAGATGACTCTGTGGATGCAGGATGCCTGATGCTTGCCAGTATGCTTCTAGACCTCAATAGAGATCTAGAACATGTGGAGGCCTCTGGGATGATTGTTTATCCTACGGAAATGTTCCAGTAACAGGCAATGCAAGAGAGGTATGAGACCACAAAGGCCTTTCATTCCTGCAGTGGCCGAGGGTGCATCGCTTAGTCCTCATGTTTTGAAGATAAGGGCTACATTGATCACCTTGAGAGGCTTGGATTCCCCATGTCTCAGGAGTTAGCTAAAGATGTGATCTTGAACTCATTCCCAGGAAGTTATGATAACTTTGTCATGGATTACAACATGAACAACATGGAGGAATCAATTTCTGAACTGCATGGGATGCTCAAAACTGCTAAGCTGAGCCTTGGAGAGGCCCAGTTTGTTTTGTCTGTTCAAAAGGGGAAGGGGTATGAAACCGAAAGCCAAGAAGGCAAAACCTCCGAAGGATAGAGTCTGCTTCTTTTACAATGAACTTGGTCATTTGAAAAGAAATTGCAAACTCTACCTCGAAGATCTGGACAAGAACAAGAAGGATAGCGGGGCTATCGCTTCAAGTATCTATGTCATAGATATTCATTTTTCTACTTCCTCAATATGGGTATTGGATACTAAATGTAGGATCTCAAGGACAGTAGAAAATTGAATGGACATATCTATGACATAACTAGTAAAAGGTTCAAGTCAAATGATTTGAATCCGACCTATCTATGACATTGTTGTCTAGGCCATATAAATGAGAAACACATTTCGAAACTCCATAAAGATGGATTTCTTAACTCATTTGATTTTGAATCAATTGATACATGCGAGTCTTGTTTATTGGGAAAGATGACAAAGGCACCTTTTAGAGGAATCGAACTCTATTAGATATGGTTCGATCTATGATGAGTCAAACAGATCTTCCACCTTCCTTTTAGGGCAATGCCCTCGAAATAGCTGCGTTCACACTGAATCGTGTTCCGTCAAAGGCAGTTGAAAAGACACCATATGAGATATGGACTGGGAGAAACCTAGTTTGTCATTTCTTGAAATTTGGGGATATGAGGTTTACATTAAACACTAAGCCTCTGATAAATTATCATCCAGATCCTCAAAATGCCTATTTGTGGGGTATCCTAAGAAAACTAAAGGATACTATGTCTACAATCCTACCGATCACAAAGTGTTTGTTATTCGGAATGGTATCTTTTTGGAAAAAGAGTTTATCTCTAAAAGAACCAGTGGGAGTAAGGTGAACCTTGAAGAAGTTCGAGAGTCACAGGACAATGTAGAACCACAGATGGAAACCGGAGAAGACTCACAACAAGTTGTTGAGCCTACTCACGTAACACAAGACCCACGAAGGTCCGATAGAACACGGCTACAGCCTCAGAGATATGGATTTCTGATTACTGGAAGCCGTGATGTTTTGCTCATTGAGCACAATGAGCCAACTACCTATCGCAAGGCCATGGTGGGACCCAACTCCGAAAGATGGCTTAGTGCCATGAAGTCTGAAATGCAATCCATGTACGACAATGAGGTATGGGCCTTAGTCGATCCACCTGAAGGTGTAAAAATCGTTGGGTGCAAGTGGGTTTTCAAAGAGAAAACTGACATGGATGGCAAAGTAAATATCTTCAAGGAACGACTGGTTGAAAAAGGATTTACTCAAACTCATGGTGTGGACTATGATGAAACCTTTTCCCCAGTTGCAATGGCCAACTCAATCAGAATCCTTCTTGCCATTGCATCATATTATGACTATGAAATATGGCAAATGGACGTCGAAACAGCATTCCTTAATGGAAAGCTCATTGAGGATGTGTACATGACTAAACCTAAGGGTTTTGTGCGTCCAGAGGACTCTGGTAAAGTTTGCAAGCTTCAAAGATCCATTTATGGATTGAGGCAAGCATCTCGGAGCTGGAATCATCGTTTTGATGAAGTAGTCAAAGAGTTTGGATTCATTCAAAACATAGATGAACCTTGTGTTTACAAGAAGGTTAGTGGGAGCACAGTTGTATTTCTAGTGCTTTATGTAGATGACATCCTACTCATTGGGAATGACATTCCTACCTTGCAGAGTGTCAAGTCTTGGTTAGGAAAGTATTTCTCAATGAAAGATTTAGGCGAAGCCACTTACATCCTTGGGATTAGGATCTATAGAGATAGATCTAAGAGGCTGATAGGCCTAAGTCGAGCACATACATGGACAAGATCTTGCATAGATTCGGTATGCGGGATTCTAAAAGGGGTTACATGCCCATGTCTCATGGCATCCATCTCGATGAAGGATCTGTGTCCTAGTACACAAGATCAAAGAGACCGCATGAGTAAGATTCCATATGCCTCCGCCATTGGATCTATCATGTATGCCATGTTATGTACTCGACCGGATGTGTCATTTGCCTTGAGTATGACCAGCAGATATCAACAAGATCCCGGTGAGGGTCACTGGACTGCTGTCAAGAATATCCTTAAGTACTTGAGAAGGACTAAGAACTTATTGTTGGTATATGGTGGCTTGGAGGATGAGCTCTGTGTGACTGGTTACACAGATGCGAGTTTCCAAACTGACCAAGATCATTCAAGATCCCAATCAGGATATGTATTCCTGTTGAATGGTGGTGCAGTGAGCTGGAAGAGCTCTTAGCAGAGCACTTGTAGTTGATTACGCAATAGAAGGCGAGTATATAGCGGCATCGGATGCAGTGAGGAGCCCTTTTGGATTAGTAAGTTCATTAATGAACTAGGGGTGGTTCCTACCATCTCAAATCCAATAGACTTGTTCTGTGACAATAGCGGTGCTATTCCGCAGACCAAGGAGCCTAGGTTACATCAAAGGACCAACCATATACTCAAGCGATTTCATCTTATCAGAGAAATCAATGATAGAGGTGATACAAAAAACCAAAAGAAATATTATGCAAAGTACCAGGAGAAAGCAAGTCATTATACTTTAAACGTTAATGTTATTTAAAGAATTCTCCTTTAGTTATCATTTCATTTGCATGTTTATAGTGATAACTGTATCCTGGATATATCTAATAGATTATCCTAAATGTCCACAGTCGGTCATCTCATGGGAGCAAAGATGAAATAAGACCAGTGTGACTTTGATGAGTATGGGGATACGAGTCAAAGGCATAGGCACTTGTAAGAGTACAAGGTCTTGGACCGACCCACTATGAGAAAGCTGCATGGAATAAGTCATAAGCTTTTCTCATGTATAACAGCGTCACAACGCCCTTTGACTGAGATCATCATGGATTCCTACATGATGAGTCGCTGGTCTTTGACCTAGTCAAAAGTCACCTTTGACCGGGTGATGATAAAGGCTAGGATCGGGATCGGTGGTTCTCATGCGGAGGAATGTGAGTGGTCAAGATGGGATTTGTCCCTCACATTTGTAGAGAGATAATCTTGGGCCCCTCGATGAGTGAGTCGAGAAATGTATGGCCATACTACGATGGAAAGGAGTTTCCATCTCAATTGTTAGACTACTCAAGAATCGAAAAGTAATGGTCAAGAACAGAAGTTGACATTTTCCATGCCTCATCCTTGACCAAATTATCGCGTGACAAAAGGGACGTGACATGGTTGTACGATAGGTTATATCGCATAAACAATGACGTTGATCCTCTTACTAAGCCGCTTGCACAAGTGGAACATGAGCGTCATGTTAGGGCAATGAGAATTAAGGTAATTAATGATTGCACCTAGTGCAAGTAGGAGTCTGTTGGAAATTATGCCCTAGGGGCAAGTCATTGTACTTATCAACGATCCCCATATGAATTGGGTAGTCGCAATGTCTTGCTAGAGGCCGCTTGCGACTTGTGGGCTGATCTGATGATTGGCCCGCCGCCAATCTCATGTGGGCTCTACAGGTCGCACACAAGAATTGCCTAACACGAGCAAGAGTGTCAGATTCATTGAATCTTAAATGTGTTTAAGATTTAATGAATACTTATTTAATCTAGGATGTGTGTGTGTATATATATATATATATATATATATATATATGCATATATAAATATATTAAATTCGAAAATAATAATGATATTATTTATTGACAATAATATTATTATATATAGTATTTAATTTATTTGATAAATTAAATAACTATAATAAATTGAGATATTATATCTCAGATTTAATTTTCGAATAAAGATATTGCATATCGATTTTAATTTGAATTGAGATATCGGATCTCATTTTAAATTAAATATAACGATATCATATCTTGATTTAATATTAATTAAATTCGAAATTAATATAATAATAATATTTAATAAAGATTATAATATTATTATATATAATATTTGTTTGTATTTAATTTATTTGATAAATTAAATATCTAAAACAAATAGAGATATTGTATCTCATATTTAATTTTCGAATAAAGATATAATTTAATTTAAATTGAGATATAGTATCTCAGATTTAATTAAATAGATAGATATCATTTATCGGATTTAATTTATAGAGATAAATTAAATCAGAAGGCTTTAATTCGGATTAAATAAATAGATTAAATTAGATCTATAAGATAGATTTAATTAATATATTTTTTTAATCCAGATTCAAAATTTGTTTGGAATAAAATACGCCTACTAGGTTTAGAAAAACCTACGGGACTTTTAGTCGAGCGTATTAGAAAGTCGCGAGAAACCCTAGATAGAAAATAGAGAGACGCACAGTTCAGAGGCGCTAGCACGCCTCCGTTCGTGTTTCTGAAGGCTGTTCGTGTGGATACCGTAGAGGAAGGCGATTCTAAAGAGTCGGCTTCTGCTGATCGAGAAGGTAGCCCACCAGTTCAAATTGTTCTGCAAAGGTACGATTCGGAAACCCTAAACCTTGATTTAAACGCCGTTGAGCGATCCGCCTTATTATTATTATATTAATTTCGAATTTAATTAATATTAAATCAAGATATGATATCGTTATATTTAATTTAAAATGAGATCCGATATCTCAATTCAAATTAAAATCTGATATGCAATATCTTTATTCGAAAATTAAATCGAGATATAATATCTCAATTTATTATAGTTATTTAATTTATCAAATAAATTAAATACTATATATAATAATATTATTGTCAATAAATAATATCATTATTATTTTCGAATTTAATATATTTATATATGCATATATATATATATATATATACACACACACATCCTAGATTAAATAAGTATTCATTAAATCTTAAACACATTTAAGATTCAATGAATCTGGACACTCTTGCTCGTGTTAGGCCACTCTTGTGTGCGACCCGGCCAATACTGTATCAGCCCACAAGTCGCAAGTGGCCTCTAGCAAGACATTGCGACTACCCAATTCATATGGGGATCGTTGATAAGTACAATGACTTGCCCCTAGGGCATAATTTCCAACAGAATTAACGGTTCCAGTTAAATGCACCAACATCTCTATTGTCATACACCAACCTATGAACAATCTAAAAGGTGATCAATCTTTAAGAAAGCTTTAAGCAAAGATAATTCATTCAATCATGGTAAATAACGTTCAATCAAGAATTCAAACAAATACTAAAATTCGCATAGGGTTCATCCTCGCCCTAACTACTAAAGAAGACTAGCCAAGCATGGCTAGGTTAACAAAATAGAAGAATAGAGATGAAAATTAGAATTGTTCTTGCGTCCTCTTTCTTCCTTCAGCCGTCTCCTTCTTTTCTTCGTCCTTTCTCTCTAAACCTTTGGTAATACCGAGATTTAGAGAGCATAAGGATGTTTCTTTCTTTCTTTTGTGCTTTTGTTACTTCTGCGTCTTGTCTCTCTGGTGGTCTAGTGTGTCTCTCCCTTGTTCTTTATATAGAAATTCCCTTAGGTTGACTTGGGCCGTGATCTGATCCTGTCTTAAATAAAAGATATGCAATATCCTTTTGAGATCTCAATCACTTCCAAATATTTTGTAATCCACTCTCTCATATTACACAATTGATTCAAATTGATTTCCTTTTTCTGCTCCTTTCTCAATCAGCTAATAACTCCTGCAAGATATATACAATAGTAATAAATTTAATCTAATATATCTCAGAATTGATACTCATTTAATTATAAAATATGCACGTATCAAACTCTCCCACACTTAGATCTTTGCTTGTCCTCAAGCAAAAGAAAGAGAATTCATTATCTAAATGAGAATGACATTGTCTTTGACTTTCCTAAACAGTGGAGCAGCTTACCACCGCACTCGGATCATGTTATCAAAATTTATTCAGATTAATGTCTTATAAGACTGGGTCACTAAGCCAATAGCCTTAAACAATAGCCAGTAATAAGCACCACAATACGTTTAATAGAATATTATTCTACTTAATTCCTCCAGAAAAATTCAAATGCCCCCAGTAAACCATGCTTTGCAGTTAATTTCATAGAGATCCTCATGTAAGAAATAACTTTACTTTTTTTTATTTTTTTTTATTTTTTTTGAGCCGTTGGAGGTCCCCTTTTTACGCCACCCTGCACATGGGTGATGCAGCACCGGTTACTCGGATACTCCAACAGTACCTTAATCTTGAGCCGTTGTAGGTCCCCTTTTGACGCAACACTGCACATGGGTGATGCAGCACCTGTTACTTGGTTACTCCAACAGCACCTCAAGAGGCTTTTAGCTCAACTCATAACCCTCTTTGACCTTACTGTTTGACGCGACCCCGCACATGGGTGATGCAAGACCTAACTAAGTAGGTCTAGAGAAGTCATTGGAGTTGTGTTTTTTTTTTTTTTTTTCATAGTAACTCACTTGAGTCCTTTCCCTAAACAAAAGTTTTACTTGGTCAACAAAGGGCATAATCTCATCTCCTAGAGGAATCAGGTATCAAAATATTCAAAACATCTCCAGATTGCTTACAAAAATTCAATGCTCAGGGGCTTAGTTGACATATTCTTTTCCTTTTTATTGTTTTATTTAATAATACTCTCTAAGATGGGGATGCTCGAAGTTAAGTCTGCTGGACAAAAACTCAAGAATTTTTTTTTTCAAGGGAATTCTTTTCAATTGAATAAGAACAAGCAACACCAAAGAATTCATATCCCTACCCCACACATAAATCAGACAGTGTCCTCAATGTCGGAACAATAAATAAAAGGAAAGGAACTAGTACTCCCCTGGTTTAAGTCTCTAACTCTGATGTAGAGTGCTCCTGTCAAAAGTCATCGGGGTGGTCATCGGCGTCCTCATGTGTGACCGCATCGTCGGAATCGTTTTCGTCCTCCGCTGGTTGACAACTAGTTGGGTCTATATTCTGCTTGATGCAAAGGGCCTCGACCATCCGGGTCAGATAAGTGAGAGAGAAAGAGAAAGAAGAAGGAGGAAGGGGGTGGTTGAAAGTGAGGTAAATTTTTTTTTTTTGGATTTTTTTTGGCCTTTTGGCCAAAAGTTGGCGCCTGGGGCGCCAACTTTCTGCCCAATTTTGTTTTTAAGTATGGATGCTCCATACTTTTCACACCCTTCCTTTCCTATGAATAACTACTAAAACAAAACAAAAAATGAAGAAGAAAACTTATTGGGTTGCCTCCCAATCAGCGCTTGTTTAACGTCCTGAGCCTGACGGATATCTCCTTAATTCTCAGCTTCCAGTGCCACGGAGGTTCTTCCTCTGTCAATGTCTCCACCATGGTAAGGCTTCAATCTCTGCCCATTTACTTTAAAAGCGTCATCAGAACCTATTGGTGCAATGACAATCGCACCAAAAGGTGTAACCTCCTTGACTACGAACGGTCCTGACCACCTAGACTTCAATTTCCCCGGGAAAAGTTTTAAACGAGAGTTATAAAGTAATACTTGCTGTCCCAGATGAAACTCTTTTGGAAGAATCCTCCTGTCATGCCATCTCTTGGTTCTTTCCTTGTAGAGGCTAGTACTCTCATATGCAAAAATTCTGAATTCATCAAGCTCATTCAACTGAAGTAGCCTTTTTTCATCAGCAGATTTAGCATCAAAATTCAGCAGCTTAGTGGCCCAAAGTGCCTTATGCTCAAGCTCCACTGGAAGGTGGCAAGATTTACCATATAATAGCTGAAACGGTGACATGCCGATAGGAGTCTTGAATGCCGTTCGGTACGCCCACAAGGCATCATCAAGCTTCTGGGACCAATCCTTCCTTGATTTCCCAACAGTCTTCTCCAGAATTTGCTTCAATTCCCTGTTAGATATCTCCACTTGCCCACTAGTTTGTGGGTGATATGGAGTAGTGACACAATGAGTGACACCATATATGCTAAGCAATGATTGAAACTGTCGGTTACAAAAATGAGTGCCTCCGTCACTGATAATGGCCCTTGGTACCCCGAACCTGCTGAATATATTCTTTCTGAGAAAGGATACCACCACCTTAGCTTCATTAGTGGGAAGAGCAATTGCCTCCACCCACTTTGAAACATAGTCCACAGCTACAAGGATGTACTTGTTAAAAGAACTTGGGAATGGCCCCATAAAATCAATTCCCCACACATCAAATATCTCAATAACAAGAATGTTGTTGAGTGGCATCTCGTGTCTCCTAGAGATATTCCCTGTTCTTTGGCAACGATCACATTGCTCCACAAACTTCCTAGCATCCTTGTACAATGTAGGCCAATAAAAACCGCTTTGTAGTATCTTAGCAGTAGTGCGTTCTCCAGCGAAATGTCCACCATAATCTGAACCGTGACAATGCCAGAGGATTTTATGAGTTTCCTCCTCCGGGATACAGCGACGGAGCATTCCATCTGTACATCTGAAAAATAAGAAAGGTTCATCCCAGATATACCGCCGAACATCATGCATGAACTTCTTCCTCTACTGCCATGTGAGTCCCTTTGGTATCATCCCAATGGCCTTATAATTAGCAAAATCAGCAAACCAAGGAACACTGCTAATTGCCAAGACATACTCATCTGGGAATTCATCATGAATTTCCATTTTTGAATCATCTTGCAACTCCTTAACCTGAATTCTAGACAAGTGATCGCCTACCACATTCTCTACCCCTTTCTTGTCTTTGATTTCAATCTTAAACTCTTGGAGTAGCAGCATCCAACGGAGAAGCCTAGGCTTAGCGTCTAGCTTAGTCAAGAGATATTTTAGAGCAGCATGATCTGTAAAAATAATAACTTTGGAACCAATCAAATACTGTCTAAACTTATCTAGGGCATAAATAACTGCAAGCATTTCCTTCTAATCTTAATATCATCCTCTAAGGACTCATCTGAATCTTCTTGAAAAAGACACTCATGAATGGCTTTGTCAATTACATCAATTCTGAAACAGTCACTATTATCAACTGGGTATTTCATGGATTGAAACACATTGTAAGTGACTTTCGTCATTCATTTGGAACTCCATCTTTCCAGCCCTTGCTACATCAATTATCGCTCTAGCAAGAGCCAAGAAGGGCCTTCCCAAAAGCAAAGGAAGTTCAGCATCTTCCTCCATGTTAAGAACCACAAAATCCACCGGGAAGATGAATTTGTCCACTTTCACAAGCACATCCTCAATGACACCTTCTGGCTTCTTAATGGACCTATCCGCCAACTGTAATGACATCATAGTAGGCTTCATATCTTTAATGCCGAGAGCTTTTGAAATAGATAAGGGCATTAAATTAATACTAGCTCCCGCATCACAAAGTGCTCGCCCATGTTGACATTCCCTATTGCACAAGGAATGCTAAAGCCCCGGATCTTTAAGCTTTGGTGGCAACTTAGTTTGAATGATGGCACTACACTGCTGAGTCAATGCCACTGTTTCGGCCTCTTGCAACTTATGCTTCTTGGAAAGCAAATCTTTCATGAACTTTGCATAATTAGGCATATTTTCAAGAGCTTCTGCAAAAGGGATGTTAATATGCAATTTCTTAAAAATATCCAAGAACTTGGCATACTGTTGTTTCTGAATCTGCTGCTTCAACCTTTGGGGATAAAGAGGTTTTGCATAAGAAGGAGTGGGAGGCTTCTTTGCAGCTATCTCCTTTGGAACTTGCTGCACATTACATTGCTCAAACTCTTCCTCCCCTTTCTCAGACTTGTCCTTCATTGGAACAGATTTCTCAACCGGCTGAACCACTATTCCACTCCTTGTAGTTATGGCCTTACAATGCTCCTTTGGATTGACCACAGTATCACTACGGAAGGACCCTTGACTTCTCTCTGCTATTTGCTTTGATAACTGACTAATCTGATGCTCCAAATTCCGGATCGAAGCCCCCTGATTTTTGAGAGAAGAATTTGTTTCATTCCGGAAAGCTTCTGCCCCCTGTATGTATTCAGTAGTGGTACGAGTCAACTGTGTTAAAGCCTTTTCCAGATCAGTAGTGGTGGTTTGGTGGAACTGCTGAGGTGCTGCTTGGGATTTATAGGAGAAGTTTGGGTGAGATTTCCAGCCAGGATTGTATGTGTTGCTATATGGATTAAACTGATTTCTAGGAGGATTACCCATGTAGTTTACCTCAGCTGTTTCTTCAGTAATGAATGCTGCACACTCTCCATTAGTGTGTTCCCCTTGGCAAAAATCACAAAGAAAAGGAGGTTGAGAAGTGATAGATGATACTTGAGAAGAGGCAAGCTGTTTAGTGATAGAAGCTAACTGCTGTTGGATCACCTTGTTTTGTTGGGCAATGGTCTCATTGTGGGCCAACATTGTATTGTAAGAGTCTAGCTGAAGAACTCCCCTTTGGTTGTGGAGTAACAGTTTCATTTTCAAAGGACCCCATATCTTCAAACAACTCCAATGCTTCTTCGGGAGTTTTATTTTTAGCGTACCACCTCGCTGCAAAGATTAATCATCATCCTAGAGGACGGAAGCATCCCTTTGAAGAATATCCTCACCTGATCATAGTCTTGCAGCTCATGTTGTGGGCACTTCCTAAGCAACTCCTTGAATCTTTCCCACGCTTCACAATATGATTCGCCATTGCCTTGAGTAAAGCAATTGATGTCTGAAAGCAGCTTTGTATACTTAGAAGAAGGGAAAAATTTCTCAAGAAACTTTGTGGTAATAATGTCCCAAGTGGAGAGACTTCCATTAGGACAAGAACGAAGCCAAGCTCCTGCTTTCCCCGTCAAAGAGAAAGGAAACAGTCTCACACGAATAGCATCTCCCGAAACTCCATTCATCTTGATGGTATCACAAATTCGCAGAAAAGTCTCAATATGCTGATTAGGATCCTCTAAATCACTCCCACTAAAAGAGCTTTGTTGAACCAAGCTTATGAGAGATGGCTTGATTTCAAAATTATTTGCATTCACAACAGGATTGACGATGCTAGTTGCAGCCCTGGCAGGATTAAGCGTAATGTAATCGCCCATGGTCCTTCTTGGAGGAGGAGGAGGAGGAGGATCTGTAATATTTTCTGCCATTATAACCGGTTTAGTCTCGCACTAGAGCTAACAACCTTTCCTTTTCTCTCGTTTAGCAAGTTTCCGGTTTCTCTTTCTTTGTCTTTTCAATTTCGGGATCAAATCTGCAGCGAATTTCGTCAATGGTACCTCTCATAAACGAGTAGGATAACAAAAGAAAAAGAAAAATCCAATCTAGAGTTTCAATAACTACTCTTAGTGTTGAAATAAAACTATTCCCCGTCAGCGGCGCCAAAAACTTGATAGCGACTTCGGCAAATGCACCGGTCGTTACAAGTAATAATGTAGTGAGTAAAAGATCGTTCCCACGAGGAATAGTACTCCAACCACTAATTCGTTATTTCAGCTTTAGTTGGATCAATGAGCAATAGGGGGTGAGTTGTAACCAAACAGAATTTTAAGGAATTTAATCAAGAACAAGCATTCAAGATTAAGAATCTCAAGAACGATTGTTTAAAAAAAAAGATAATCAATAGAGAAAAACGCAGCTAGGGCATAGAAATCCCCCTATGTTCATCCAAGTATTTGAATTAAATCCCTAATTGACTATTACTCCCATGATTGACGATCAATTCTCTAAAATTAGACTAAGTCCCAATGTCTTGACGCTACCTTAGTCCGTTATCTTTAAAAACAACCTAATGTCTTAGTATTGTTTGGAAAGATCAATGTATTTAAACCGAATTATGAGATCGCATAAACTCGTAAGCCTATGTCTAGGTCATGCAACTTTATGATGAATTAACGGTTCCAGTTAAATGCACCAACATCTCTATTGTCATACACCAACCTATGAACAATCTAAAAGGTGATCAATCTTTAAGAAAGCTTTAAGCAAAGATAATTCATTCAATCATGGTAAATAACGTTCAATCAAGAATTCAAACAAATACTAAAATTCGCATAGGGTTCATCCTCGCCCTAACTACTAAAGAAGACTAGCCAAGCATGGCTAGGTTAACAAAATAGAAGAATAGAGATGAAAATTAGAATTGTTCTTGCGTCCTCTTTCTTCCTTCAGCCGTCTCCTTCTTTTCTTCGTCCTTTCTCTCTAAACCTTTGGTAAATACCGAGATTTAGAGAGCATAAGGATGTGTCTTTCTTTTTTTCTTTTGTGCTTTTGTTATTTCTGCGTCTTGTCTCTCTGGTGGTCTAGTGTGTCTCTCCCTTGTTCTTTATATAGAAATTCCCTTAGGTTGACTTGGGCCGTGATCTGATCCTGTCTTAAATAAAAGATATGCAATATCCTTTTGAGATCTCCAATCACTTCCAAATATTTTGTAATCCACTCTCTCATATTACACAATTGATTCAAATTGATTTCCTTTTTCTGCTCCTTTCTCAATCAGCTAATAACTCCTGCAAGATATATAAAATAGTAATAAATTTAATCCAATATATCTCAGAATTGATACTCATTTAATTATAAAATATGCACGTATCAGTGAACATAGACCTTCACTCATTCAAACGGATGAACTGTTGTAGTCAATGCCTAGACATTCGGTCCAACAAATTTGTCCTTGAAGTGTAGATCATCAAGACAATGTTTTTCATCCTTCAATTTAGAGTTATTAATCCTCACCTCGTCATCACTAGTATTTCCACCTAGTCTATTACTTCCTTATTATCGGCCTTTAGCTTGTTTTCCTTTTCATCCAAAAGCTGATCATGATATCAAATTCACTAATATAAAATCCAATACTCATATTTGTATATTAACTCTGTTATACTCAAGTTCATTAAATAAGAATCTTCTTCTTTATCACTTACGACTGGGGTAGGCAAAGCCATGTTTCATATTTGAGGTTTTAGAAGAATCAAAATGTATAAGCATAGTAACTTAGCACTCAATCTATGGGTAGCTACATTCAACTTTAGGGATGCTCACTATTAAGAGCATGCAGATGTCAAGCCTAAAATTGCATCCACTATATCCAACACTAAAAAAAAAACTAACTCATTTGGAGGTGGAGAAAATACAAGCAAATAAAAAATAAAGTAAACCTTGAAAAAAAATGCCAAAATTAACATTCAATTATCTGATAATATTGGTAGAATTCATGGTTAGTTATAATTATTTTTATATTGATTGCATTTGTATTTTTAGAGTTTTCTGTTGAATTTATATTGCATAATATAGTTTTTTTATATAATAATCCAATAGGTTTCTGTGAAACAAAATAAAATGTACATTTTTTAAAGGTCAATGTGCAAATTTAGCAACAAACTATTTTCCTATGGGCACCTAACAAAATTAACTATTTTTGGGTGTAAAAGTAGACATAATCAATTTATTTGGTAGCATATATAGCAACACTGTTATCCCCGATTACCTTTTGTTACTTTTTGCAATGTGGGTCCCACCAATCTTCTCACTCTATTATTTTAATACATTTTTAGAAATATGTGCCTTTTTTAATGGAAAAATATGACTTTGACCCATAGAAGCAATTTTATTTAATTCAACTTCCAAAAGATTCTAAAATTTCACTGCACCACATTGGGTGAAAATAAAATTAAGTTTTGTCAATGAAAAGAAAATAATGCCATTACTTTATTTTTTTCATAAGAGCATTTACAAGACAAATAAGGGCATTCACAAGGCAAATAAATGGATTTAAAAGAATATAGGGAATTTTAATAAAAAAAAAGTACAAGAAAAATATGTGAATGACCAAATATTAGGTTTGTGCTTTTGATACATTTTCATTTGTATTATAATATGTGAATAAGTTTGTGCTTTTGATACATTTTCATTTGTATTATAGATTGTTGACTTGAAAAATTTTAGGTTTGGTCTTGAAATTTTATAAAAACATATTACGTTTTAGAAAGCTATGTGTTTGATATACTTAAACTACTCTTAATTAATATTAGGGAAAATTAATCATTAGATCTCTATAGTTTTGATTTGGTCATTGCAACTTAATCTCTAAATTTGGACTCAGTATACCTCAACCCACATAGCTTTGATTCAATTGAAACCCAGAGCTTAAACTCTTACTCATTGCAAGTACTCATTCTTATAGCTTTATCTTTTTTTTTTCAATCAAGGCAAGCAATAAGCTTGTATTCCCTCCGATCCTAAGTATAGGACAACATTTGGGAGTTGGTTTTGGTCCTAATTATAAGACAACATTTTAATTTTTGTCAATTTCTTCCTAAAATACCCATATTTTATTCTCTCAAGTGTGTTTGGTTTTTGGTGAGTATATGTAAGTGGGTGCGTAGACTCTTTCAATCAGTGAAACTTTTAGATATATGTGTGTGTCTACACACAAATATACATAGACACACACATGCACATATATATGTGTGTGTGTATACATATATGTATGTATGTATATATATGTGTGTCTGTGTATATATATGTATATATGCGTGTGTCTACACACAAAAAATCTATATAGACACACACACACACACATGTGTGTGTGTGTGTATACATATATGTATGTGTGTGTACATATATAAACACACATACATATATATCTTTGTGTGTGTGCATATATATGTGTGTAGATATATGTACACACACATATATATGTATACATATATATACATACATACATGTATATATAGCAAGACCATTATTTCAATTAGATAGTGTGTGGAAAAGAAAATTTTAAGTTGGAGAGGTATGTGGTAGGAGCTATTAATTCATTTTTACTTATGTTGTTTTAAATTTATATAAGGGCATTTTAGGAAAATGAGTAAAATTAACTAATTTAAGTTCTTTCCTTAATCTCTCCAAAATCGATTAAATATGTCATATAATTAGGATCGGAGGGAGTATTGTACAACAAGCAGACAACAATCAACACAAAAACATGGTGATCCTACGAGATACGCATTGGTTCTTGACACAACTGGTTTGAACAAATTATAGCAGGATCATGAATATGTGACATATCCATGCCAGCTTCGCGATTAGTCTTGGCAAGTTAATATGCACATTTAGTTCTTTACTATGGGAGTGCATGATCTCTAGATTCCAATTGGAAAAAAAACAAAAAGAGAGATCTTATCTCACTTATTTCATCCCTCAAGGATGTGATGGGTCTACAATAAACTAGTAATAAGTTAACATCAACCCACAACTTGCTACCCACTCCACGGCAATTCCAGGTTGCCATAATCATAAGGGAAAATAAATAAAGAGTTTAAGAGAAGACAATCTTGGATATCTGGAGGCTTATATCCTCATCACTTATTTCCATTGCAAGCTTTGGTATCCCACCACCATTATTTTTCAATCCTAGAACTACACCCTCAGATTTGGAGATAGATGCAGTTGATGTAGCAACATGTTGGGCTTCATGGACAATCATAGCAACCTCAGCAAGAAATTGAAGCTAATGAAGTCATGCCAAACACCACTTAAGCGAAAGTGAGCTCATGCGAAAGTAAATTTCCACTCACAACATAATGGGCTCTCTGACTTGTGCTCTTTGTGCCTGCTTTAGATTTAATGACTTGAGTCTTGAACCCAGTTTGCTTCATAACAAATCCATCCAAATGGCCCTTATTACTAGCCCCCATTGAATTGAGATTCATATTATCCTTCCCTCAGCCTATACATTTTAGGCATCACATTTTGAGACTTTCAAACCTGTAACAAGTTGACAACTAATTGTCTCATCAGAACGATTAAACCAAAAATTCACTTCACAATTTTTCACGTTATTTGTTCATATATAAAGAGTTTTTGCAATATGTTTTTCCACACTTGACCAACTTGAGGGCTGTAGACCACCCTCTCTTTCTAAAATACCACACAATTTATTCTAATGATATTTCAACTTGATGGATAACTACTTATTCTACTCATTATTTCATCACGCATCCTCTCTCTCTCCCTCTCATCACTCAAGCTGTAACTTCTTTTTTTTAGCTCAAATATCTTTGACATATAGTTGGCCAACATCTCACACTACTAAGCTAGTGCTCTTTGTCGCAATTCAACCCACCACTGCAACAGTGACATGTATTCAAGTTCATAATCCATCTAAGAAAGTAAAAAAGTCATAAATCATATCAATACATGAGCAAAAACACATAGACATATCATTAAATGATCAAAGGCACACAAAAATCATAGAGATTCATAGCAAAGTTATAGTTCAGGAGCCTATATACATTGGAAAATTCAAAGACAAACCAAAAACTTTCTACAAGTCATGGAACCCATAAACAAAAGTAATTAACCAGATCGTAAACTATTCAAAATGATTATTGTAAATATCTAATTTTATTTATAAAATCCACATTACAATCAGCATATAGAATAAATCACTAGCAAAATGTTTCCATCATGCTAATTAAAAAAATTGACAAAAACCCATCACTATGACAAAGTAATAGCAAGAAACTTCAATGGAAATCATAGAGTTAGCGATCTACAATATTGAAAAAGCTTTATTACTTGACAAGAACCTTTGGAAAAATCAAATAGGCATTGAAATAATAATGCATCAAGATCATACTTGATACTAGGAGCAGCCAACTCTCCCTATAAATAAATATGCAACCCCACACTTGACAACACAAGCAAATATATTTTTATTCAACATGTTACACACACACACACAACGAAATGGAAACAGTAATTTATTTTGACGAGAAGATGCCCAAGCACACCGTTTTATCAATGAAACTCTCTCTTTAGCTAAGCATATGGTTCGTGCAAATGAACTCTACAAAACCATGCCTATGAGCTAAAGTAATAAATGACCATAAAGTAAGGTATGACATCTAGCATGAGCCTACTCGGGAATGGATGTCCATCGCAATCCTTTAAACCTATGCGCGGTATCAGGCAAGGGGATCCCATATCCCCTTACATCTTTTTTCTATGTATGGAACGCCTTTCTCAAGCTATTTAACGAGAGGTTTAGAGTAAGAATTCAAAAACAATCAAACTCAGCAAACATGGACCCAGTGGCGGATCTTTGATGAGGCCAGAGGGGGCCATGGCCCCCCCAAAAAAAATTAATCATGCAAATTGAATGTGGGAATGTGGGATCTTTTGGGTTTACGCCAGTGGTGGATCTTTGTTGATGGCCCCCCTAAAAAAAATTAATCATGCAAATTGAATGTAGGAATGTGAGATCTTTTGGTTTAAGCTACAGAATGTGAGAATTGTTCAACCAATTAATTAAATTTAATGGACAATGATAAATTAAATGTATGTGATTAATTGATTGATTAATTATTCCAATTATGTCAAAAGTCCATCAGCATCACTCATATTATTTTCACACCCTTTGGCGTAAAGTTCAACATGAAAGCTGGATAATTATACTCCTTTGGCCCCCAATTTTTTTAAAAACATTCCCCCCCTTTTTTTTTCATTCCCTCCTGCAGTCCTGCTCTGTAACATCCCATTTTCAAAAGTAGTATAATTTTTTTCATCAGAGTAGAGCATCGGAGCAACTGAGTCACTGATATATATATATATTCAAAATGCCGTAAGTCTGGCTAATTACAGAAGCGGTACGACAACCGAGAGTTTTTAAAGTAAATATCAACAGAAGTGTCTCCCTGGCGATCCCCACGCCGTGGCAACAAAAGATGGTCTTCAGCCGGATCCCTAAACGTGCTGCTTACTCTTCTCCTCGGTCCTCGATCCTCCCGACCCTGAAGCTATGTGAAGAGCTGAGGTCCATTGCAATCGGACCTCAGGTAACGGTTAACCTCATGTTTATATATACAATATATATGTTACGGACACTCATACCATTAACAACATATGAACATACAACACAAGTATCATACAAACAAGCGTATCCCGGTGGCACATAGGCCCCCTGAAGCTTACCTTAGCAGCACCTAGGCCCTCCCTTGAAGCGTACCCTGGCAGCACCTAGGCCCTTAGCAAACGTACCCTGGCAGCACCTAGGCCCCTAACAAGCGTATCCCAATACCCAGCAAGCATAACCATAACAACAGTACGTGAACATACCTGTAACATCCCAACTTTTCAAAAGCAGTATAAAATTTTTTTTCATCAGAGTAGAGCACCGGAACAAGAGTGTAACTGATATATTGATATAAAATGCCCACTGGCTAGTTACATAAACGGTATAGTAACCGAGAGTTTCCAAAAAGTAAAGGATAATAACGGAAAGTCTTCACCGGATCCTCGAACCCCTTTGCTTCCCTCTCTCCTGGCCCTCGGTCCTCCCGAACTCGACGCTATGTTAAGGGCCGAGATCCAGCGCACCGGATCTCGGTAACGGTTAACCTCATGTTTATGTATACACATACAAACGATGACATACACAACATCATCAGCACATACCATCACTCTATCACAACCCATGCATATGTATTGCCCCCAAGATGCGCACAAATTGCACCCAAGATACTGAGACCAGATTGCACCCAAGATACGGACAGATTGCACCCAAAGATACGATGCATTGCACCCAGCATACAAACATAACCTCTAACCACTATATGCATTCAAACAGTATAACATCTATACAACACACCTACCACATATATGCATACCATAAACATCAGAGTTAGTGTTACAGTACGCGAACGTACGTACCCCAACACTACCTAAACATATAGTAGACATAAAGTCATCTTCTATCACATATCCTACACCCAACACATATACGCATACGATAAACATCAGCGTTAAGGTTACCAGTACGAGCACGTACCTTCGTTGATTCGGTGATTCTCGCACGTTTACGGAAACGGTCGCTTTGACAAAAAACAATAAACGTCCTGCGGACAACAGAACGACAAAGAAATCAGAGTTTCTGACGTCCTATAAGAGTAATATCACTTCCATTAGTGATTTGACACAATAACTGGAATTTTAGGTAAAAATTACCATTTTGCCCTTCTACCCCTAATCGGCGGAATTTCGCCAGCACTTCGTTACTTTGGCCCTACTTTTCCAAAATTTTGACATAGCTCCTACTCCAACATATTTTCGAAATATAAATCATTTTAATTAATGATTTACATCATAATGAGCATTTTAGGTAAAAATTTACCATTTTGCCCTTATTGGCGAATTTCGCGAGCTTCGCTATTTTAACTCTAATCTTCCAAAATTTTGCGAACTTCGACCCCACCAATATTTTCGAAATAATGACTAAAATACCCCTAGCATATGATATCTAATCATACTCGGAAGATTAAAGACTAAACTAGCATTTCTACTCTAACTACCTAAGAATTACGAAAGCTTAAGTACCGAAAAATTTACCCAGAGCTTCGCGCAAAATTCCCTGGACTCCTTCCTCCTCCGCAGCTCCTCTCTAACTTCTCTATAGGATTTCTAAGAGTGGTTTTTGGTGTGAGAAATGCAAGAGAATTCAAGGCTATTTATAGAAGAATTTAGGGATATACAAGGCATTTTCCAAATTGTTCTAAACCATGGAAAATCAAATGCATAATGGTGTATAATTCTTGTCCATGGAGCTGCTGGTCGACATGCATGGGCTGAGGTGGCAGCCTCCAATTGCTCCAAAAATTGATGACTTAGGCTCACTTTATGCCCTGCCTGCCGTTTTCCCAATCGGTACCCGATTCGCGTGATTTCGGAGAAATCTCAAACTTCTGGATTTACAACTTTGAAGACCTTCTCTTCCTCATCAATAATATCTATTTAAACTTGAATTTTGACTTTAGACAGGGTTCCAACTGTCCGGCTGAAGTTTCTCGAAAAACGTGTCCGAACGCGTCCGGTTTCAGAATGCATTTCTGAAATCACCAACTTCTTCAGAAAAATTCACTGATTCCAAATATGTCAAAATAAATTCAAACTCATGCCTAGATGTTGAGTTAGAATTTATTTTCCTTATATCCAAAAATATACCTATATGCATTTTTCCCTATTTTGTTTTATTAGGAAATGCACAAACGACTTCAGAATTTTCTCCCGGAAGAGTATAACGGAAGACAAAATTCCACTGATCATTATTTTTCCCTGACTTTGGAAATCCCATTGATCATTATTTTTCCCTGACTTTGGAAATCCCATTCCTAGATCTCTAGATAGGATCCGTTTCCTAATTTCTAAATTACTATTCACATTTTTTACTTTAATTTAATTATATTAATATAATATGTGCAACTTGCACAACTTGCTCTTCTATTTCATTTTTCATTTTTATTTTTTTTATTTTCGTTTTATATTTTATTTAATATAAAATAATTATTTAATAATTTTTATATAATTTCTTACATAATTTTCCTATTGGTCCAAACTTGTATTTAGGCTTAAAAATACCTAAACTCAACTATTCTTGTCCAAAATTTACAATTAATTAGTAAATATATTTTTACTAATTCTTGGCCAAAAACCACTAATCTTAGGGTTTTACATAATTATCTCTGAATTTTCTTTGCTTATGCTTAAGTAATTAGCCCAATATTACTTAATTACTTTCTTATCAATAGTTGATAATTTTCTTAATTATCACACCTTATTACCTCATGACTTTTACACTGACACATTTTTTTCCATGTGTTCTCGTATTATCTTAGCATCTACGGGGTATTTCGGTCATTTCCTTACTTTTGAGTATTCTTCTACAATTTCTCCAAGTTTGTAATTTAATAAATTACCTAAATTAGGGACAATATCCTTCCCTATTTCAAGTAGATTTTTACTTGATTCTTTTATAGCTTTCACAGGGTATTTATAACCCATAATGTGCTTAGGGACCTATTTGCAAATTCTCAAACTTCTAGGGACCTAATTGCAAATTTTCTAATTTCTAGGGAGATTACCCTAACAACATGGTAAACTCATTACAAGGTGTTTGAGACCTCATATTCACCTATTTTTAATAGGTATTATTTACTCATTTTATGATTTTTACCCTAAGTCAGATTTTAGGGTATTACAATACCACAGAGCTATCAACTACCACAACAAACATATAATACACATAGCACATATACGCATACAATAATCATCAGAGTTAGTGTTACAGTACGCGAACGTAACTTCGTTGACGGAATACGGTGCGACTGTTGGTCAGAACGTACTCACAGGTATCCTATAAGGAAAATAGTGTATTTTTTACTAATCAATCATCATAACAGTCATTTTAGTCAAAAATGACCATTTTACCCCTGACTCCACTAATCGGCGAAATTTCGCCAAAACTTCGTTACTTTGACTCTAATCTCCCAAAATTTTCCATAACTCTTTCTCCAACATATTTTCGAAATATATATCATATTTAACCCTAAAACATGATATCTACAATATACTGATCCCTCAGCTTCCTCGGTTTGTCTATCATCATTCTCAGATTGTTCTTCCTCCTCGGTGTTTTGTGCTTCCTCTTCCTGTCTTGCTTGCCTCTCAGCTTGCCTTTCCTACCTTTCCTCCAGAAGTTCATCAACAAGAGCCCTCAAGTTGTGCAGAGTTCCCCTCATCTCTTGCATCTCATTTTGTTCTGGTTGGTTTGGTATTGGATTCACCCGAGGTTGTCTACCTTGCCCTCTGCCTCGGCCCCTGCCTCGGCCTCCGGAAGCTCCGGCTCCTCTCAAATTTGCCATGTCTCGTTTTTCCCTTTATTAAGGAAAACGTTAGATGTATATTAAGAAGACAATGATTACTTATCGCAGATTTTATCACACTAGTACTACAAACGAACGGACACTCGTAATATTTCCCTCGTTCAGGGTTTCGTTGGTTCTTTCCACCCAAAAACTGATAGAAGTTCTCAACATGGGTCAAATACCGCATGCATTTATCTTTGTCGGTCTCAGAATTTCGTCCGGCGTGACCTAGCTCCACATAGAAGCTCTGTGCTAGGATAGAATTACCGTCCAGTACAAACTGGCGATTATCAGAATTATCAGAGTTATCAGAGACTGATATCAGGGTTATCAGGATTATCAAGGACTGATATCAGGGTTATCAGGATTATCAGAGACTGATACCGGCATCGGTACCGGCGATGGATACACCGGCTCTGGGTTAGAGTGATGCACCGACAGAGGGTGGTACACCGGTTCAAGATGGTATACTGATTCAGACTTGTATACGAAATAAGATGGTACACCGACCTAGGCTTATATCAGTACTCATTTTCAAAACAAGCTCTTTAAAAAGGCGTAGAGCCTAACTCCGTTACTCAAACCAATTGGCCAGGTAAGTGTCTATCATGGGGGCCTCACCGAGTTCACGGCGACTAATTGGCGCACCCACATAGTAGAGCCTTGCCTTCGGCACCAAAAGGTTTGGAATAACTTAGTCAGATCTATGCCAGGACAACTGCTCTGATACCAAAAGTGTAACATCCCATTTTCAAAAGCAGTGTAATTTTTTTTTTCATCAGAGTAGAGCATCGGAGCAACTGAGTCACTGATATATATATTCAAAATGCCGTAAGTCTGGCTAATTACAGAAGCGGTACCACAACCGAGAGTTTTTAAAATAAATATCAACAGAAGTGTCTCCCTGGCGATCCCCACGCCGTGGCAACAAAAGATGGTCTTCAGCCGGATCCCTAAGTGTGCTGCTTACTCTTCTCTTCGGTCCTCGGTCCTCCCGACCCTGAAGCTATGTGAAGAGCTGAGGTCCATTGCAATCGGACCTCAGGTAACAGTTAACCTCATGTTTATATATAAAATATATATGTTACGAACACTCATACCATTAACAACATATGAACATACACCAAAAGTATCATACAAAAAAGCGTATCCCGGCGGCACATAGGCCCCCTAAAGCTTACCTTAGCAGCACCTAGGCTCTCCCATGAAGCGTACCCTGGCAGCACCTAGGCCCCTAACAAGCGTATCCCAATACCCAGCAAGCATAATCATAACAACAGTACGTGAACATACCACAGAGCTATCAACTACCACAACAAACATATAATACACATAGCACATATACGCATACAATAATCATCAGAGTTAGTTTTACAGTACGCGAACGTAACTTCGTTGACGGAATACGGTGCGACTGTTGGTCAGAACGTACTCACAGGTATCCTATAAGGAAAACAGTTTTTTTTTACTAATCAATCATCATAACAGTCATTTTAGTCAAAAATGACCATTTTACCCCTGACTCCCCTAATCGGCGAAATTTCGCCAGAACTTCGTTACTTTGACTCTAATCTTCCAAAAATTTGCCATAACTCTTTCTCCAACATAATTTTCGAAATATATATCATATTTAACCCTAAAACATGATATCTACAATATACTGGAAGATTAAAGATCAAAACAACTACCCTAGAACTTCAAGAACTACCGAACTAAAGACTAAGAACCGAAGAACTTACCCTTGAAGAACTTCCTACTCCTTCTCCAGAGCTTCTCTCTCTAACTTCTCTCTAGGATTGTTTGTGAATTGGTGAAGAATGAAGAGAAGTGAAGGGGTCTATTTATAGGCAAACTACATGGATCTTAACCCTTGGATCTTCTTTTGCATCAACGGTTAAGAAGATGAAAATGTGGCTTCTTGAGAATCACTCATTTTCCCTTCTTTTCTACCACACAAACCGTCCCCCCATGTCATCCTATGTCACCAAGGTGATGTCATCTCCTTTGCTTTATGGATTCATCCGATAAAGTCCCCTGTTCGGTGTTCTAATTGCGTAATCTTACAAAATCTCAAAAATCCAACAACATAGCCCTGAAGGTCTAATCTTCCTCTTTAGAAATATTTGGGTGAACTAAATTTTTGATCCCATTAAGGGTGTTTCCTAACCTGCTGACCATTTCAGGATAAACACCGTCGGTGACGGAAATGACTTCGGCTAACATCAACTTCGGGACAAAAATTCACTGATTCATAATATGTCCATATGTTTACCACTTAATCCAAGGATTTCAAGTTATGATTTATTTTCCATTGATTCTCATTTGTCTTATCTGCTCTTATTCACAAAATATCTTTTTCGTCTTATCTCTTAATCATTCTGCCGGTTACGGAAATGACTTCGGAGATAACCCACTCCGAGATAAAAATACACTTGTTTATAATATGTTCTGATCTTAGAAACCTAGTTCATGGTTTTCTAGATAGGATTTAATTTCTATCGGTTCTCATTTATCCTATTTGCTTTTTACAAAATATCTCATTTATTATTATTATTATTTTATTCAATAATATCATGATATTATTTTGCAAAATCTTTTCATCCCCAAAGGTCAAATATTTCAGCCAACTCCCTCTATTTTTTCATTTTTATTTATTTTTTAATTAATAAATATTTTATTTTATTTATCTTATATTTAATTTACCCAAAATTCTCCCATTGGTCCATTCTTAATTACATGGATTTAGGCTTTAAAAATTGTTAGAAATTCTTGTAGCCCTTGATCTTACTTTAGGAGATTACATCCTAACCCTTGATTAATGTTTAATTTGTAGAAATTGATTAATAAGTTTAATTAGTGCCCTAATCACATGATTAGAAACTTTTTAGGATCTAGGGTTTTCATGTACTTAATCTCACAAATTTTTCTTAACCTTTTCCAATTAATTAGCAAGTAGCTTTTATGCTAATTTTAGCCATAAACATTTAATTAAGGGGTTTTACATAATTATTCTTGGATATTCCCTTAATCATGCTTAAATAATTAGCCATTCATTATTTATTTAATCCCTTACTAATTTTTGATAATTTTCTTATTTAAGATTAATCATTTTCTCGCAACTATTTTACTGACATTGGTATTTTATGTCCCATATAAAATATTAAAAATCACGGGGTAACTTATGCTCCCCAAAATTATATTTAATTTTGCCTCATTATTTTCCAGGGAAAATAATCCAAAAATTCTCTAAATTAGAGACAACATACTCTCTAATTTTTAACAAATATTTTATTACCATTTAGGATTTATCATAATATTTTCAGGGCATTTTATGACCCACAAACTCACTTAGGGATTTTTAGCACTTTTTCTCTTCTAATCTTAATAGAATTTACCTTAGAAAATAAGATAATTATATCTCAAGGTTTGAGACCACATATTCACCTATTTCCAATAGGTATTATTCACGAAATTATGATACTTATCATAATTCAGATTTTAGGGTATTACACGCTCACAGACGTTAGACATTAGGGCACTGGGCACACTTCTTTTATTTTCCCAATCTCCATTGATAACTCAATAACGAGAAGAAGAGTGAGGAATGCACCTGTTATTCTCCCAATTTCCCTTGATAACTCATTTGTGATTTTTCAGCTCTTGCTCGCTACAGGTAAATTCTCCCATCTTATTTCTTTGCTCTAATTCAACTCCATATTTACTTTGTCTGGTCTTGATTCTTTTCTAATATAAGAAATTTCCTAATTGGTAAATCTCGTTGAAATCGTCGAGTTTATAAATTATTTTCTTGTTTCTTTCTTTATTTCCTTCTTTGTTTTCATTCTTTGATTTTGTTTGCTGTCGGTGAGAAATGATAGTAATAGATATCTTTGTTGTCTTCATAACTCTAAACTGGATTTGTCATTCCCCTGTATTTGTCGGTCTATACCTAATATTACGAACTTGGGATAAATATTTGGCTCTCCTAAATATTTATCCCAAGATCCGCCACTGATTGGACCTCCCTGTCCTATCTCTTCTTTGCAGATGACTTCATGCCCTTTAGTGGAACCTCCTCAAAACAACTTCAATTAATCTTAAACTATTCTACCTGACTTCTGCGTCGCTTTAGGTCAAGTTGCAAGCCAAAATAAAATGAGAATACAATTCTTAAGGAAAGTGAGCAGGCAAGATGATGTTTGATTATGTTGTCACCTTCAGAAGAACGAGCAGTCAGGCATGGAGTTCCTTTTTAAATTGTTGATGCCTTTTTATGATCGTTTTTTCAGAGTGAATTTTTTTAGGGAAGTACTTCATTATCATTCCATACTCCAAAGTCATACATTCATTTTTTATAAGAAATTCAATCATTTAGCTGCTGGATTTTATAATAGACTCTTTCGGTTGGATTGGACTCCAAGGAATGGGTCACTATTATGTTATATTCTTGATGGCATTGAGATAATTCTCAAGGTTTGATACATCTACTTCTTTAATATCCAGTCTTATCATCAAAACTTTTCCCCTGTATATACTGTGAAAATTGAGATGGTTTGAATTGGTATTTAAGCATGGATGACCAGGAAAAAAATATGATTTGGTTCCGTATAGCACATTTTATTGTCAGATATGCAAACTACGATATTTCCTCTTTGTTATCTTCACTCCATTATATGTGGTTGAACACTTATGGTAACTGATTTGTTTATGGAGATCTGTTTCAAAATATGCATGCTTCAATATAGAGGAAAACAATGCATGACCATCTGCATAATGTGACTCTGTGTGTTCAGGTGTCATTAAATTCTTTCAGTGGAAATTAAAGGATGCACTTCCAAAAACCATAAAAATGAAATCCCATATATCTGTTTGTAGGAATGGTTAATTTATGTTGGTTTGTGGTAGATTCAATAAAGTGTTAAAAGGTATTGGGATATGGTAGTTATGAAACTAATAAACACTCTAATCAAATAATCAATGAAGGAAAGAAAACTTTTGGAGAAATCTTATTCCTCACTATACCCTTAGTATCTGATACCTTTACACAGCTCTTGAGATTGCAGACAATAACACCTTCCCACATCTACAATATTCTATATATATTGGAACCTTCAATGTTATGCAATTTGGAAATTTCATGCTCTCTCTATTTGGAAGTATCAATTGAAGAGGGTACTCCTTAGCAGATGATATAAACATAATATAATAGACAAAGAAACTGGAAATTTATGTTGTGGCTATTATATTGCAGCAAAACATACTACTTTTACGTGGAAAGAAGACATTTGAGAAGACATATATATGCCAAGAGAGAGAAGAGATAAAATTAGAAAAGTTATATGAAGCTTTTCTTTCTCTTTGATGCTACGGCTATGAATAGAATGATCTAAACTAAATATTCATCTCAAATGCAGGCCAAAGGAGTGTAAATTTTCTGGCACTATGCAGTCTCTTCTGAGTTGTGGTGTCTTTCACTCTTGTTAGAGCTGAATGCTCTAATATGTAATTAGCAGCTACTTCCAGCACATCGTCTTTGGGAGTGTTATTTTTATGCCCTTCTCATGGGTTTCTGATGAAGTTTTTTTAAAGAGATTTTTTTGGGTGGTTTAAGGTGTGTTTAGTTTGAGGGGAGGATGAGAGGGGAACAGACCTTATATTGATCAAATTGTTATTAATGAGAAGAATATTCATTTTTATTGAGATTGTATTTTTGAAATATTAAAAATTTTCTATGGGCTATTTAGTAAAAGATGAGAGAAAAAATTTATCTCCTCTTCCTTCCCTCAAACCAAACAAAGTGTAACGGAGTAGTTTATAAAATGTCGTGAAAATTGTTATACTTTCCCAAATGCCTCATAATATTAATTTGTGATTATGTGCATTGAAAAGCTGTACAAGGGTGAAGTTCTTTTCGTTTGACTGTGGCATTGTAATATTAGGCTAAAACTATATATGAGATTGTTTTAAAAGTGTGCCCAACACCAAATATTTTTTTTGAGGGGAAAAAGTAACTATGAACTTCCAAAATATGTGTAAAATAAAACCATTATTTTAGGTTATTTCTTAATCATCCTCATGTCACCATTTTCAGCTAAAAATTCAAACAAATGGTCAATATTTATTTTTTCCTATATTTTGAAAGTTCATTATTACTTTTGCCTCAGAAAAAACCATTTGTATTAGGTGCACTTTTAAGAAAATTCTCATAAGTATTTTTGCATTTTAACTCTTCAACTAATGGTAAATGTATTTTTTCACTTATTTTAGAATTTCATAAATATTTTTAACCCTAGAAAAATACTCCATCCGGTCCTAATTATAGGAACATTAGCTTTTATATTACAATTTACACTATAAAAGTATTATTATAATTAAGACCGGAAATAGTATTTAGTGTTAAATGCATTTTTAAAAAATCTCATATATATTTTTAAAACTTAGTCATTTGAATAGATAGAAAGATAGGGAAACTTTTTAACATGTTGCAGGTCATCATTCCCAAGCTGGACAAGCCTGACTTGACAAGGAAATATGAACTTGAAAACGGGGCTGTGGGATAACGCATTGAACCTCTGCAGTATTTATTTGTTTATTTTATTAATATTCTTAAAAGACTGAGGATGTGTCACAAAGCTAACATGCCAAATAAGGTCACACTCTATCCTGCTTTCATTATAACATATCGGTTCCTTCAAATGCCTGTGTTGTTATAAGTAAGTGTTTATTTAGGATCACTTTCGGAACTTCTAAAAATGTTTATTCACGTTGATTAAAATAAAACTTGTCTCACATACTCTTTCTAGTCCTTATTAAAAGGCATTAGCTAGCAAGTGTATTTAGTCTTTTTTATAAGACACTTCCTTATTCTCAAGGATCATTCATTATTATTTTTCCATGTATGCCCCTTATTAATAAGGATAGTGGATGAGAGTAATAATTAATACTGGTATGATATTAGAGTTTAGTACAATTAATAGGGGTAATATTGAAACTTACTTAAATTCTAAGATAATTTTATTGACTTTAACTGTTTTTATTGGTTTATGAGAATTGTTAGTTAGTGTCTTATAATAAGGATCAAAAAGAATACTTACCTTATATATATCATAAATCATAATTAAAAAAAGTTGTTGGCTTCAATCACTATTCCAAACCTACACTAGGTTGACCAAAGACTTTATCCTTCTTTTTGTCAGCATTAGCTGAAAAAGAGCAATGTAAGAAATTAAGGTTATTTTATTGAGATAAAAAACTACTCCATCGGGTCCTTATTATAAGGCACCAACTAACTTTTCTCACAAATCAATAAAAACAGTTAAAGTCGATAAAGTTATCCTAAAATCTAAATAACTTCCAATATTACCCCTACTAATTGCACAAAATTCTAATATCATATTAATTATTACTCTCACCCACTACCTTTATTAATTACCCACTACCTTTATTAATTATGAGCAAATATGGAAAAACATAATTAATGCTCATTGGGAACATGCAAGTGCCTTATAAAAAGGGCCAAATAAACTTGGTAGTTGGTGCCTTATAATAAAGATTAGAGGGAAAGTAGTATTTAAGAGGTCAACGTGTTTTGAATGATAAGCTTTTCTGAAAAAGCATAAAAAGACAAGGTAATGTGATAGTTAATGCGTCTATCTACATTTTTTTTTTCATTGAAACCTTAATAGACATTGCAAAGATGTAGACGTATGATATTACGTCCTTAACCTAATAATGCAAGCGAGTCTTATATGTTGTTGACTTGTTGTGATGTTGATATGCTGGCGGTTTTCAATAAAGTATTTTGAAATCACTACTTTTTATGATGTCTTAGCTTGATACTATTTTCTTATGCTTATAGAAAAAAGGTTAATGTGTTTATAATCTTTTTTGAAAAAGTATAAAACAACTTAATATTCTTGTGCTTGCAATGAGAAGGCTTACGAAGAAATAGTCTATCTTTTTGCGCTTTTTTTATTATTATTTATATTATATACTTATTGAGTGTTTAGATAACTCTAAAATTGTAGATTTTAAAAGTCTTTTTCTATAAGTCGAGATAAAACTCTTCTAATATAAATTATAAAAGTTATTCTTTTTGAAAGCTAGTTCAAACAGATAATGCAATGAGGATTCAACTTACATGTGCCAGAGGGTAGAAGATTCAGATCGAGACAATGTGCCAGAGGGTAGAAGATTCAGATCGAGACAATCGAGGAATAACTTTTTGAATATTAAAGCCATGGGCTTTAATAAATATGACACTGAAATATGTACTCCTCAAAAAACGTTTTGTCTATATGAAGGACGAAGAGAGAGGGTAATAAAAGAAATAAGAATTATTATTATTATTGGTTAATGTAATTTACCTTCATTTTGGTTTTAGTCTTTATGGCTTGAAACCATTGGTTTTAGTCCCTAAATTTGCTTCCATCTATAATGTCGGTCTTTAGAGTTTAAGAAGGACTTGGAACTGGATTTAACGGTGTTATTTTTGCTTATTTGGCATTAACACAGTTTTGCTTATGTGGAGGGCTGACTTGGCATTGGGCAAGATGACACGTGCTCCCTAGGACTTATGTGGATATGTGAAAAAAAAAAGAACAAAAAAACAAAAACAAAACGCAATGCCAAGATGGTGTGCATGGGAACCATTCTGTTCCTCAGCACTGATTCTGAGATTAAACAGTTTTTTCTGATTCTGTGCCTGGGAAAAGTTCTGAGAATCAGAATTACGTTTGTTAACTCATTTTATTTTTATTCCTAGAATCAGAATTATGTTTGTTAACACATTTTTATTTTTATTTATGTAATTTTTATATTCAAAAAATTATTTATGTGGCGGTGGTGGCCGCGGCGGTGGGGATGGGGGTGGGGATGGTGGAAGTGGCGGCGGTGGCGGGGCGGCGGTGGTGCGGTGGCGGTCGCAGCGATGGCCGCGGCGGTGGCGATGGCGGTGGCGGGAGTGGCGGCGGTGGCGGCGGTGGTGGTGGTGGCCACGGCGGTGGCAGTGGTGGTTGTGGCCGTGGCGATGGGGGTGTTGATGGGGGTGGTGGCCGCGGCCGCGGCGGTGGCGGTGGCGGTAGTGGCGGCGGTGGGGGTGGTGGTGGCGACGATAGTGGCGACGGTGGAGAGGGTAGTTGATCCGTCGCTTAGGGTGATTGAAATTTCTTCACTTCGTCAATGTCATGATCAAGAGAAGGGGAAGAGAGAAGGGGAAAAATAGATTCTGGCTTTGTACCCTGGAATAGAAAAGCAGAAATTTTTTGCTTCTTTTTTTTATTCCCCAGCACAAAAAAGAAACCGGTTCATCCCGGGAATAAAAAAAAAAAAAAACGGATTTACCAAACACAATTCCCATCCAATTGTGTTCCTGAGAAAAGAAATTAAGAAAAAACTCATTCTGGGAGCGTTACCATGCACACCCGTAAGAGGATGAATGAGAAATTAAAGCATCTGAAAGGAAAAATGGAGAGGAGGTCAGGTCAAAGTGGACTCGCCGGCACCGGAATAGTCCAAAGTTTCCGACGATCTTCTGAACAACGTCTTTGAACGTATTGTGTTTGTCGCTTCACTCCGTTCAAAGATGAGGAACAATTTCTTCCTTGTGACATCTCTAAACCCGTTGCAGCCGTGATTTGTGGCTTGGAGTAGTAGATGGAAATAGAACCTGTTGCTCTTCCTCATCTTCTTTACTTCACTTAGTTGCCCTAATTTCTTCCCATTGCGGTCGTTATTTTTTAAGAAAACTGTGGCGATAGTTGTTTTGTGTGTGTGTTGTTTAAACTTCAGTGACGATTTGTTTTTTCTTTCTTCGCATCGGTCAAGAAGGTCTGAGAATAATGGGTCATCCTCCATGTCAGAGCTCCCATAAGCAACTCCATTAAAACCAGCACTTTTAAATCCCAAAAGGGAATCTTTATGTGAAGTTTATGGAGACAAATTCGAGTCTCTTCATTCGAACAATCTACTGTTGGAGAAGTGATTCAAAACTTGGTGGACCTCCTGAAAAGTCATTGTTGGACCCAATATTTCAAATTGAGTGGGCACGCCCCTGTCTTCCTTCTCATGCCATAAGAATGGGCAAGATGAGGAAATATTACTAACCATATATTCGCGCAACCTGAGATGTGATTTTGGAGATATTTTATTGGATTAATATAATTTATGCATTTTGATTTGGAAAAATTCATTTCATGTCGAAAATGTCAAAAAAGTCATATTAACAACTCCACATGTGGTCGATTAACAACTCTTTAAGACTTTTTCTAATATTTGGATTTCCTTTGGGACTTTTTTGATATTTTCTTAGTCTCTTGAGACTTGAAAGGTATTTTCCCTTTTGATTTTTGGCCATGTAGTTTCTTTTTCTTTTTTTAATAAAACTGGAATTAATATGTCAACAAAGACATTGCATCAACTACAACAAAGACTCATAACATTCATTAAAATCAGATTTGGGGTGACTATTCTTTTGAATTTGGTTGTAATGAGATTTAATTTTTTTGACAAGTTAATATCAAATGACCTGTTTTTATTGGTTTGTAGCACTAATCTTGGGCTTATTTATTAAATTTAATCAAGTGTTTCAAAGTTAGTGATATATTTCTCATTTCTTAAGTATACTTTTAATCATTTAAGTTTACATAAGGTATACTTTTGGTCATTTAACTTTATAAAGTATATATTTAGTCTTATAATTTTAATACTGTTAATGTTGCTAACGTAAAACATGAACAAAACAAATTCAAATTATGACGGTGTAAACTTAAGTGATGATTGTATAATTAAATGTTATTAATCTTAAATTTAATATATGTGTAAGTTAAAAAATATCTAAAAATCTAATGAAACCGTCAATATCAAAACCTAGATTATATTAAAAAAAATTATAATAATCTAAATATATTAGTTTAATAATATAATATCAAAATCTCAATTTCATTTGCAACAATTAGTCAGTTTATTTTAGTTCAATAATCTAAATTTAAATATATTATATTAATTATATTAAATCTTAAGTATGTTTTGTGAGCCGCACAGTCATTACTTGAATTTGTTGTGTCAACATTTTCTGTTAGCAATATAAACGGTGTTAGAAATATTGAACAAAAAATATATTTTTATAAAGTTAAGGGACCAAAAACATACTTTATATAAAACAAGCACGACACCCCCCCACACGTTGCACAGTGCAACAACTCGAAAAAATTAAAGGGCATCCTCACTGGAAACCCATCAAAATTATCAAATAATTGAATAAAGAAAATGCATCGTAAAAGAAAAGAATTACATTTCAAATCGACAAAAGAAAGAAAGAAAAGAAGTTGTCTCTTTATCTGGAAACACAACATGAACCACAACAACATCAATAGTTATACCCTTTTATGTTGGGTTAAGGGGCATTTTGGCCAACCAACTATTGGCTCAAGAGCATCCAGCATAAAAATCTATTAAAGGTACCAAAAATACCAACAAACTTTTAAAAAGGAGCGCCCAGCACAATGCCGTTAACACCGTTAACAAAAAGTTAACCTCCGTTATCAAAGGTGCAGATTGGCCAACGAACTCTTACTTCAGGAGCATCCAGCACAAAATTCTAAATTTTACTAAATTAAATAATTTCAGCTATGGACTGAAGTAATGAGGTAAATGCACTCCACAAAAACGTTTTCTCAGTTCCTCCATAACCAAACACAAAGAAAAATCCACCAACATTAGAGTTAATTGATGACATGACTGTATTGTAAATAACCTGTCGATCTACATTCAATGATCTGACTATCTTATTTAACTGCTTTTGTAGCTGAACTTTGTCATAATTTAATTCTTGACAAATTAAATGAATTATCAACATTAGCATGACTACTTGATGAAGGTTGTGGTGGTGAAGGAAAATTGGAGATACTCTTCCTATTTTGCTACAGGAGAGTTTCGATCTTAGTAAGAGCAACTTGTTCTTTTTTCGATGCTGATATTTGTATTGCTACATAAGTGAAAAGTAAGCATGAATAAAACTTGTTGGGAAAAAATGGTACTAAGAAAAAATGAAAGGGATATGAACATACTTGATGACATGGGGTCACGATGTGGAATATATAATAAGTCTTCTAATAGAATTCGAGAAATCTCCTTCCAAACAACCTCAGGCCGGGTAAGGCAACAACACAATAGCATACTCACAAACATACTTCACAATGACTGGCCAGTTGCTCACATGGAAGGTTCCTTCAAAGCTGCTACAAATTCACTGTCATTGTTTAACAATCCCAATGCCATACATGCATCACGATATGTGGGATATATGACACCATCAACTGTTCTAATAGCTTCGTAGGAAGAAGGGCCTTTTACTTTAGTCAACAAAATCCTGAGGGTAGTAGAATTCTCCTGATGAAGGTGAAGCATGAGTAAGCCGACTTATTGCTAATCCTCTTTTCCTTTTTTCCACATAAGCTCTTATTGCGATGATATACATAATATTGTGGAAATTCATAATAATATAATGTTTTTGCCAGATCCTCATCTTTATTTTGTTTCATCCAAGCAATAAACATAGAAGGACAAACTCTTGGCTTCTCTAGAATCTCAGCCACGTCATCGGTGTTAGAATAGATGACACATTGTTGGTCTGTTAGATGAAAGCTTAACCTTTCCACTGGTGGGAACCTATGTTGGATGTCAAATCCAAATATACACCAAGCTGCCTCACATGCAGATATATATCAGAAATTGTAATATTGTTGAATCTCATCCAGTGATCTCTGCGGATTGCCATTTTGGTTAGTCTCATAAATTGAGGCAACCACACGATCATTCCCTTCGCTAATATACTTGAATAGGTACTTGATTGTAGTAGACTGATTGCATTTTTTAATATTTATGTGAGCATGAAACATAGACAATAATGTAAGATTATATGGCACAACAAACTTGTTATCCAATGGAAGCCTTTTATGTCAACAGACTTGCCATCATCTCTTCACCTATATGTAGGAAATCCTTCATGGTCAAAAGTTGTATGTAGATTAAATTTTTTAGGGAAAAACTTTTTGCATTTCTTGTCCACCATACATTGTGCTTTTGGATTAAGAAGGCCACAATGAGAATGCATCATGAATTTTTGTACTAGTTCATACAATTGTGGATCAAACTCTACATCTGGGATCTCAGTAGATATGATTTTGTCTGCATCATCAGGTTCTTTTAGCTTGTCACGTTCTGCAAGCCATATAATGATGTGTGCATGTGGAAGGTCTCTTTTTTTGGAATTCAATTGTATAAACTTTTGTGATTGAAAAACACAGTTGAACAAAAAGTGTTAGTTATATTGTAGCATAAACTATAGTTGGAAGATCGAAAACTATTGAGAAGGGACAATACAAATAATATTAGATATGAGCACCTGCACAACATTTCCAAACAAATTCTTTTTTCTTAATGACATTCATTAGAGCCCTCAATTTGAATCTAAAAATCCTAGATAAGAAATCACAAGAGATCCTCTTTCACAAAACCTTGATATTTTAGGCCACGATGGGTAGCATGTAAATGTTATGAATAGATCTGGATACCCAACAAGTCTACATATTGTTATGGAATCTTGATAAGCTTGAATAATGTAATTTGCTCCACTAGTAAATGAAGAAGGTAGAATAATTCATTTGCCGGTATCGAATGCACTTCTCTCCCCACCAAGCAAAGAATCAGACAATCCTTGGTACATGTCGGCATTGAGCTCTTTTTGATGTGTCCTAACCCATAACAACCTTTGAGCCTTGTGTATGCATCAACCACAAATTGTTGAAAAAGTCTTCCAGCAAGTAAAATAGTTGACACCCCACCATCTTTAGCCATCAACTTATATACAAAGTATTCTCTTATACTAACTCTTTTCTTTGCTTTATTAGAAATAATATCATCTTCAAAATGGTCTATATCTTTCCTGTAACCATCCTCTCCCCTTGGAAATAAAGAGGGTACTACAATGGAAGATATGAAGGATGTAACTCATGTATCCTTTGAGGTGTACTAGACAACTCCTCAACAATAATGTCTATCCACTGGAAATTGACAATATCTCCCATGATCAATGCTGCAACTTCTAAAGTGGAGGGCAAGTTATGTCTTCGTTCATCATGTTGCCTGTTTCTAATCAAACGTAGCTAACCCATGAGGATGAGATCTACTAACCATTGAACTTGCCATACAATATTGTTTCACGAATAGATTAAATTCGTCCAGCACATTCTTAATTCGGTCAACAATTATTGGGTCGATGCTGTAGTCCTTCAAATTCTTGCTGTTAAGAAAGAAATACATATATTTGAGATATAGAGTGTTAATCATAAAAGAAAATTCATCTTAAATCTAATGTCAAAACATGTACTATATGTACCTCACTGCAGAAATCCTATTTTAAACTTCATTTTTTGTGTCATATATGTATAGTTGTAACACAATAGGTTTTGCTCCATTCTCAGGTAAAAGACTCCCTATGTGATGGTAATTAAGTCCAGAGAGAACGAAGATATAAGGGCCACAACTATTGTTTTTGGCATGATCGATTTTGCCACCCATGAAGTAAATGAGAACATGTTGTTGTAAGTCCTAATGTTTGCATGAAAATTCTTAGACATGGCTGATTTGTTTTATTATTATCAAAGACTAGATCATTCAACATAGTAGGAGGCAAAGGGTTTTCTGGGAGACGGATTTTTCCTCAATGACAACACATTTTAAAAAGAGGTGCAGCTGAAGTTTGGTGTTTCTAAACCTTTTCATTAAAACATATATTTGCACCACATATGCAACACTCATAAGTAAGATCTCCTTAATCTTGATACTCTACAATATTAGAAACATATGTGAGCGAACGAAAGTACCTAACATGAATGATATGATAGAAATAAAAACCAAACTTAATAATTATGTACCAATAATGAGTGGTCGCTTCCTTCTTAATGATTGAGATGTATTCTGTATCGTGTCACAAACTTTAGTGAACCTACATTTATTATATGAAATTGAAACTAAATATAAGTAAGAATTTTATTAAAATGCAACATAAGCGCAACATCACATGTAGGTAGCTTACCCTCAAATGGAAGTGCTTCATTCTGATTGGCGTTATTATCAGAACCCAAGAATTTGTCATATGTGAATTCATCATGTAGATCTAATCATGAAGATAAGTTGCCTCAATGAATACTAATGAAAAGACAGTGGATGGAATGAATGTAAAAGAAAAAAAATGCAAATAACAAATTTCATTTTGACAATTCAAGCGTCAGATAAACATTACTTGCATATGTCTGAAGAGGATGAAGGGTTGGCAATTGCTGCTTTGTTACTGTGGATTTATTGCTTGCTGAAGTAAGTTTAGTTGAGTCATATTCTGAATAAGTCGCAGAAGAAATAGCATGTGGGCTTGAAACTGTTTGCCAATATGGTAAAATTAATGCTTATCAAAGACATCAAATTAAAAAAATTTGAGTAATAGGACCATAAAGAAGGACATGTTTTAATGAAACGTTATTGATTTGAATTTCTACACTACCTTCAAGTGATGTCTCAAAATTAAATTCCAGGCGTCACGTAACCAAGGATGCATAATTTTTTTTGGTACCAGTGCTTGAAGAGCCAGTAAGAACTATACTACGAAGTTCAGAGTCAATTTCCATTGATCGAAACCTCTTACATCTATTTCAAATGGTACTATTCCTGAAATCCATTTCATCTGCATGAATGTAATTAGTAAGCTACCATTTATCACTAGATGATAGACCTCATGATGAATATTGCTATACCAAGAATTTTTGAAAGCTTGATATGGTGACTTGTCAATATTAAGAACATTTGTTATATCCTGAAAAACAGTACTCCTCTTAGCTTCTTCCTTGTAGTCAACTTTCACTCCATTATTGAAGTTCTGTCTTTTTTTTGGAGGCATGTTGAACTAACCGCTAACAAAAAAGACTAATGCAGTGTAAGTAAAAAAAAAAAGTCAGAGTTAAGTGGTGAACTTGAGATTCATTATGTAAGAGATGCATGATCAATTGGATGCAAGATGGATAGGATAATGACAATGCTATACATTTGTTTTATTGAGTATGGTTAGATGAGGACTATGCTACACAGTTAAATTCACGTGGTGATGCCAGTTGAGTGATTTTCAAGGAACCTATATGAAATTGTACATTGCTAATAATATAATATATACTTATGTTTAGAAAAAATTGAGAAGCAACAACTTTGGATTGTAAGCAAACAGAGGATAAAAGAGACTCTTTTTTAATAAACATTTTGATTTTATGTAATTGTGGTTAGCATAGTTACATGACTATAGTGGAAAATGCACGCAAATGTAAATGATATTTAATGCAAGGGCACAAATCACCTGTCTCCAGTAGAACTGATGCTTTTAATTGAAGTTACAACTATGAAAGATCTTTGACATTGAACTAAGGACATAAAAGCAATAGACAATTGCACCACTTTTATAAAGTTCCCTGCCAATCACCTATCCAGAGACAATTGACTTTAGCCTTCAGAAGAGGTGGAAAGTAATAAGTCAACCATGTTGGGACCTGTGCAATATGCAAAAGGATCAAACTCCACTGTAGGATCAAGCTCTTATTAAAACGTTATTCCATACTACATGCTGAAAATGGTAAATCTACTACTGACTACTCCTAGGAAAACCTATTACAAAGAACCTATCTATTTCATACCAAAAACACAAAAAAATTATTAGAAGATCAATACACTGAGAAGCACACTACAAATAAGTATTACATAGAACCTAAAACATTATTTGAATAGCCCAAAAAAAAAATTTAAACAATTAAAGATGTTACCTGAAACTTGTTACAGACTTATAGCATAGCAAACTGTACCACTTTGCGAAGATGTATGCACAATGAATGGCTATCCTATGTAAACTATATGTTTGACAGGTAGAAGATAAATGGTAAGTGTATGGTTATGGTCTGATAACTCCAAACTCATAATGAGTTCGTAACCTCACAACTTTAAAAACTAAAATAAGTATAATGTGTGTAAGTATGCAATGTATGTGTATAAATAAATGTAATATGTGCCTGTATAATGTATGCCTTATTTTAACATTTAAGGAAGGCATCAAAAGGGGTAAAAAGCATGATGAAGTCATGAAAGATATTATAGTATGAAAGCAATCTCTGAAGAATGTTGTTTTTTGGAATAATATAAGAGTGGTCCATAAATCTAGCTGCATTAACAAATGTATCTTGCAAAGATGAATTTCAATTATCATCAAAGTGGTTGAAGGCATAATGAAGGATATGATCAAAGAATGGAACAAATGAGAATCACAATTTTTGTCCATATTTTCAGTTCCTCAATACAAAAATAGCATTAACAAATATTTTACTAACCACCATATGGCAAGCCTATTTAATCACAGAAATGTTTCAAGAAACTTAAAACATTGAAGGCAACACCATAGAACAAGGTAAAAGATAAACAGAGACAACATCATATATCTAGGCAAAAATAATGAAGGTATCTTGCATACTTGACTTTAGGAATGGAAATAGGCCAGGCCAGGCCAAACTTTGGCTAAATAAGCCTGAGTCTGTAATGGGGGTAAAAGGCTTGAGCCTGAATGCAGACTTTTTTTTAGGCTCAGGCCTGAGCCTTCATAAGGCCTAGTCGAGCCTGAAGCCTTTTTAAAGGCTTACTTACAATGTAGGCCTTTAAAAAGACCTCATATTACAGGCCTCGAAGGCCATAATTAACTAATATAAGAATAGGGTTAGTACTATAATTAACTAATTATACTTGAAATTAGAATATAAAAATGAAAAAAATTAAATATTGTGTCATTTATATGATATAAATATAATTATATTTATTAAATGTGTAAACAGGCCAAGTCTTAACAAAAAAGGCCTAGCCTATTTACACATTCAGGTCTTTAAATAGGCCTTAGCCTGGCCTTTCTAACAAACATGCCAAGCCATACCAGGCCCTAAATAGGCCAGGCCATAGGCCGCCTGATAGGAGCCTGACCTATTCTCACTCTTACTTGACTTTCAAGCCTTGTCAGAATGGTATAAGGCATAATGAAAACCACAAATTATCTACCTTTCAAATTTTGTAGAGCCACTTAATTTGAATTTTAAATGCCAAGTAGGATATACATAGATGTTACATCAAAGTAAGAGAGACCAACACAAGTGGCAAGATACTCATAGGATACTTAAAGAGCTTGTAATCCAATCTACCGCTAAGTAAATTGGTGCTACTTGTATATATCATTAATATTCATTTCCTCTTATTTACATATATTATTTTTATATTAAATGACATGTGAAGAGTTGATCAAGGTCGAAGTAGAGTTTGAATATATTAAATTAATGTGTCAATCTTATTATATTTCATTTCCTCTGCTACTTTCACCTTACTATTGTGGTTATGTTGCAGATAAGACTTTTGGTCGTAACATTGTGGTTGCACACTACAAAGGTTAGTTAATGTCCCTTTGTATCCAAACTTTCCATAACAGAAATATGTGCATGACATACTATAGTGAATGATGAATCAATGATATTAATGATGAGATTGGAAAGTATTACACAGGAGGATGAAAAAGCCTTCCAGCTAAAGTATATGATTTTAAAAGTATGGATTAGATGTTTTCACCCGATAGTGTAATAGTGCATGATGGTTTTAAAAAGTTTGATGACTACTTGGTGTTGTATGAGTTTGTACTAGGAAATGTCAATCTTGAAAACTTAAAAATAGTGATAAGAATTTAGACATTATTTGATGTCTAATTTCATATATGTTGAAAGAAAGGAACTAAGTAGAATGAAGCAGTAGAATAAATGAAGACAATGTAATTGAGTGGCAGCATAAAAACATGTAAATGTTAGATGTGATTAGTTTTGATGATGTTTTATATAGATGTCATTATTAAGAGTAAAAAGCTTGCATGATATATTTATCTCCTACATTGACTAACTACTATAATTAATGTAGATTAGTCCAAGTTGAATAATAGCTCAAGAAGGAGATAAGAGATTTTAGAAAGAAGAAACTGAAGAGAATGTCAAGTTCAAGAAGAAGATGAGATATTGAAGAATTAAATTATGGAGAATGATTAAAAGAAGAAAGAAAGAAGAACTTGTTAAAAGGAATGATAAAATCATTATCCAAGTTTTAGATTGATTCTAGAAGTCTCCACGATGATATGGAAGTTGGAATGGCTCAATTCGGGGTTAAAATAAGCTACAATTGCATTCTTGAAGTCATGATCGAGCACACCAAAGTTATGCTCGAGCAAGGTACACTTCTAGCCTCTATTTTCACAAAATTCCGCTCATGCTCGAGCAGGACAAAAGGCATGCTCGAGCTGTTGGGATTCGTACACGCAGCGGAATAAATTTTTTGACGAATCCCTTAAGCGGATCGCTCAATAGCGTTTAAATATGGATTTAGGGTTTCCGAATCATACCTATGCCGAACAGTTCGAACTGGTGGGCTACCTTCTATCCTTGCTTCTTGATCACGTGGGCTAACGCCTTCTTGTTCGATCAGACAGGAGCAGACTACGCGTGTCCCCTCCCTCTACCGGTATCCACACGAACGGCCTTCAGAAACACGAACGGAAGCGTGCTAGCGCCTCTGAATTGTGTGTCTCTTTATTTTCTATCTAGGGTTTTTCGTGGCTTTCTAATACGCTCGACTAAAATGTCCCGTTAGTTTTTCTAAACCTGGCAGGCGTATTATATTCAAAACAAATTTTGAATCTGGATTAAAAAATATATTAATTAAATCTATCTGATAGATCTAATCAAATCTATTTATTTAATCCGAATTAAAGCCCTCTGATTTAATTTATATTTATAAATTAAATCAAGATATGATATCGTTATATTTAATTTAAAATGAGATCCGATATCTCAGTTCAAATTAAATCTGATATGCAATATCTTTATTCGAAAATTAAATCTGAGATACAATATCTCATTTTATTATAGTTATTTAATTTATCAAATAAATTAAATACTATATATAATAATATTATTGTCAATAAATAATATCATTATTATTTTCGAATTTAATATATATATTAAATCAAGATATGATATCATTATATTTAATTTAAAATGAGATCTGATATCTCAGTTCAAATTAAATCTGATATGCAATATCTTTATTCGAAAATTAAATCTGAGATACAATATCTCAATTTATTATAGTTATTTAATTTATAAAATAAATTAAATACTATATATAATAATATTATTGTCAATAAATAATATCATTATTATTTTCGAATTTAATATATATATATATATAGACACACACACACATCCTAGATTAAATAAGTATTCATTAAATCTTAAACACATTTAAGATTCAATGAATCTGGACACTCTTGCTCGTGTTGGGTCATTCTTGTGTGCGACCCTGTAGGCCCACATGAGATTGGCTGTACCAGCCCACAAGTCGCAAGCGGCCTCTAGCAAGACATTGCGAATACCCAATTCATATGGGGATCGTTGATAAGTACAATGACTTGCCCCTAGGGCATAATTTCCAACACGAGCATGGTGCTCGAGCAGAGGAAATTCCATGCTCGAGCAAGAACGGATTTTCAGCTACTCTGTTCAGCTCTGTTTCAAGCGACCTCTGGTATTTCGACGATATCTCTCAAACCAGAAGTCCGATTGAGGTGAAACCAATTTTTTTGGAAAATAGACTTTCAATGTGTCATTTTTACATAAGGTTCAAGTCCAAAGGAGGTCAGATGAGAGAGCTATGAATTTTAGAAGATGACAGTGAAATCAACGTCACACAGCAGACCAAGCTTCGGTAATTTGAGTGTATCTCACAAATTACAAATCCAATTGAGCTGAAATTGGTGGCATATGAAAGTAGACTCAAAGGGATTTCCATAAAAAGTTTAACCAACCAAAACGATGTTGCAAAAAATGTTGGTCAAGATCAACCTCCAATCATCTGATGATAATGGGCGAAATACAATGAGTTTGGAGCTGATGCATTGGAAAGAAGACTTGAAGATCTTTATGAGCATGGGTGGTTTGCCAAAATTGAAGTGCAAATTGAACAGACATCTCGAGCAGAGCATTTGGCATGCCCGAGCATTATCGAGCCAAAAGCAAGGATTTACGAATTGAAGAGTCATGCCCAAGCAGAATAAAAGGCATGCTCGAGCACCATGCTCGAGCAGAGGTAAAATCATGCTCGAGCAGCATCGCCAAAATGTCAAATTCTCGCCTCTGCCTAAGGCCTGCTCGAGCAAGCATAAAGGTATGCTCGAGCATCAGCGAAGAATTCTATTTTTCTTGAGAGAGCTTGCCCGAGCAACAAAATACATCATGCTTGAGCATCAACGATTCAAACAGAGTTTCGATTCGCTATATCTCTGACTATCTCTGATTGATTACCTTTGATAAATATTGGATCACTTTACCATTATTACTGATTATATTCGGACTTACTTAATTACATATTACATCATTCTATTTAAGTGAGTTACAGGTAACAATCCCTGATTGACGGAACAGAAAATCGAACATTGATTTCACGCGTCAACAAACTGAGCAATAGTCAAGAAGAGAAAGTTCCTCGTTTCGAAAGCATTTGATATGGCCATTACTCAGAGTGATTTCCTGCACAGATAAAGGGAAGACACTAAATGATGCAACGGTCATGAAACTTCAATGCTGAGCAAAAATTGGAAAACAGAAAAGGCGGAGAGTCTCAACGGCTATCTTCGAAATCATTCAACGGCATAAGAGACATTATAAAAGGCCATCTGATTCAATTCAACATCATCCAAGAATACGAGATATACATTTCTGTATTATTGTGATCAACTACTTCAATAATCTTTAGTATCTTCGGATACCCATAGTACTTCAGTGTTTATATTCTATTCACTCGTGAGGAGCTGTTAAACACCTTCATTATTTCAGTTGTTCAAACTTAAGGTTGTGGAACCTTAAGTAAGGGTGTACGATTACAACTTGTAAGGGGGAGTGAGTCCGAGTATGAAAGGATCATCCTAAGTTACAGAGTGGGTAATTGTACTTGTGTTTGAAGAGTTAGTGAAAATCTCAAGGTGTTCTTGGGGACTGGACGTAGGTCAAAGTATTAGACCGAACCAGTATAAATCTCTTCATGTCCATTTCTCTTCCCCTACTCTGGATATTTATTTTCAAGTGTATCTTGCCAAAAGTTTGTTAAGATCACCTATTCACCCCGCTCTAGGTGATATTCCACCGTCAGTAAGTAATGTTATGCACTAAATTGGTTGGTTTAAGAAGAAATGCTAGGGTAAGCGAAAAAACACAGAATCATTTGATTGATGATATGGAGACTCTAGGGAGAGGCTTCAAATACTGCAAAATTTCTAATACAATGTGTTGGCAAATTCTTTTCATGCCTTAGATCCTTATTTATATCACTTGAGCACCACTAAGGGACTAAAGATGTAGTTAGTAGGTACAATAGAAGCACTAAAGGATGCAGAATCGTACTTTAGCAAAAGGCATATGTAGTCATTTATTTCAGGTCAGAAGTACCTACCTCTAGTTAGTAATGAATTTGTTAACAGAGATCTAGAATGACACTAGATATGGGCTCTTCAACATCTTCAATTAAGTATGGTATTCAAGAACTAGAAAATCCATGACATACTATCTTAGCAAAAGAATTTGAACCCATTGTAGATTTATGAAACAATTAGAAGCAAAATAAGTAAGAATTCCTGAATGGATTCACAAAATACCAGTGTGCACCTTCTGCAAAAGGTTGTTGCTACAAGTTGACTGCCTCTTTATATGAAAGGGATATATGGAAGTTGGCACCACATGGTGTGCAACTTATCAGAACACAAAGGGGGAATTGAATTTGATTTGAATAAAGATACTAAGGCCTTCCTAGCTGCCACACTGAAACAACAGAATGGAACTTTACATTTGAAAAAAAATTAAGTTACAAGAGTATTATCATTCGGTTTCCACCATGCACTTTCATGGTACTCTACTTTACTCTTCCAAGTTCAATCCTAAATCCCCAAAGCATGCTTAATAGTGGCCAATTACTAAGAAATAGAAATAAATACAAGATCAAATAAATTGAAATAAAATTAATCAAAACTAATTCATAGTAATAATCTCTAGAACCCAAATAAGTTCATAGGTTCTCTAGGTTGAAAAGAAATTTAGCCACCCATGGCTATAATAAAATCCACACGAAAGGATCAAACTCAGATTCCATGCAGAAAAGGAAAGAGGAAGAACACATATTAAATTTAGGCCAGTTGTTGGGTCTGTCCGTTAGTCACTGTTGTGCGTCTTGCCTTTCTTTTTCTTGCCTCTATCTCTATCCTGATCTCTTCCGGCGTCCTGTGCTGATGTATATCCTGCTTCTTGAATAATTGGTTTTTGCGTCTCTGTGCATTCCGTTTTTGGCGTCAATTCCTCTTTAATATATATTAAAGAGGTTATGCACTTGGGCCGTTGTACGTGATCATCTACTTTTTTTAATGTGGCATATAATGTAATAATATATTATATTAGAATATAATATAATACTATATTATATTATTATATCATTTTCAATTTAATTTGTTGTCTCTCTTAGATCACATAATATCTCCTGCATAACAAAATAGGATATCAATAGATTTTCTGTTATAATATTCTTTTATCCTATATTTAATTAAAAGATGGATAAATATATAAAAGATAATTAAATAGGTATAAAATATTAATAAATTCAACTCATTATATCATAAAATATATACCTATTTAATTATAAAATATATACTTATCAATGAGCTGACAGATTATAATGACAAAAATATTAGTTTGGAACACACCACTTCCTAAAGAGGTATCTTAGACACTTTAATTTTGGGTGTATTCTTGAGGATACTTTCAGTAGCAGAAGTAGACTTCTGTGTCGCAACAGTTGGAGTAAGTGAAGTAATGGTTGGTGATGTCAAGTTTTCAGCACTGAAGCAATTATTGAGTAGGTGAGTAACACATGTAGAAAAGAAAATAGTAGAAATGAAGTTGGACTCCATATATGAGGGTCACACACCTTGCAATGAATTTTGCAACCTTTGAGAACTTCCCATTCAAGTGAATTTTTGTAGATTGAAAAGAAATACAAACCTCCGGTTGGCCTTCAAATAGCAAATGCACACCTTTAATTAGTAAATGTTGAACATCAACAAGTGAAACTAAAGAAGTAAAGGAAGCTAAGAATGAGACTAACCCCCTTCATCAAAACCAATTCTTGAAAGCTACGTAATCAAGACTATAGGCTTTTACATGGCATTAAAATCGTGTGTAGCGAATTTCGAAGCATAACCATCATACAAGACCATCTGGACAGTATTCCCCATTGTAAATAAACAAATTATTCTTGATTAGTATTATAGGAATTGTAAAGTAAGGAACTAGTGCAACATGTATGGTAGAGGTAGGAACTTGTACAAAAGTTGTTCAAGCAGATTCTACAGGGATGGATTCTGACTTTCGACTCATACTATTTAATATTCCTAATCTTTAATGGACTGGACTATTCATCTTAAGGTTCATCTTTTCACATGAGAATGACTCTAATAAATGAGCAAAAAACAAACACTTTAATATTCATAATCTTTGGTGCTAATGAAAAAAAAGTTGGAAACATGATATAAATCGTAGAATTTTTCTGTTTGCATGGAATTCAATCAAGAAATGTCATAATAAATAGAAGAATTTGAAGCTTCCCACAATATTTAAAAGACAAAATTGAAGAGAGCATTATTGTAAGCAATTTCCCATAATAAACACATTAGTTGTGTACCTCTCATCACCCAATATCAACCTAAGTTTACTCTTTATCTCAGCTCCTGAATGATATTCCTCCAAAGGCTCAATGCTTATGACAAAGGCAATGACATCTGTGAAATAATGTATAAGTTTATTAGGGAATGCAGTGAAATGAAAACCAAGGAAAAAAAAATCTACTCACCAAACAGAAACAATGTATCATTCTTAACAGTTTGAGTTAGTATGTCTTTAATGGGTTAGAAATTGGAAATACACAGAGGTATTGCAGAAATATCTCCTTTCACATAAGTAGAAGAATTAAAGAGCAACTTAAACTTGTGGCACTACTACAGAAAATGACTTTTACTTCCCTAATTGGCGTCCTATTTTAAAACTTAGAAGTAAAAAAAAGGGCGGTGGCATTTTTGTAATTATCAGTTGACTTTTGGCGTCTAATTTTTTTCCTTAGACGCCCAAAGTGTAGTTCTGGCGCCAAAAATAAGCTAAAAGTTGAATTTCGCGTACTTTTGGCGTCTAAGTAATAAATTAGACTCCTTAAGTCTGACTTAAGGAGTCTAAGTCGGGAAGTTAGACTCCTTAAGTCCGACTTAAGGAGTCTAAGTCCGGAAGTTAGACTCCTTAAGTCCGACTTAAGGAGTCTAATTCTGGGAATTAGACTCCTTAAGTCAGACTTAAGGAGTCTAAGGCATATAATTAGACGCCAAACGTGACCTTATTCCCACCAACTTTTCACCATCTTCGATATATATCGCAGAGAGAGAGCCAATGTTCATTTCGGTCACTAAGCTCATTTTCTTCTCTCCACCCGACCACTAGCTCATGAAACCCTCTCCCATTTTTCCCTCTCTCTCCGACGTCGCCCTCTCTCCACCGTCGCCGTCGTGACTCCGGCCACCTTCCCGAAATCACCGGCGCAAAGCTCCGACCCCCACCTGTCGCGTTCGTCGTCCTTCAACCCATGGGTCCTCGGTAGTCATTCCTCGAGACTCCGCCACCTTCCCGAAATCCCCGCCGCAAAGCTCCCTCTCATCTGCGTCTCCCTTGCCGGAACTTGGTGGCTTGCGTCGGTGTGTGCCGTACTTGGAGGTTTGTGCCATTTCGTCAACACTCTTCGAGTTTCCTCTAAGCGAGTTTGTGCCATTTCGTTTGTGAATGATTATTAATTACTCGGCACGGGTCGATCTGTTCATTACTCGCTTCTTTGTTTTCGTTAATAGCTAGTTGTGAAACTCAAACTTTTTCTTCGTTTTTTGGTCTGTTTGTTAAATGATGATGAAACTCAAGGCGAGCTTTTCCAAATTGTTTGGCACTTTTTGTTTTTGATTGATAGAAGTTATTAGGTTTCGGAAATTTGATAAACTACGGGGTTGGATTTGTATTTGTTTATGAATAATGTTCTTAGTGTACTTGTCCTTGACATGTTTGTAACTTAGTTTGTTAACTTAGTTTCTTGTATCTATTTAAATAGGCTATGCCTTGGTGCATGGTCGATCATGGTGAAAGAATTGGGGGATTCTATGCTTGCAATCGTTATGAGGCCGCTAAACAAGAAGGAGTGGTGAGGACACCACTTACTTATTTTTGTTCGGTTTTAATGAATTTACTTGCCTTTTCCCATTGGTTTGGCTAGTTAAGTTGATTGTGTCGTGTCATACGATCTGATTGCGTTATATTGTATGCGGTATGATGAAGCCGAAAGAAGAAGAGAGATGGCAAAGAACTCATTGGAGAGATATACACATTATTATGAGCGGTGGGCTAGCAATCAATTAGTATGCAACTCCAACCTTACTCGTTAGCTAACGATTTTTGAATATTCATTCTTTAAAAATTTTGTATTTGGCTTGTTTTTCTACCATCTCAATAGTTAATTGACTATTGTTCCTCATTGTTTTCTGATATCTTTTGTTACCTTCTGATTTATGTACTCCTTTCTATCTTTTAGCAAAATTTCACCATCTTGAAGGATTCAGATATTCAGCAAAGACAGGAGAATGACATCACAAGAGTAGCGACTGTTCTTTTTATCTCAAGAGTTGATGCCTCCATCTTACTTCGTCACTATAATTGGTACAGTTATAGCTTTTGTATTCTTGTACTAATTGATATATCTTCTCATATCTTGTGTCTGTTTTTGATATCAGCATCAGAGTTGTTGAACATTTTGTCATTTTAGTGCTCTCATTTCTTGTATGATATTTTTGCCGCTTGATGTTCTTTGTACACTGATGTATGAATGAAACTTGGAATTGCAGGAATGTCAGCGAAGTGCATGAAGCATGGTTTGCTAATGAAGAACATGTCCGAAGAATAGTTGGGTTATTGGAAAAGCCAGTTGTCCAGTTTCCTAATGCTAGGGAGGTATAATTTACAATTTGGTGACTAACTTGGACTTTATATTTTTTTATCCCTCACAAGCTTGTGTGATGGTTTCATGTGTCTGATTTTTCTTGTGTGATCAGCTTACCTGTGGCATCTGTTTTGAAACTTATCCTTGTTCACGGATAGAGTCTGTTGCTTGTGGTCATCCCTATGAAATATCCACAAAAGGATCTTATCCTTGTTCACGGATAGAGTCTGTTTCATGTGGCTGTTTGATTGGGAAGGAGATTTACCTCTGAAATATCCACAAAAGGATCTTATCATATATGAAATGCATGTGCAGGGCTTTACAAAGCATGAGTCAAGCAGAACTGAATTCCCCGGCACATACCTTGGTGTAGTGGAGAAACTTGACCACCTAAAGGTGAGTTATTACTTTGTAAAGCCTCCATTTCTATGTAAGGGTATTTGCAAATAGTCTGATTGCCTGCTAAAAAAATTAGAGATTTTTTTTATGTGCCACTGATTTAAAATGTTTCTAAAAGCCAAAAAACTAGAACATGTTATTTAAGTTACATAGAAACAAGTCAATCGACTTTTACCACTTGTAATTTAAGGGCATGTTAGGATGGGTGGCTACTCTGCAAGAGATGGAATGAGAGGTGAAATGGTCAATTCTGGGAATACTTTGTTTGTCATAAGTTTTGTTTATGGCAATTGGGAGATTCCAAGGCCTTTCTTTGCCATTTTAAATTCAAATTTCGTTGTCACTCCATTTACTTTGGTTTCTTTCTTTGTTTTTTATTTATTTATTTATTTTTTTTGGGGGGGGGGGGGAGGGTTGGTTCTTGGGAGGGAATAAAATGTATAGGCAATACAATTAGAATTAGATCCTCTTTGGTTAATACATGCTAGAATTAGATCCTTGTAGCTTGACTACATTATCCATAAAAATATGAGCAACATCCACAGCTATGACATGATGCTTTAGAACTATAAAATGATCGAGTAGCTTTCGATAATATGTCTACTACAACTAAAATAGTTGTTTTATGCATGCTCATCTATATAGATATACAGGGTGATAATATAAAAACATTACAATAACGCTTACATATCAACCTATAGCACCCATTATAGGATCTTCATAATTGCATAAGCATAGATATTCACACAAACGGTTAACTTATTATTCATGATGTTAGTTTTCAATGTTAGGACTAATAGATAATTAGTGTCTTGTATATTTGTATAGGTATGCTAGCTGTCAAGTGTCACATGTATGGTGTGATTTATTTGTTAGTTATGATTAATGCTTTCAATTGTTGTTGCACTCAACTATTATTTTGGCCTAATTAGGAAACACTTGTCATCATAGAATAAAAAAAGCATATGTAGGAAACCTAATAGAGCTATTCAGTATAAAACCCTTGTCATCGTAGGGTAAATATGTGTGAAAACCGCACATATTATTATGCATGTGGCGTAATTTTGTCTACTAGGAAAACCTGGGCTACATTTATAAGATTTTGACGAGGTGCTTGCTCCTTCATTCTCAAATAATATTTTTTGAAGTTGTACTTTAGTTGTGTAATTAATTCATTCACTTGATTGATTTATCTTATACCTTGTTTTTGCGTTTTACAGATTTTTGGTACTGAGATTGCCTACTCAGAGGAAGAAATCGATTTGGTTCGAAACCTGTTGGCCAGACATCTTCTTCAACACATAGATGAATGAAGTTAGTCCTTATATATTGCTTGCTTAGTAGCAGGTAACTACACAACTTTTTGACACTTTGTGGTAATTGTTGTACATAGAAGTAGTAGTAGTTACCACACTTGAATTAGTTACAGCTAATTAGTTAAGATGGTTTGAAGATAGCCCCTTATAGTTTTTTGTTACTACTTTGCTACCTCTATGTCCAATTCATCATGAACTATATGTGTCTTGGGGTATTTGTTATATATATGCAAGTATTCTGTTTCGTATAAGGTTTACCACATAGCTAGGTGTTGTTTTATTTTGTTATTGTTGCCTTCTGATATGTAAGAATGTTTTTTGTAAGGGATTGTGGGATAGTGAATACGAAGGAACTATTTAAAAAAAACATCACTTAAGGAGTCTAATTCCCAGACTTAGACTCCTTAAGTCAGACTTAAGGAGTCTAATTCCCAGACTTAGACGCCTTAAGTCTGACTTAAGGAGTCTAAGTCTGGAATTAGACTCCTTAAGTCGACTTAAGGAGTCTAAGTGCGGGAATTAGACTCCTTAAGTCGACTTAAGGAGTCTAAGTCTGGGAATTAGACTCCTTAAGTCTGACTTAAGGAGTCTAAGTCTGGGAATTAGACGCCTTAAGTCATGACTTAAGGAGTCTAATTCCCAGACTTAGACTCCTTAAGTGTTCTCCAAGCAGCATTTGGGCCACATTTAAGGCGTCCTATTTAAATAGTTAGACGCCTTAAGTCATAATTTTAGGCGTCTAATTAAAAAATAGGACGCCGTAAGTTTAACCTACGGCGCCCCCCAGATAGGCGTCCCCCAGAAAAAGGACGTTAAATGTACAAAAAATAGGACGCCGTATCCCTTTTTTGTAGTAGTGTGGGTAGCAGCCTTGTAATCCTTCCCATTGAGAATGGCTTCCAGATTTGCTATAAAGTAATATTGGCCTTCTATCGGTTCTATCTCAAATTGCTTGAATAAAGACTTGTTCATAATTGAGGCTTGGATTTTATCACCCTTCAACCAAAGGAGTATAACATATAACTTGTGATGAAGGTGAAAGACATGACATAAATAGAGACTTCATGAAGCTCAATATTGTGTTTGAGAAATATACAAAAGATGTATAGAATGTTTGAACCAAGAAACTGACCTATTGGTCTATAAGGAGTAAACAAATAGCATACAACTGAGTCAGTAAATCCTTATGATAGCTATTCTACCTCCTCAACACACGTACAACTATCCTCCACATCTTAGTGCTGTCATCAAGATCTTTGATCATTGAGAACTTCCTACCCGCCATTGAATTTAATGGATTTGTCTAACTAAGTCAAAACCATACATGAAATGGCTGAATATTGAAGAAGCGACCAAGTGAGCTGACTTATATAGATGAGCTCACTCCAACATAGGCCTTCACTTGACGTGCGACATACAAGTTCATTGGGAAATATTTTTCTTAAAAAAAGCAGTAGTTAGTAGACTATCTTTTAAAAAAAAAGCAGAAACAGTAACTATTCATACCTACTTAAGCATGGTCACCTCTAGATAATGTACTTACATAGCCATATATGCTGAAAGCCTACACTTAATTTACTGTGCATATAGCTTGTGCTGCAATGAAATAAGATGAAGGAAAGCTTGATGAGGACACATTGAATGACAGGTAGACTAGTTATGGTGAAGATAATCAAAATCAATTACCTACCCCACCGGATTTACTGAATTTGGAAAATCAAGGTAATTGCAAATAAAATACAAACAGGACTGGTCATCATGAAGTGTACTTTTTCCTTGGTTAAGTCTGATAACAGAGGAAAAAACATGTGAGAAGCTATATGCACTTGTCCTTTGCTAGTTATGTGAACTGGTTTGTTTCTAACCAAAGAGGTTAAGAAATTTGTCAAAGTCTCAGAAAGTCGGAGAAGGATTTCAGACGTGTCATGAAAGAGTAGCTCAAGACTGTATGAGTATACTATTATTGCAATGAAGTAATTATTGTTAACTCTTGATAAACTAATACCTCCATTTCTCAATTTAACACTTGAGTGACGGTGCATATAACTTGTGCAACAATGAAAAAAGATGAAGGAAATCTTGATGAGGATACATTGAATGACAAGCAGACTAGTTGTGGTGAAGAAAACAAAAAATAATGACCTGCTAATTAATTATGTGAACTTTCGGTTGTAAGCAAAGAGGTTTACCAATTAGTCAAAGTGACAAAAAGTTGAAGAAGGATGTAAAAGATGACATGAAATAGTAGGTGAAGCATTTAAGAGTATACTATTGTTGCAATGAAGTAGGTGTGTCACCCATACTCTGTAGGTCTTCAGCTGGTAAGGTTGTCTTTTAATTTGATTGTTTATAAAATATTACCATTAAATACCCCTTGACTCATTCTTTACCTTTCACTACCATCATCTTATGACAAGATATGTAGTGATAAACTAAACATGAAGAAAATTATACCATCAACTTATTTCCAAAACACACATTAATTTTATTTCCAAAACCACAAATTTTCTTCCTTTATTGTCAGAACCCAAGTATTAGTTAAGTCATGTGTCCTAACATTCTCACAATGAGCCTTGGTATCATTTACGTAGCTTCTACATTTAATCTTCACCCCTTCCATCCATCCAAAAACAACCTTGACAATCAGAAAATTCAAGCATAAACAGTGTTATAATTCAATCACTATGCAATAGAATATAAAATGACACTTACATGTTGAAGAAGCTTCTCCTCAACAATTATTGAGCATAGTCACTTAAGCATATCCTGATGTTTCAGCTGATGATTATTGAAGTGTAAGAGGTATAAACACTCTCTATATTGTATATTATATGAAGAGAATTACAACATATTTATAGGTGAAGCAAGGGAGAACATAGAAGGTAAAGAAGGTAAATTAAGAAATACTGTTAGAATTAGGAAATCCTTCCACATTATTAGGATCAGGATGTGGAAGGATTTCCTAATTCTAACACTCCCCCTCAAGCTGGAGAGTATATGTCGATCAATCCCAGCTTGCCACGAAATCCTTCAAACTTCGTTTGACCGAGTGGTTTAGTTAGGACATCTGCAATTTGGTCTGCAGAACTTATGTGAGACAGTGTCATAATGCCTGCTTCAATTTTCTCTTTAATGAAGTGTCTGTCTATCTCAACATGTTTGGTTCTATCATGATATACTGGGTTCTTGACCATTTCAATGCTGGCCTTGTTATCACACCAGAGTTGCATTGGTCCCTCATGTTGAATCCCTAACTCGTCGATGTCGATAATCCGATTCCTTCACATACTCCTTTGTTGACAGCTCTTAGTTCTGCTTCAGCACTGCTTGGTGACACCACTGTCTGTTTCTTGCTTCTCCAGGTAACTAGATTTCCCCACACGTATGTACAGCACCCCGAGATTGACCTCCTGGTCTCTCTATCTCTTGCATGATCTGCATCAGTGTAGATTTCTATGTTCCTGGTAGTACCTTTCTTAAAGAATATTCCCCTTCCAGGATTAAGCTTCAGGTAGCTCAAAATTCTGTGGACTGCCGCCATGTGTTCTTCTTGGGGCTGATGCATAAACTGACTTACTATTCCAACTGCATAGCTGATGTCAGGACGTGTGTGGGTTAAGTATATCAATTTTCCCACAAGTCTTCTGTATCTCTCTGCATTGGCTGGAATACCTTTTGGTTTGATCTCTAAGTGGCATCCTTCTTCCATTGGTGTTGCTTCTGGTTGAGTGCCCAACATTCCTGTCTCATGTAACAAGTCTAATGTATACTTGCGTTGAGAGACATTGATGCCCTTCTTGGTTCTTGCTACTTCCATGCCTAAGAAATACCTCATTTGTCCAAGGTCTTTCACCGGAATTCATTGACAAGTCTGTTTCGGTTGAGCAATGGATTCTTCATCATCCTCGTAATGATTATGTCATCAACATAGACGATCAATATGGTGACTTTGCCATTAACATGTTTGGTAAACAATGTGTCATCGCCTTGTCCCCGAGTATATCCAAGCCCTTTCATTGCTTTGGTGAATCTCCGAACCATGCCCTAGGAGATTGTTTCAGCCGTACAATGACTTCCTTAGCTTACACACAGAGTTATTAGGAGCTAAAACTCCATCTGGAATCTCCATGTATACTTCTTCCTCTAGGTTGCCATTCAGGAATGCATTTTTCACGTCCAGTTGGTATAGAGACCAATCCAAGTTCGCTGCAAGTGATAACAGTACTTGAATGGTATTGAACTTGACCACTGGAGCAAATGTCTCCTGATAGTCGATCCCGTACGTCTGGGTATATCCTTTTGCAACAAGTCTTGCCTTGTATTTGTTGATGCTGCCGTCGGGATTGAATTTTGGAGTGAAGATCCACCTGCATCCCACTGGTTTCTTTCCTTTAGGAAGAGTCGTGATCTCCCATGTTTTATTTTCCTTGAGTGCCCTCAATTCCTCTTCTGCAGCTTGCTTCCAATTTGGATCAGCCATGGCTTGTTGAAATGTATTTGGAACAGTTATCTGTGCACTGTTAACAACAAAGCTTTGCATTCTTGCAGACAGATTACCATATGATACAAATCGTTGAATAGGATGTTGAGTACATGATCTTACCCCTTTTCTCAAGGCAATAGGCCAACCCGATTCTTCAGGATTTAATCCCGGATTGGATTCATGGTCGTTCCTTTGAATGGGAGAGATAGTTCTACCTGTGTCTGATTCAGTCTCTATCTCTTGTCGTGATCTCCTGCATCCATCCCTGAATTGATCTCAACATGTGTTTCCGGTTCATTGAGTTCAGGTTGGGGTGGAATGTATGTGTTAGGCTGGTTTGTGGGAGCAAGTGAATCAAGAGAGGCTATAAGGTTAGGTGGTTCAGATGATGTGTCAGGTGAGTGTGAGGTGTTGGAATTAGATGTTTCCAAGATTAGCCATTCAATATCAGAATACTCCCCCTGAATGGGTAATTTAGGATAATAAGCTTCTTCTTCCGAGAAAACGGTGTCCCGGGAGACAATGAGTTTCTTGGAAGATGTACAATAGCATTTGTACCCTTTTTGAGTAGAGGAGTAGCCAAGGAATATACACTTGTCAGAGCGAGCACCAAATTTGTTGCCCTCCTTTTTGTGAACAAAGACAACACACCCAAACACCTTGGAAGGTAATGAATTAATAAGGGGGCAATTTGGAAAGAATTTCAGGAGGTTTTGAATTGGGGTGTCATATTTGAGAACTTTAGAAGGCATGCGGTTAATGAGATAAGCCGCGGTGAGGATGGAATCACCCCAAAATATGGTGGGAACATTCCGTTCCATTAGCAAGGCACGGGTTACTTCCAACAGGTGACGGTTTTTCCGTTCGGCTACCCCATTTTGTTGGGTGGTGTAAGGACAAGATGTTTGGTGATGAATTCCTTGACGATCAAGAAACTCTTTAAAGGTTGTGCTCATGTATTCTTTGGCATTATCACTTCGAAGCACCTTAATGGACGTGTTGAATTGGGTTTGTACAAAGGTATAGAAGTTTTGAAAGACTTTGGCGACATCGGATTTGTCTTTCATTAAATAAACCCATGTGGTGCGAGTGTGATCATCGATAAAGGTAACAAACCACCTGGTATGAGTGAGAGTAGCTATTCGGGCAGGGCCCCAGATATCACTGTGAATCAATGTGAATGGGGAGGTGGGAGTATAGAGTTGTTTGGGATAGGAGGATCGTGTCTGTTTAGCAAATCGGCAAGTTTCACAATGAAAAGGAACAGAATTTTTATTGAATAAATTTGGAAACACATGTTTCATATAATCAAAACTAGGGTGGCCTGATCGACAATGCCACAACAATATATCATTATTACGTGAGTTTGAGCTAACCAGCGCTCGCCTTGCCTTCCACGTTTCTTTATTCTTTGAGGTTGACCCTTCAAGGTAGAACAATCCATCCCATTCTCTAGAAGTCCCAATCGTCCTCCTCGTTCTTAAATCCTGAAACACACATAAACCATCATCAAAGATCACTCGACATATTTGACCTCTAGTCAACTTGCTTACAGAGATCAGATTACAGGTAAGTTCCGGTACAAACAAAATGTTTTGTATTGCCAAGTGGTCAGATAATGCAACAGTCCCAATACCCTCAACTCGTGTGAATACACCATTAGCAACTTTTACTTTGAGGTGTTCATGACAGAGTTTAAGGTTACGGAATAGAGTTTTGTTACCGGTCATGTGATCTGTAGCTCCTGTGTCAACAATCCAGGTATCGTCATTGGTCATCTTAGCGTTTAGGGCAATAATAGAATTACCTGATTGTACAAGATTCACGCTGGGAACAGAGTTAGACTTATTCTGTTGTTCGAGCATTCTACGGAACATCTGTAGCTCCTCTTGACTCAGGTGATTGTCACTCTCCACCTTTGGTCCAGCTGTGGTTAGGTGACTTTGGAAGTTTGATTTCCCCCCGGAGGGTTTTCCATGGAGTTTCCAGCATTCTTCCTTAGTATGGCCCTTTTTCTTACAATAGTTGCACCATTTATGGTTTTGCGGTCCCAGATGGTCCCCTGAATTGCAAGAGCTGAGCTTTCAATGTTGCTTGGTCCACTTCGGTTCAAGAGTTTCCTACTTTCCTCAAATTGCACAAAGTTGATCACGTCAAAGAGTTGTGGGAGTGGCTTCAGCCCCATGATTACGCCCCGTACCTCCTCGAAGACATCATTTAGGCCTAAGAGGAAGTCGTGTATCCTTCCTTCTTCCACAATTCGTTTGTACAGTTGTGCATCTTTGAGACTGTCCCAAGGGTAGACCTCAAACAAGTCTTGTTGTTGCCACAATTTCAGCAACGCATTATAATATTCACTTACCTCGAATATACCTCACACGCTTTGTGACCACTGGAGATAGTTTCTACCATTAAACTTATGGCTAATAGCCATAATGTGATGGTCTGTAAATTCTGAAGCCATCTCTGAGGTTCTGTTTGGTACTGGGTTGATGGTCATAGAGGAAGAGGAAGAAGAAGAAGAAGAAGACGAGGAATTTTGAGTTTGAGAATCGGTACCGGTCATAAGACCCATGGGATATGTTCCGGGAATTGTTCCGAACATAGGAGGACTCTGAGAGGGATCCATGTTTCTGGAAGAAGGAAATAGTTGTCGGAATCTGGAATTTTCGCCGGAGAGTTCGCCGGAAAAATTCAAAAAGTCACCGGAGGATTTAATACTCACTGGGCTTTACCGGAAATCAGAGGAGGAGTCTAAAACAGGAAGTCGCCGCCGAGAATGGTTCCTCACGCGCCGTCACGCGCCGTCACAGCGTGGCTGTCCGTCAGGCGCGTGTAACCCACGCGCCGTCGTGGGAGCGTCGTCTGGTCACCGGATTCAGGGCGTTCGCCGATCGGAGCTTCCTGGTTCTTTTGGGCTGGGTGGTGTAGTGCCACTCGCCTCCTACAGAGAACCAAAGGCTCGTCGGAAACCTCCACTATACTTTCCTCTCTGTCTCACCGTTCACTCAGTGTTTCTCTCGCTTTCCTTGGCCTCGGACAGATGTCTCTGGCTCTGATATCATATTGCAAATCAGAGGTATCATCACTCTCTGTATTATTGTATATATTCATATGAGGGAAAGCTACAATATATATAGGCTCACAAAGGAGCTCACACAGTGAGAAGGAAGGAAAGGAATGGGAAATACAATCAATGGCAATAAAGACATAATAATCTATTTCCTAAACTAGATGCAACATAATCAGGGAATTGATCCGATCCTATAATCAAGACTAGGATCAAGAGATCCTAATAATGTGGAAGGATTTCCTAATTCTAACAAATACAATAAAGGCTAATAAAGACTCATAACTAGTAATTAAGACCCTATAATCAGATCCTATAATCAGGAAACTAATCAAGGGATCCTAATAAATGGGTGATTTATTTCCTAATATTCTAACACTCCCCCTCAAGCTGGAGAGTATATGTCGATCAATCCCAGCTTGCCACGAAATCCTTCAAACTTCATTCGACCGAGTGGTTTAGTTAGGATATCTGCAGTTTGGTTTGCAGATCTTATGTGAGACAGCGTCATAATGCCTGCTTCAATCTTTTCTTTAATGAAGTGTACGTCTATCTCAATATGTTTGGTTCTATTATGATATACTGGGTTCTTGACCATTTCAATACTGGCCTTGTTATCACACCAGAGTTGCATTGGTCCCTCATGTTGAATTCCCAACTCTGCCAGTAATCTGATAATCCAGATTCCTTCACATACTCCTTTGTTGACAGCTCTTAGTTCTGCTTCGGCACTGCTTGTTGACACCACTGTCTGTTTCTTGCTTCTCCAGGTAACTAGATTTCCCCACACGTATGTACAGTACCTCGAGGTTGACCTCCTGGTCTCTCTATCTCTTGCATGGTCTGCATCTGTGTAGATTTCTATGTTTCTGGTAGTACATTTCTTAAAGAATATTCTCCTTCCAGGATTAAGCTTCAGGTAGCTCAAAATTCTGTGGACCGCCTCCATGTGTTCTTCTTGGGGCTGATGCATAAACTGACTTGCTATTCCAATTGCATAGCTAATGTCAGGACGTGTGTGGGTTAAGTATATCAATTTTCCCACAAGTCTTTTGTATCTCTCTGCATTAGCTGGAATAACTTGTGGTTTGATCTATAAGTGGCATCCTTCTTCCATTGGTATCCCTTCTGGTTGAGTGCCCAACATTCTTGTCTCATGTAACAAGTCTAATGTATACTTGCGTTGAGAGACATTGATGCCCTTCTTGGTTCTTGCTACTTCCATGCCTAAGAAATATCTCATTTGTCCAAGGTCTTTTACCTGGAATTCAGTTGACAAATCCCGTTTTAGTTGAGCCATGAATTCTTCATCATCTCCTGTAATGATTATGTCATCAACATAGGCGATCAATATGGTGACTTTGCCATTAACACGTTTGGTAAACAATGTGTCATAAGCTCGTCCCTGAGTATATCCAAGCCCTTTCACTGCTTTGGTGAATCTACTGAACCATGCCCTAGGAGATTGTTTCAGGCCGTACAATGACTTCCTTAGCTTACACACAGAGTTATTAGGAGCTAAAACTCCATTCGGAATCTCCATGTATACTTCTTCCTCTAGGTTGCCATTCAGGAATACATTTTTCATGTCCAGTTGGTATAGATACCAATCCAAGTTTGCTGCAAGTGATAACAGTACTTGAATGGTATTGAACTTGACCACTGGAGCAAATGTCTCCTGGTAGTCGATCCCGTACGTCTGGGTATATCCTTTTGCAACAAGTCTCGCCTTGTATTTGTTGATACTGCCATCGGGATTGAATTTTGGAGTGAAGATCCACCTGCATCCTACTGGTTTCTTTCCTTTAGGAAGAGTCGTGATCTCACATGTTCTATTTTCCTTGAGTGCCCTAAATTCCTCTTTTGCAGCTTACTTCCAATTTGGATCAACCATAGCTTGTTGAAATGCATTTGGAACGGTTATGTGTGCACTGTTAACAACACAACTTTGCATTCTTGCAGACAGATTACCATATGAGACAAATCGTTGAATAGGATGTTGAATACATGATCTTACCCCTTTTCTCAAGGCAATAGGCCAACCCGATTCTTCAAGATTTAATCCCGGATTGGATTCATGGTCGTTCCTTTGAATGGTAGAGATAGTTCTACCAGTGTCTGGTTCAGTCTCTCTCTTGTCGTGATCCCGCATCCATCCCTGAATTGATCTCAACATGTGTTTCCGGTTCATTGGGTTTAGGTTGGGGTGGAATGTATGTGTTAGGCTGGTTTGTGGGAGCAAGTGAGTCAAGAGAGGCTATAAGGTTAGGTGGTTCAGATGATATGTCAGGTGAGTTTGAAGTGTTGGAATTAGATGTTTCCAAGATTAGCCATTCAATATCATATTACTCCCCCTGAATGGGTAATTTAGGATAATAAGCTTCGTCTTCCGAGAAAACGGTGTCCCGGGAGACAATGAGTTTCTTAGAAGATGGACAGTAACATTTGTACCTTTTTGAGTGGAGTAGCCAAGGAATATACACTTGTCAGAGCGAGCACCAAATTTGTTGCCCTCCTTTTTGTGAACAAAGACAACACAACCAAACACCTTGGAAGGTAATGAATTGATGAGGGGGCAATTTGGAAAGAATTTCAAGAGGTTTTGAAGTAGGGTGTCGTATTTGAGAACTTTAGAAGGCATGCGGTTAATGAGATAAGTTGCAGTGAGGATGACATCACCCCAGAATATGGTGGGAACATTCTGTTCCATTAGTAAGGCACAGGTTACTTCCAACAGGTGACGGTTTTTCCGTTCGGCTATCCCATTTTGTTGAGGGGTGTAAGGACAAGACGTTTGGTGATAAATTCCTTGATGATCAAGGAACTCTTTAAAGGTTGTGCTCATGTATTCCTTGGCATTATCACTTCGAAACACCTTAATGGACGTGTTGAATTGGGTTCGTACAAAGGTATAGAAGTTTTGAAAGACTTTGGCGACATCGGATTTGTCTTTCATTAAATAAACCCATGTAGTACGAGTGTGATCATCGATAAAAGTAACAAACCACCTGGTATGAGTGAGAGTAGTTATTCGGGCAGGGCCCCAAATATCACTGTGAATCAATGTGAATGGTGAGGTGGGAGTATAGGGTTGTTTGGGATATGAGGATCGTGTCTGTTTTGCAAATTGGCAAGTTTCACAATGAAAATGAACAAAATTTTTATTGAATAAATTTGGAAACACATGTTTCATATAATCAAAACTAGGGTGGCCTGTTCGACAGTGCCACAACAATATATCATTATTCTGTGAATTTGAGCTAACCAGCGCTCGTCTTGCCTTCCACATTTCTTTATTCTTTGAGGTTGACCCTTCAAGGTAGAACAATCCATCCCATTCTCTAGAAGTCCCAATCGTCCTCCTCGTTCTAAAATCCTGAAACACACATAAACCATCATCAAAGATCACTCGACATGTTTTACCTCTAGTCAACTTGCTTACAGAGATCAGATTACAGGTAAGTTCCGGTACAAACAAAATGTTATGTATTGCCAAGTGGTCAGATAATGTAACAGTACCAATACCCTCAACCCGTGTGAATACACCATTAGCTACTTTTACTTTGAGGTGTTCATGACAAAGTTTAAGGTTACGGAATAGAGTTTTGTTACCGGTCATGTGATCCGTAGCTCCTGAGTCAACAATCCAGGTATCTTTATTGGTCATCACAGCGTTGAGGGCAATAATAGAATTACCTGATTGTACAAGATTCACGCTAGGAACAGAGTTAAACTTATTCTGTTGTTTGAGCATTCTAAGGAACATCTGTAATTCCTCTTGACTCAGGTGATTGTCACTCTCCACCTTTGGTCCAGCTGTGGTCAGGTGACTTTGGAAGTTTGATTTCCCCTCGGAGGGTTTTCCATGGAGTTTCCAACATTCTTCCTTAGTATGACCCTTTTTCTAACAATAGTTGCACCATTTATTGGTTTTGCGGTCCCCAGATGATCCCTGAAATGCAAGAGTTGAGCTTTCAATGTGGCTTGGTCCACTCCGATTCAAGAGTTTCCTACTTTCCTCGAATTGCACAAATTTAACCACGTCAAAGAGTTGTGGGAGTGGCTTCAGCCCCATGATTCTACCCCTTACCTCTTCGAAAACGTCATTTAGGCCCAAGAGGAAAGTACAATTTGTTTATCCTCTTCATAAACGTCATTTATCATTCCTTCTTCCACAATTTGTTTGTACAATTGTGCATCTTTGAGACTTTCCCAAGGATGGACCTCAAACAAGTCTTGTTGTTGCCACAATTTCAGCAATGCATTATAATATTCAGTTACTGACTGATTACCTTGTCGTAGATCCCGGAGTTGTCTCTTCAGGTGAATGAGGGCAGTAGTGTTTTCAAGAGAGGAGTAGGTCCTCCTAGCAGCATCCCATATTTCCTTTGTCGTGTGTGCAAACAGATATCCCTCACTGATCTCCAAGGTTATTGAATTACACAACCATGTCATGACTTGGTTGTTTTCAGCAAACCATGTGTCAAAATCAGGGTCATCGGGGGCTGGTTGAGGGCTGCCCCAGTAATGTATTTCTCCTTTCTCTTACCTCGAATATACCTCAGCACGCTTTGTGACCACTAGAGATAGTTTCTACCATTAAACTTATGGCTAATAGCTATAATGTGATGGTCTGTAAATTCTGAAGCCATCTCTGAGGTTTTGTTTGATACTGGGTTGCTGGTAATAGAAGAAGAAGATGATGAATTTTGAGTTTGAGAATCGGTGCCGGTCATAAAACCCATGGGAGATGTTCCGATTGAGTTTCCGGGAATTGTTCCAAACATAGGAGGAATCTGAGAGGGATCCATGTTTTTGGAAGAAGAACACAGTCGCCAGAATCTGGAAATTCTTACCGGAGAGTTTGCCGGAAAATTCAAAAGATCACCGGAGGATGTACTAACCACTGGGTCTCACCGGAAATTAGAGGAGGAGGTCGAAACAGGAAGTCGCCGTCGAAACGCACCTCCCACGCGCCGTCACACGCCTCCACAGTGCCGCTGTCCGTCGAGCGCGTGTACCCCACGCGCCGTCGTGGAGCCGCCGGATCGTCGTCGGATTCTGGGGTTTTGTGGACCGGAGCCTTCCGATCCTTCTGGGCTAGGCGGTGTAGTCTCACTCGCCGCCTACAGTGAACCCTAAACTCGCCGGAGAACTTTCCCTTCACTGTTTCTCTCTCCCTCACGTCACTCACTGTTTCTCTCGCTTTCTCTGGCCTCGGACGGATGTCCTAAGCTTTGATACCATATTGAAGTGTAAGAGGTATAATCACTCTCTATATTGTATATTAGATGAAGAGGATTACAACACATGTATAGGTGAAGCAAGGGAGAACAAATAAGGTAAAGAAGGTAAATTAAGAAATACAATAAAGGCTAATAAAGACTAATAACTAGTAATTAAGACCCTATAATCAGATCATATAATCAGGGAACTAATCAAGGGATCCTAATAAATGAGTGATTTATTTCCTAATATTCTAACATAAATAGAAAGCAAGCTAGGGAAGAAATTCTGCCATCATTTTAACTAGTAAGCTGCAAAGAAATTGCCACACCAGTGATGCTTGCTCTTTAAATGAAAAGTTCTCAATAACCAAGGGGAAGACTTGCTCAATGCAATGATTGGATATTGAATTTTGTAGAAGTTGGTATCAAAAACTGTACGGATGGTTGGTCAAACAAAAAATTACGGCCCAAGTTTGCCAAGATATTATCTAACAGCAAATAATAAATACTATAAATATTAAAGATATTCACTTACATCATATCTAGAAAGTCATGCTCTCTCCATAATAGCACAATTGCACTTTCTAGACATTGTAATTATCTTAGCATGTAAGTAGAACTTCACATAAACCTCATTTTAAGCGTTCAAAATCGTAATTATCTTATATCCTTAGGAAGTTGGATATATAAAAAAATAATGGTGTGCATTTACATATTTAATTAGATATAAATGAAGCAGAGAAGTAATCACTACTACAAAAATGGGCTATTACTACCCTAAAAGACGTCCCTATTTAAAAAAGGGATGTAACAAGTGAACACGGTGGCATTCTTGTAATTATTTTGGCTCTGAAACATTTTTGGAGTCCCAAAATATAATTTGGGACTCCAAAAATAAACTTTTGGAGTCCCAAAATACAATTTGGGACTCCAAAAATAAATTTTTGGGCAAAGATGAATTTTTGGTGAGCTGGGCAAACTTTTTGGAGTCCCAAAATATAATTTGGGACTCCCAAAATCAGGAAAAAAATTTGGCGGGATATTTTATTTGGAAGGGAAAATTTTTGGAGGGGAATTTTTGGAGGGTAAATTTTTGGAATCCCAAAATATAATTTAGGACTCCAAAAATATTCTTTTGGAGTCCCAAATTATATTTTGGGACTCCAAAAACTTTCCCCAACCCACCAAAAATCACTAGTGACCAAAAATTTATTTTTGGAGTCCCAAATTATATTTTGGGACTCCAAAAAATAGAGTTGTGGAGTCCCAATTTATATTTTGGGACTCCAAATGATTAATATTTTAAAAGACAGAAATCTTTTCTCTTTGTGCTTTCCCTTTTCTTATTCGATCTCGGTAGCTTCTTCCTCTTTCCCATCCTCGTCTTCTTCAAGCTCAGGTTCTTGTCCTTGTGTCTCGGCGTTGCTCGTCAAGCTCATGTTCTCGTCCTTGTGTCTCGGCATTGCTCCGTCAACTCGGAGTTCGCCGCATCATTGCTCCGTCAAGCTCGGTTTCGCTGCATTATTGTGTCTCGTCGTTGCTCCGTCGATCAAGCTCAGGTTCGCATTGTGTCTCTCCAAAACTAAATTCCATTGAGCTCACCTTCATTTTGGATTTGTGTGCCTCTCTCGCTGTTGTTCTCTCCTTATTACCCTTGGATTCTTGACTTTGTGATTTGTTCGACGAGCTGAGGTAGATTACTGCTTCTGGGTTTTTTGATTTGCAGCTTTGGAACATTGCAGATTCGGTTTTGAAGGACTAGTGTTCTCCACGACAAGAGTCCCAAGGTATTCCTCTGTTCTTGCTTTAATTTCATATATATACTTCAAAATAAACGGTTTCATATATATACTTCTAAATTTTTTTGAGCTGGTTTTTTTGGATGGAGTTGGCTAGTTATTGTTTGGCTGCTGAGTAAAATTATTAGCAGAAGGGATTTGTTTTTTGTGGGAGGAATTGAAAGTAAAATGTTGACGTATGAGTAGAGAGAAACTTAAACTAAGTTTAATGGTTTGCGAGTTTGCAAGGGTTTTTCTATTTTCGCTTATATCTGTTTACTCTGGCGCTTAAGGATGTCAAGGGCCAGTGAATGTATATTTATTCTCCTTAAATGCCTGAATTGATGATTGTTTAGTCCTTGTTGGGTTTGATTCTCATTATATTTTTTTCTGAGTTTCGATGAGAAGAAGCTTAGAAAATGCGATCATGAAACTCTGAATTATTCGTTGCATTGGCTAGTTCATCTATCGACTTTTATTGGGACCGTGTTTTATAAATTGAGCTGATTTTGCTGCTATCCCGCCGCCTCCGGTGTCGGTGCGGTCCTTAACACATGATAATGCTCACACTTTTGACTAGTTGCGGTTTCGGGTTCAATGTGTAGTTATTAACATGTAGAGGTGCTATGAGATTTAATAGTATCTTTTTTGTGGTGGTGAATGGGCGGCTTGAGCTCATTGTAGTTTTGGAAATGCTTGGGTTATTCTAGCTTTATGTGTCCGAATGAGGTGCATCTATATATAGAAACCTGTCTTGAGGCTTGCGGGATGGCATGAAAAAATATTGTGTGCGTAAGACAGTTTTGCCTTGTGTGTTTATCTAGCAAATTAGAATTGTGGAAAAGGTTCTTATTAAGTACTTGTTTTGTTTGGTGGGCCAAAAAAAGTACTTATTTTGTTTACGAATCATTCACTTATTTTGATACGAACACATCTTACATGAAAAGCAGTTTTGCTTTCTACCTTTAAGAAGCAACATAGTTGATTTCAATAACGTAAAAGAATTTATTTCGATCAGCAATAAAATTATTACTTAGCAAGTAATTAAAATGGCATTATTTATGCTGTTAATTGGCATCCTTGATTCTCACTAGATTGATTTTTCAGACATTTGCATGTATTTTAGGCATTGTGCCAATACATTGAGAAGGGTGATATATTTTGTGTGATTAATCATCAAAAGAGAGGGTGAATGTTTCACTAAAAGGAAACAAGGGTGATTCCATTGTGTGGTTTATTTGAAAAATGACATGGTCTTCCTTATGTTTCATCTTGTTCTCTCGCTTTTGCAGCCCAAGTAAGTTCAATACCAATAGTTGACGATAATGACTCATTATTGGATATATATTGCCGGAGGTTAGTTGTGTTAAAAAATAATTATCATACTTCATCCATTTTTGAGGTACTTGAATTAGTCTTGGATTTGAGCTTGAATTCCTTAGCTGTTCATTCTTTACAGGGGCTTGTCATGTTTCTCACCTCTCCCGTCCTTTGTTGATAGTGTGATATAACGACTTTGGCAAAGGACAAATTATACGCATATGAATCTTGATGAAATGACTGTTTATCAGGCAAGTTATGTTGTTTCTTTATCAGCATAGTTTTGCTATTTATTTATGAGAAGAATAGCAACATCTATTTGTTATTAGTCTGGCTATTTTACCGAGCTTGAGGGTCAAGCCGGTGCCAACTTTTAAGTCAAGTCATTAATTCATATTATGAACTTTAGTACAAGGAGCCTAATTTTCCAGTTAGTTTTTTTGCCCTTTAATTATTGCATTGATTATTTTGTTTTTATATATCTTACCGCAATTGAAGATGCAGACTACCAAGAAGATAAAATAGAGTGTGAGTTACCTGTAAACCTTTCACTGATAAATGCAAAGTTTATGACCGATAATTGCAAAGTTTATGACTATATATTTACAAGTAAAATGTGCACGATTCGTTACTCTAGGAAAGATAGGAGCATGCACAATTTTTTCTGTTTGAAATAAGGATGGGATGAAGGGTTTTATTAGAAGGTTAGAAGTATCTTCATACTAGAATGTGAAAAGAAATACTTATCTTTCCAATTCCATATATTAAGATAGTGAGGTTTCTAAATATCTTAAGTGTTTGGGTGTTTAAAGTTGCATTAAAGTCTGATTACCCTTCCATAAAAGAATACCATGCTATGCAAGGCTGAGAAGACATTTACTGAAAATTAACATTATCAGTACGTAATCACTCCCTGATTCTCAAATGATAATATTGTTGATGTTGTACTTAATTGAGTTGTTCATTAATTCATTCATTTCATTGATTTATCTTATACCTTATTTTCCAATTTACAGATTTTTGGTACTGAGGCAGCGTACTCGAAGGAAGATATTGATTTGGGTCTAGACGCTTTGGTCGGCTATCTTATTTCACACGTAGATGTGTAAAGATTAATTTACTTTGAATATTTCTTAGTAGTTGTACTGTATGTGTAGTTGGATACATCATTATATTTTGACACTTTGTGGTAGTTTGTATATTTAATGTAGCTGGATATATCATTATATTTTGACACTTTGTGGTAGTTGTATATGTAGTATGTAGTAGTTACGTACCATTGTTGATCATATGGGTAATTGTTGAAATGTAATTCATTGTTCTAGTTTATTTGGAATCGCATAAGGCCTGCAAGTTTTAATGGTTTACGAATGATCTGAACATTTTGGTAATGCATGTTCATGGCTATCTGGTTACGTTGATGGTTTTTATAGGGTATAATTGCTGGGTTGTGCAAAATACGTGCTAGGTAATTTTTTTTTAAAAAAAGACACTTTTGGAGTCCCAAAATACAATTTGGGACTCCACAAATGATACTTTTAGAGTCCCAAAATACAATTTGGGACTCCACAAATGACACTTTTGGAGTCCCAAATTACAATTTGGGACTCCAAAAATGACACTTTGGAGTCCCAAATTATATTTTGGGACTCCAAAAGTGTCAGTTAGCCTATACATTTATACATGACATTTGGAGTCCCAAAATATAATTTGGGACGTCAAAAATGATACTTTGGAGTCCCAAAATTAATTTGGGACTCCAAAAGTATAATTTTACTACTACCCTTCAATAGACATCCCATGAATAAGGGACGTTAAAAGGGTTTATTTTGGGACTCCAAAGGGTCTTTTTGTAGTAGTGAATCTATAGACTCCTTCATAAAGCTGGTTTTCTATGCATAATAAGTGAACAACAGACACGCGGTGCTGACTTCTTTTTCTTAGCCTTGTGATGGACCAAAATAGCAGCTCTAAATGCTCCTCGACCGATCTACTCCATGATCTCATACTGATCCATTCGAGATACTTCCAGCAATTGATTTTCACACCATTTTCCCCTTCTCCCCCTGAAAATAACCTACCAGAGACATAATGCTTCTCCGATCTCCAGTAACCTCCAAAATAAATTTTGAAACAAAAAATATAATGCCCAAAATGTTGTCGTAGACCATACGGAGTAAGGAAGAAACTCACCTCTTGATTGGCAGATCTCCTGCATCGTTCAGTCTGTCACGCAAGCCGTTCACTATTCTCCGATCTACAGCAACCCCCAAAATCATTTGACAAATCATTTTTCCCTTCTCCCCAGGAAAATAACCTACCAGATACATAATGCTTCTCCGATCTCCAGAAACCTACAAAATAAATTTTGAAACAAAAAATATAATGCCCAAAAAGATGTCGTAGACTGTACGGATTAAAGATGGAACTCACCTCTTGATTAGCAAATCATCACCAACGTTCGGTCTGTGTATAGCAACCCCCAAAATCATTTGACAAATATCGCCTTCCTTACGATTTACCTGCTCTACATTGCTACGATAAGCAAATAAAGAGCCCTAGACTAACTTATGGGACCTTGACTAACTTGCATACTACAACATCCAAAAAAGCACGAAGCCACATGAAGAATGGATGGCTTGTAGGTGGAGGGTTCGGATTCTCTCGCGGTATTCTCCTCGTCCCTCCTTATCCCTCATTAGCTTTAATCATGTAGTATTTTTTAGTATCACTCACTATCCTGAAATATTTTTTTAGTACTAGTCAGTGTCCTGAAATATTTTTTTAATACTGGTCCGTATTCTAAAATATTTTTTCAAGATCGTAAAGTATTTTTTCAGTACCAGTTAGTATCCTAAAATATATTTTTAGTACCAGTCAGTTTCTTAAAATATTTTTTTAAGATCCTAAAATAATTTCTCAAGATCATGAAGTATTTTTTTAGTTCCACTAAGTATCTTGAAGTATTTTTTTAGTAGCAGTCAGTATCTTGAAGTATTTTTCATAGTTTGTGAAACCGGACCGGACCGGCCGGTTCAGACCAGGAACCGGCCAACCGGCCGTGAAACCGGTCCGGTTTAGGGTTAAACCAGTCTGACCCGGTGAAACCGGTGTGACCCGGACGGGTTGCAAGCACTACTACAAAAATTGGATATTACTACCCTAAAAAACGTCCTTATTTAGAAATAGGACGTCCAAAGTGAAGGCGGTGGCATTCTTGTAATTATATTTAAGGAAGTTGAGCCTTCAGATCGAATCGTCGCCTATATTTTCATAATGGCGACTGATTATGATTCGTGTCGCAAAGTGGAATATAGGCGTCTGAAATATGATTCAGTCGCCTATATTCAATTTTTTTAGGTTAATATACTCGCGCCTCTTCATTTTCCCTCACACACTCATACTCCGACAGAGGCCGCGAAATCCTCTCATACTCACTCTCGTTCCGCTCTTCTCCAAGGCCGCCCCTTTCCTTGTCGTACGTCTCCGCCGTCATTCTCCTTCGTCTCCGCCGTCGTCTCATTCGTCTCCGCCGTCTCCTTCGTTCTCCTTCGTCTCCGCCGTCGTCTTCTTCGTCTCCGCCGTCGTCTCCTTCGTCTCGCTCTTCTCCAAGTAAGCTTGTTCGTACGTTACTCTTAAGATTCGTGATTTCGTTCTATTGCTGCTTTAGAGTGCTAAAAAATTAGTACCTATAGTTCTATCTACCTGGTTATGTCTTTCTGATGCAATTCTTGTGTTAGAATCTATATGCGACAAAACAATGGGGGTGGGTACTAAAATGAATCATAAAGATGACTTGGTAGTGCTTGCTAGCTACACGTGAGGGAGAGAGATAGAGAGGAAATTAGAGGGTTAATTTGAAAACAGGGTTGGCTTTAGGTAATATTGACCAAAAGCATACAAAAGTAGAGAAGGGAAAAGAAGAAAGAGGAGGGTGTGTTTGGTTTATGAAGATAAGGGACCTCCACCATGTTTTGTCGGGTGAAAAAAGATCACAACCACCATCTTTAGTTGCACTGATTTAGCAAACTAAACCTTATTATAATCTAACTAGCAATGAGAGTTGGGAGAGTTGAGTTTAGCAAAAGAAGCTAGCTAGTTCTTCACAACATGGCGAATCAAGGTTTGAATCTCCACTATGAAAGGTACTCATATTTAGTACTCGACAGTGTCTCGAATAGAATTGCCTCCAATAAGAGACGATACATATGTTTAACAAAAAAAATAATATCTAACTTGCTTTTATATATATTCTGATGCTTTTGGCTCTTCTGTGCAAGCTAGTTAGATCAATTCAATATTTACTTCTATTTATTGGCTTGTTTTTTGTATGTTTTCTGGGATGATCTTGTAACATGGGATGTCATTCAAAACAGAAAGCTGAAATTGGTTTAGTTAGTAAGTTTTGTTGAATTAGGCTGAAATTGGTTGTTATTGAAATTTTGGGATGTCTTACTTTTAAGGGGAAATGCTGCCGAAATTTACTTAAAAGAAAACATGTCGTTCTTGAAATTGACATGAACTTGACTTGTTGTTGGAAATGTCGTAGGTGGTAATAAAATGGGTCATAGTTGGATGAATGCATTGAGAACTAGTGAAAAATATGAGAATGGGGTGGAAGAGTTTATTGAATTTGCTAGAAGGAATGTGGCCACAAAAATGGGATGTATTATTGTCCATGTGTTAATTGTTTAAATGGGAGTCGAAGGGTTATTGCTGATATAAGGGACCACCTACTTTGTGATGGAATACACCTTCGATACACAACGTGGATATGACATGGTGAGGAAGTAAGTACCGGTGCGTCCCATGCAAATGAAGTTGAGGTAGATGATGATAATGGAATGGAGAAAATGATTAATGATGTTGAGGCAGAATCTTTTGCACAATCGGGTGAATATGAAAGCGTGCAGAGTGTTGCAGAGACACCTTTGTTCCCTGGGTGTACTAAGTATACACGGTTGATTGCGACCTTACATTTGGTCAACTTAAAGGCAACTTGTGGGTGGACCGATAGCGCTTTCACGTCGTTGCTTGAATTGTTGTGTGATATGTTGCCGCTTGATAATGTACTTCCAAATCGTATGTATGAGGCCAAGAAAATCTTGTCTACGATGGGTATGGAGTATAAAAAGATACACAGTTGCCCTAATGACTGCATATTGTACGTAAACGAGTACGAAGGCCTCGCAATTGTCCGAAGTGTAAAACTTCACGATACAAAGTGAAGAAAGTTAGTGTTTCTGGAGAGCAGACAACAAAAAGGCAACCTTTGAAGGCATTGTGGTATCTTCCAATAATTCCACGGTTTAAGTGTCTGTTTACTAGTGAAGCAACGGCGAAGAAGTTGAGATGGCATTCTGATGAGAGAATATCCGATGGAAAATATCTTTGGCACCCGGCTGACTCTCCGCAATGGAAGAAAATAGACGAAATGTTCCCTCAATTTGGCAGTGAGCCAAGAAACCTTCGGGCTGGGGCTTTGTACGGATGGCTTCAATCCGTATTGAACTCTTAGCAAGACCCATAGTGCATGGCCGGTTCTCCTTGTAATATACAACTTACCTCCCGGCTATGTATGAAACGCAAGTATGTGATGCTTTCTATGATGATTTCGGACCAAAACAACCGGGAACAATATCGATGTGTACTTGGCGCCTTTGGTTGAGGATTTGAAGAAGTTGTGGGAGGAAGGCGTAGATGTGTTTGATGCATATAAGAAGGAGCACTTCAAGTTGCGTGCAATGATTTTTACCACGATAAACGACTTTCCTGCATACGGAAATTTGTCAGGGTACAGTGTGAAGGGGCATAAAGCATGTCCAATATGTGAAGCAGACACAAACTTCCATCAACTAAAGCACGAAAAAAACGGTCTACCTCGGCCACAGGAGGTTTCTTCATCGGTTCCACCCATATCGTAAGTTAAGAAAGCGTTTTAACGGCTTACCGGAGCAGAATGCGGCTCCAAAGGCGTTAACCGGAGAGGACGTTTATAGTCGGGTGAAACATATCAATGTCATATTGGGTAAGCAGCAAAGGAAGGTGAGTGAGAAGAATATATGGAAGAAGAGATCAATTTTCTTTGATCTTCCATATTGGCGTAGTCTTGATGTGAGACACAGTCTTGATGTGATGCATGTGGAGAAAAACGTTTGTGATAGCCTTGTCAGTACTCTTTTGCACATACCAGGAAGACTAAGGATGGAATTAGTGCGAGACTAGATCTGGTTGACATGGGAATAAGAGAAAGGTTACATCCACGAGTAATGAAAGATGGTAAGAGGGCATACATGGAGCCAAAGAACTCATACACTATCAAAAGCGGAGAAGAAAAGTTTGTGTGGATGTCTATATGACATTAAGGTGCCACAAGGATATTCTTCTAATTTGAGAAAGTGTGTCTCAATGAACGATTTGAAGTTAGTGGGAATGAAGTCCCATGATTATGATGTGTTGATGCAACAACTACTACCAATAGCTATAAGAGGCATTATGAAAGATGAAGTTCGATCCACTATAACAAGATTGAGTATTTTCTTCAATGCTATCTCGCAACAAAGTCATTGACATTGAAAAGTTGGATGAATTGGAGAATGAGGGTTATATTATTTTGTCCCAACTAGAGATGCATTTCCTCCCGCCTTTTTTGATATCATGGTGCACTTGATAGTGCACTTGGTAAGGAGGTAAGACTGTGCGGTCCAGTTTACCTAAGGTGGATGTACCCTTTCGAGTGATACATGAAGATCTTAAAAGGGTATTCTAAAAACCCTTATCGGGCGGAAGCCTCAATAGTTGAGAGATATGTAGTTGAAGAGGCTATGGAGTTCTGCAAAGATTATCTATCGGGGCCGACGATACAATCTCGGCATGACGAGGGGATAAGCGAGGGAACTCGAGGAATCAAACCGAAGAATAAGCCTCGTGAAGAGGTGTTGCAAGCACACCTGTACATCTTGAATAATACGGAAGAAGTTCAACCATACATTGATGAACACAGAAAGAGTTTGAAGAATATGAATCCAAGGAAGAGTGACATGCAGATAGTGAATGAGAAAAAGAAGACGTTCATAAAGTGGTTCAGTGAGAAGGTATTGCACGAGACCGGAGTGTCAGATACAATCGAGTGGTTAGCCCGGGGCCTTCTTTTCGTGTCATCACTTGGAGCGGTTACGATGTCAACGGATATTCTTTCTACACAAAAGACCAAGATGACAAGTCTTGTGCAAAATAGTGGGGTGATGGTTGAAGCCGAATCCATGCACTTTTCGAGTTCGAAAGACAAAAACCGGTGGTAGCATCAATGGCCTATTATGGAGTGATCGAAGAAATATGGGAGATCAACTACAGCAAGTTCAAAGTTGCTTTATTGAAATGTAAGTGGGTTAGCAATAATGCTGTTGTAATAGATCCTAAATTTGGATTTGTCTCAGTTGATCTTCAAAGACTTGGTCATAGAGATGAGCCATTAATTTTAGCAAGTCAGGCGAAACAAATGTTTTATGTTACAGACCCTGCAAATAAAAGAATGTCCATTGTACTTCAAAGTAAAAACAGAAGTATGGTGAAGAATCCTTGAACCTTGACGATACACTCCCTTTCACAACAAATCCACCTACAACACGTGAAGTAGAATTGATAGATGATGAAGAATATGCTGCAAGAAAGGATCATTGTGAAGGAATATGGGACACCATGTAAAGTAAGATCTTCGATTACAAAATGATGTGTTTAACTACTATGTTCTTTTTGTGGTCGTTTAACATGTTGGTTCATTTTATTAATCTGTTTATTATTTAAAAACCTATCTAACATAAATGATTGGTCTTTGATGAACAGAATATGTCTAGCTCGGACGAGTCATCGGGAGATAGGGTTGATATGCCCGTTGTGAGAAAAGGGAGAGGTAGCACACACATGGGTGAGCTAATTGCTCGCCGTGACATCGAAAAAAGAGTCGCATGTGGAGTTTGATGAAAATATGAATCCGGTTAGCGAGAGAGGAAGACAACTTCATTAGCTATTTAGGCTTTCTGGCTCGAAGCAAAGTGCGTATTGTTTACTCAGCTTGGAAGTTCGTTGATGATAAGACGAAGGATTTGATTTGGACACGATTTTGGTATCTCACTTTCGATATATCCGCATTTGTATCTTTAGTCTTATTACTTGATTCCTGTCATATCTTCTCTTTCACCTTGCAGCAAACATTTGATGTCCCTAACACTAAGGCCATGAGGAAGCATTGGATGGGCGAAGTTCGTCTCCGTTGGAAAGATTTTAAGAACAAGCTGACAAAAAGTATATTCGCGGGCCAAAGAGGGACCAGGATCCATGTAAGACCTATGATTTCATTTCTCCTGAGGACTGGAGGGAGTTTGTGGCGTCCGCGAGAATCCCGAATTTCAGTAAAATTTCGTCATATCTTATCTTTAATTTGAATCTACTTGAATTCGTACGATCGGTTTTGTTTGTTTTCGTGTCACGTAAAACAAGCCAAGCCAATAGAGAGAGGCAAGCGAAAAATAAGTATCCGCATTGCTTGTCTAGAGGTGGCTACGAAAGTCGGAACGAAAGATGATGGAGGAAGAGCTGCGGCGAATGAAGGAAGCTTCCCAATCCGATCCTTCCATCGCTATCCAGGCCCCCAGCGTCCTCCTCGTCACAAAAATGGAAAGCTGCGAGGATGAAGGGGGACAAATACATCAATGAAGATGTTGCTGCGGTTGCCTCAAAGATCGTAAGTAGTTGAATTAGAAGTATTAAATAGCCTCAGTTGTTTCATACTACATAAGAGTTTAGTTATTATTTATGAAAAATCTTATGGTACAGGATTCACTTGAGCAGCAGAGTAGCCAAGGCTCATTCACGCCGGGTACACGGCAGGACATTTTGTCGACGATGATTGGGAAGCCGGATTACCCTGATGCTGTTCGAGGGGAGACGAGGGGAGTAAGTGTCGCAAAATTTTTCGGACGACGTTCACGTTTGTATGACGCAGAGAGCCAGCAGGAGCTTGAAGCCAGAATTCGAGCAAACCTTATGAAAGATGTTATGGCACAACTACGGGGTGAAATGCAAGCTATGGTACAACAGCAACGTACAACCGACGAATCCCCGAATATCCCCAACAGCAAAGATAGTTTTCACCTCCGAGGTACATATTAGCGGACCTTCTCCCCCTCGAGGTAGTTATTGGCGGACCGTCTCACACCGCAGAGGTGCATATTAGCGAACCGTCTCACACTCTGAGGTAGTTATTGGCGGACCGTCTCACACTCCACAGGAGGTATAGCTTGCACTCTATATTTGGATGAATCACACCGGCGGATTGTTGCCGATGGTCTTGTTTACCTGAACAAGACAAACACCACGGCAAGCAAATTCCGTAAAACCAACGTCGGTGACTGTGACGAGTGTGCGAGAGGGGAAGAAGAGACAGCCGTCCCGATTGATGATGAGGAGGTTACCACACTAGGCGCCGCCATCACATGGTTCATCCTTTGGCCACTCATCTTATTGAGATGTGGACGACACTGCGATGGTAGGAAATACATTACGATTGAGTGTGAGTTGTTTCCGATTGATTTTCATTGCTCATTCACTCATAATATGTTTTTTTATGTTTTCATAGGATGAACAAGCTGCGGGCTTATTTCCGTACTTAGCACAAACGAGAGATGTACAAGGACATCGGCCTCATAAGCTTGCGATGCCTCCGGCATTGTCGGTGCGAAAAAGACATATCCGATGACATTTGACAAGAAAGATTTGATGGAGTTTTTGACGTTGGATTGTTTAGATATACAGTTTCTTCAACTTGCAATCCTGTAAGTTTGTTTAACCCTTTAATTATGTTTGTACTCTTTTTTTTGTTTAAGATCTTCAATAACATTTATCATTTCATTTCATAGTGTCTGCCTTGAATTATGCGCCGGCACACCGCGAGCGAGTTCGTATGGATACTTATGTCCTGGATGCACGGCTTCGGCTCGCAGTACGTTACCCAGGAGGTCAATTTATGTTGGTCTAACAATGGGCGACGGAGGGTCGTCTTGTTATCTAGCGCCAATACATGAAAGGTGCGTACTTTTGTTTTGTCTTATAAGATTTTTGTGAATAAATTGCTTTCTTATCTTAATTTAATATTAATACGTATATGTTGTAGTGGTCATTGGACGCTGTGTTGTTTGTCCGAGCAAGAACTCCTGTTATTGGTTCGATTTAAGAAATGGCAATCCTACCGAGGATATGGGAGCACCGAGTGCGGATATTACGTTATGAGTTGGATGCAATCCATCATTAACAGCGGACGTACTCAAGGTTTTCAAAACGTACGTAATCGCTCTGTGATTCTCAAGTTTATTTAATTTTTGTTGTTGTACTTGAGTTGTTAATTATTTCCTTCACTTAATTGGTTTATCTTATACCTTGTTTCCCCAATTTACGCTTTTGGGTACTAAGGATCCGTACTCGCAGGATGAGATCGATTCGGTTCGAGACATGATATCTAGATATCTTCTTCAACACATAGCGCCTAGTTAGTAGTGAGCATGATTAATATGTTATTGTATTAGTGATTCTTTAATTTGCTACTGTTGTTCATTTGTATCTATTTGGTGTTTTGTCTGTACAAAATATGCAATTTTGGTGTTATATATATATTATGTTTATGTATTGTGTTAGTGTGATTCTTGTGTTGCTTGGTGGTTTCTGGCTGATGCAAATTAAAAACTTGGTAGATATCTCATAGTTTGTAGTTTATTTTTAAAAAAAAATTTCAACAAAGGCGACTGATTTTGAAATCGGGTCGCCTTTGTTAAATAAGGCGACTGAATAGAAGATCGTCGCCTTAATTTCAACAAAGGCGACTGATTTTGAAATCAGGTCGACTTTGTTATCATAAGGCGACCTGAATCCAAGATCGGGTCGCGTTATGAACTCATTAAGGCGACCTGATTGAGTATAAGGTCGCCTTTAAGGCGAACTCTATATTAATCAGGTCGCCTTAAGGACGACCTGATTTGAAATCAGGTCGCCTTATTTACCTATATAAGGCGACCTGATCCTAAATCAGGTCGCCTTTGATATTAAATCAGGTCGCCTTAATAAGGCGACCTTATTTAGGATCAGGTCGCCATTTTGGAAATTTTCCTCTACCCCCTCCAAGACGTCCCTCAGTAAAGGGTCGTTAATTGGGTCTTATTTAGGTCGTTGTTTAGCATTTTTGTAGTAGTGAAGGGTCACCGGGTCAAACAATTTTTTTTTAGTTTTTCTTTTTTAATTTTGCCTCCCACTACCGTTTATTTCTTCAGGTGAAACCGTGAAAGAGCTTTGTTCATCTCGATTTAGAGCTTCGTTCCATTGTGCAGAGCTTTAGGTTTATTATTTTTGAATGTTTTATTTTATTTTTAGTTCTTTGTTCTTTGTGTTCTGCTGGTGCTCTGATGTTTATTTTTTCACTTTTGGATGTCATATTGGTTTTGATTTGGGTTCGTTTTTGGTTTTCCTGAAACTTCGTGGTTGCTCTATTTTTGGTTGGCTCTGCTTATTTTTGAATATTGGCTTTGATTCGCCTATTGGTTTCTGTTGTGCTTCGGTTTGGTTTGGATTTCTGAAGGTTTGGTTTGCTCGGTTTGTGAGATTCTGATATTAATAATGAAGGTGCTCAGAATACTACCACTCCCAATCCCGAGTCTAGCAATCCTCCCACACATTCTGGTGTTAAAAAAGATACTGTTTGAGAATATTTTGTCATCATATACTTGTTTTTGATATTTTGCTACCATGAATATATTGTCTCAAATGTATGTTGTAAAGAAAATTGCTAGGAATATTTGAATATGTCACAAGTATTGAAGTATATGGTTATTTTGCTACTGATCTAAGATATTGAAATGATATATAGTATGTCAAATTTAGATTGGCGTGATGAGAAATTTATTATTTTCCAATTTTTTATACCTCACCAGTCTGACCCGGGTTGACTCTGGTCTGACCCACTAACCCTTAACCCAGTATCCCGACCGGTTCAGTGACCGGTCTGGGTTTCAGAACCTTGGTATTTTTTTTAGTACCAGTCAACACAGTGAAATATTTTTTCAACATCCTAAATTTTTGGATCTTGAAAAAATATTTCAGAATACTGATTGATATTAAAAAGTACTTCAGGATGAGACAATCAAGATTAATTCAAATCAATGGTCTAGATTGATTGATGAGAGATTTCAAAGGTTGAGATTGGATGAGGAGGGATGATGAGAATGAAAGATGATGAGAGGATCCAATTCCGTAGGTGGAGCCCTTACTGTGGTAAGGGACAATAACGCAAGACACAAAAAGATGCAATGAATAGTGAACGACTTAAAGTGCTACTCCTATTAAGTTTATATTGATGATGATGATGATGATATTGATGATTTAGAGGACTAATGTAACCCTATGCTTTAGGCTATTTCTTATTAACTTGATTTTTGTTAATGTTTAATTTTTAAATGACATATAATCTAATTATTTATTCCATCTGTCGTATAGTTTAATTGTCACAATATTCTTTTATATTATTTCTCAACTTTTTTTTTTTCTTTTATGTTGATGAACTTATTAGATTAATAATCTATTTTTTAATGGTAAAATCAATTTTCTAGTCTAATTATTTAAAAAAAGAATTATTTGTAAACAACTTGGATTTTGTTTTTTAACATAAAATCTAATGACAACTTGCATTCACGGTAGTCAAACTCGCTAGTTGACTCTTCGAGTTTAGCGTTTTTACATTTTTAGTTTACAAAATAGAGTCGAGTCACTGGTAAACTCACGATCGTTGTAAACTCGGTTACCATTTTTATGTTTCCATCTTACAAAACTTGGTTAACTCACCTTTAAACTTGTGTTAACTTCTTCGATTTGATCATGTTTATCAGTTTTAAATATAAATTTTATAGAAATTTCATTGTTAAATATGATAAATTATGAATATTGATGAATTTAATTTCAATTATTTGGATTTAAAAAATATTTAAATCAAATTGTTGTATTTTTAATATTTTAATTATTTAATTATACACTATTAATATATATTTAACGGTAAAGTAAACTCTTACGAGTTTACCTTCCTGTTACGAGTTTGTTTAAACTTGTGAATTTGACAACTTATTAGCATCACAGGGTATAAAGTCATTTTAGCTATATTCTAGAGATGGAGGTATATTTGTTGATATATTTTTGTATCGATATGATCTAATCTTTAACAATATCTTTCACTGTTTTTAACTCATTTTGAACCCAAGTGTTAAATGAAATATTGAATTAGTTCTATTATATCTTTAACTTACCTCATTAATTTTTTTATATTTTTTTCCCAGTGTTGATATTATTAATGTTTTTATGATGAAGATGTGTGATGTTTAAATTCAGACTATTTAAAAAAAAAATATGGGATATTAATTGAGTTGATGATATTCATCGCACAAACTTGACAATAATATTTATTCTTTTGAGGATCAAATCTCGATATGACGAACGATTAGTTTAGGAGATTTTAGTTGATCTAGAATGGAAAATGAATAATGGTGAAAATGTTGAAAATGTTTAATAGTGTGTATATATATTAAATAATTTAAATATGCATTTGAAGAAAAGTATGTAAGGATGCATTTTGTGATGGTGTGATGATTTCATGATAGATATTTGATTCTGAAATATTTGTACAACAGGGAAGGTGTTGTTGCTATTTATATAATAACTATAAATATTTATAATTTAAATAATATTATATTGGGTTTAATGTTTATACTTTTACTGTAGAAATTTTTTTTCTGCCATACTCACATAAAAGTGAGTGGTTCCATTAATATTTTATCTTTCTTGTCTTTGCAATGGGACCCACTCACTTTTATGTGAGTGTGACAAAAAAAATATTTCTGCAACAAAAACAAAAACATTAAACCCTATTATATTATATCAAAATTTGTTTTGTGTAAGAATTAGTAAAACTAATAAAATATTAAACACAAAAAATGTATCAAGAACAAAACTTATAACCCGAGACAAAAATTCTTTCACATATTTATCTCGTAAATTATAAAAATATTTCTAAAAAGATAAAACAAATATGCACTAACTCTATGAGTCTATGTTGATAATTGTATATAATTACATAATTGTTAATTTAGAGCCGGCAAAACGGGCCAGGCCCGTCGGGCCTAAAAAATGGAGGAGAGAGGTGAAGTTTGGCCCTGCAGGGCCAAGGGCTTTTACGGGCCGGCCCTGCAGGGCTCAGGGCCGGCCCGTTAAGCCCGTCAATTTTTTTTATTTTTTTTTAGAAACGTTGAAGTGGGGACGTGGGGGGAGTAAGTTGTAACCCTAAAAAAAAAATTCCATGCATAAGAATATTAGGATAGGCTTCAAATAAAGGGCAAAAGAAACTAGTTTTTTTCACGTGTGTTCTCATGTGTTCTTCTATTTCTTGCTTTCTTAATTACATGTCTCATTTCACTTATTCCTTTATCTAGTTTTTATTTATTTATTATTCAAGCGTATATTTTATTCATCAAACAAACTATACGGGTAATATTTAAAAATGAAACTGAGATATTTCACTTGGCGACTTTATAAAGATTATCTATTTTTGGAATATAAAGGGCAAAAGAGAGTATAATATTGTAGGCATTTAGCTTTTAATTAACAATTTGTAAAAGCAAGGTAATGATAAATGGATTGGTTGATGAACAAAATGAGACAAAGATGCGTCGTTTAAATCAGAGTTAACTCAAGATCAAACTCATATCATAATATTTAAATAAAACAGGCATTAATCCACAATTAAATAGACTTACTAAAGCACACAATAATATGAAGAATTGTCATATTTTTAAACTAAAATTGGTATTATTTCGGGCTTAGGGGTGGATATAAAATCTAACACCAGTCAATTCATCTAAAATTCTTGGTCATTAGATTAGGAGACTGGTTCTCTAGTTCATTTATTATAGGACTAGTGCAATTTGAATTGAGTTGTAAGAGCATTAATTGGTAAGAGATTAGAAATGAAAAAGTGCAAATGTGCCCTCCACAAGCAGCACCGTGGTGTTGTAGAGGTTGCAATTATTGAGGCAGCAAGGGGCGTCTCATGCATCTATCTATGCATTGCATTCATCTTCTTCATTTGCATAAAAATGTTTGACAACTCATTTTGTTGATAAATTATAATTTTAATTGTTGTAATTTACTAATTATATTTCTTTGAAAAACACAAAAAAAAAAAGTTAAAATTTGAAATAGTAATTTCCAGGCCTTGCGGGCCGGCCCTGGCCCTGGTGCTCTCGGGCCGGGCTTTGAAATACGGGTGTTTTTCTTACTCCAGGCCCTGGAGGGCCGGCCCTGTTAGGCCCTGACCCTTCACGAGCCGGCCCTGATTGCCAGCTCTAATTGTTATAACCAAATGAGTCTAAATTTTATCCTTAAAAAGATTATACAATGTACATACATGCATAAAAGATAAAGGGAAATTTACACGCAGGTCTCAAGGAATAAAAAATAATTACAAAAAAGTCCATTGAAATCACAAAATTATACCGAAGTCCCAAGGGACTTTTTTGATATTATTTGTATTAACAACATGAAATGACATATTTACAACAATAAATGTCTATATTTACAACAACATTTAAACACCTGATCATTTACAACAGAAAAAACCATATTTACAACAGTAAATGTTCATATTTACAACAACATTTAAACACCTGAATTTTGAACTAGAGAGGTAATTTACAACAGAAAAAATGTTAGATTTACAATAGGAAGTGTTGTATTTATAACAAAATTTAAAATCTTGACATTTATAACAGAAAAAACCATATTTACAACAGGAAATACCTATATTTACAACAACATTTAAACACCTAGATTTTGAACGTAGAGATGTCATTTACAAAAAAAAAAAAATGCTAGATTTACAATAGAATGTGTTGTATTTACAACAAAATTTAAAATCTGGTCATTTACAACAGAAAAATCCATATTTACAACATGCAATGCATATATTTACAATAACATTTAAAAACCTGGATTTTATTTCCATACAAATAATATCAAAAAAGTTCATTGAAACTTCTGTGTAATTTGATGATTTCAAAGGACTTTTTTGTAATTATTTTTGTTTCTTTGGACCTACACGTAATATTCCCAAAGATAAATTCATGGAACTAATGTACATACGTGTATTAATTTGGGGGAGAATATCAGTGAGGTATCAAGGTAGATAAAAAATATCAAAAAAATCTCAACCCCAAATCCATTTTCAAAATTTTGATAGGAATTTCTCTTACAAAAAAGTTTCATTGTCAAAATGGTTTTTCCTGTTGCTAAATTTTTTTTAGGTTTCTAAAATTCTACACGTTGGAGGAAAAACTTGGAGAATTTTTTACAACAAGAAAAACCATTTTGACAACGAGATTTTCATAGGGACATTTTAAGTTTTAACAACTAATAAAGCCATTTTGACAACAAGAAAAACCATTTTGACAGCGGTACTTTTTTACGAGAGAAATTCCGTAATTAATATCAAAGAAGGGATTTGGGATTAGGACTTCTTTTTGATATTTTTTATCTATTCTGAACCTCACTGATATTTTCCCTTAATTTAATGACTCTATGATAGCTTGATTGAGATATTTTTAAAGTCTCAAAAGTGATTATTTACGTGAATAAAGACAAACCTCCACCTCTACTTTTAAGGGGTTGACATAAGTGGTAAGCGGCTTGTGTCGCTTAATTAAGGTTTCGAGTTCGAACATTGTGAATGCAGAAAAGCTCTGCTAGGAGACTCACTTACCATAATCAAGTGCGCAACCTGGGTCAGATTAAGATTAGTTAGGGTGAAGCTTTGAATATCGAATGAGGAAAAAAAAAAAGACAAACCTCCACTAATATACCACTCTGGTCCTATTTATAAATCCATTTTGACCAAATCTTACACACCAAGGATATGTATGTGTATCTCAATGATTATGGAGCAAATTTCCAACTTTACCTTCATTTATGAATGAGTACCTTTTAAAATTTATGGTCAAATCTCTCTCATCTTTTTCTCTTTCCAACATGGCTAGCTAATCTCTCTCATCCTCATTAATATGGGTAAAATTGTCACAATCTCATTTATTTGATCAAAATCCACTTATAAATAGGATCAATTTTTTTGATTAAAATTGACTTATAAATAGTAAAAGAGTGTGGTATAAAACACTAACCAATCAATGACCGAAATTTGCCTTATAAAACCAGGCCGCGGTTTAAAAACAAAACAACTAACTGACAACCATGTCAGAGGCGGTCTTCTTCCTCTGACTTTGCGTGAGCTCCTCTCTGACTCTGAGCAGACTCTGGAAGAACGAAGCTCATAGGTATGGCTACTTGCGTATTGACTTCTGGATCTCTTCTGAAATTCGACGAGGCAGATTCGTACAAGCTAGCCTCAAAATTTCATAGTGCCTCCTTTAGTTCCTCGCGTCATCGTCCGGTACTTCGATATAAGAATCGTCGTCTTCGCTCCGCTATCTCTTGTAATTATAATGATAATTACGGCGAAAAACCACCTGAATCGACTGGAATCCAAGTTTATTCTCAAATTGAGAAGTATTGCTTCGCTCCGTTTTCGTTTTTCTTTTAAATCTGATAATTATCTCTCTTCTGTACCTAATTCTCGTAATCGATCATTGTTTTTCCTGCTAATTACTGCAGAAAAAACACTTTTATGGGACTCGTTGACACTGTGATTTGATATAATTTACGTATATTTGTATTACAATATAGTTTATCGTCTATTTAAGCAAACTGGTCTACTTGTCTATGACAAACTGCAATTTGGTGCTAATTGTTTTCTTATTAATTTGCAGGTTACTTACTGAAACTGTTAGGCAATCGCAGGATGGCTGGTGGATACCTAAAGACTGGAGTGAAGTTGAGGTGTGATCTGATTTATTTTTACGTAATTCACGTTGTGCATTTCGTTGAACTATTTTATGTTATAGTAATAATTTAGGGAAATTTTGTTATTTATCTGAGCTATCTAGTGAAGAGCTCGTGTTGGAAACATACATCAACTAAGTATATATGCTATTAAATATCGGGTTTCAATATGATGGCTCTATTTGAAGGGACAATTGGAACACCATCATAGGTATTAATGAAGTATTTATGGCCTTGGGTCCCGTAGTAGGGAAATAACCAGAATTTGAGAGAAGGGCGTGCACTGTTGGAGTCCACATTCATATCCTACGTATGAACCTGATTTCTGTGGTTGTGAGCCAATGTTCCGAGAAATTACTGGTGGATTTTTGCTTGCAAGTTTGATTGAGGAATATGGATTTCCTATCATCAAATTGTGTCATGAGCTAATGATGCCAGATCAACTTTTTTGTTGCTAATAGCAACTCTTTGGGTGGTGACACTTCCCAAACAGGGTAGAGCACAGGGGAGGAAAAAGTTTATTCCTGAAATTCCAAAACCAGCAGCCTTTATGAGCTTTCTCCTTCAGTTCATTGGGAGAGGCAACTATCTTTCCTGTTTTAATTTCTTCTTTTGGAGGTGTTTTCAGTAAACTTTTTACATACTCATTGTATAATATCAGGGAGCCTGGGTTCTCAGACCTAGAAGCACAAAACCTAAGTTTGTTGTCCATTTCGTTGGAGGCATATTTGTAGGAGCGGCCCCTCAACTTACCTACCGCTGGTTTCTGGAACGCCTCTCAGAAAAGTAAGTCCATATCTTCTGATACCAATTGTCCAACAAACTTAAGTTGTCATGGAACAAATTGGTTATTGGTGAAGCAATAAAGTACCTGTTTGTATTGCTGCCTTTTTTAGAAAATTTTATGTATTGTTATATTTTCATTATTTTTTTACTTTTCTTTACCAAATGATAGCACTAGCACAAAACATTATAAACTTATTATATTCTAGACTTTTATACACCTAGCATAAGTCTTTTTTTCTCCATCATTCAGTCAACTAATGAAAATAATTATCGAATCCCTTTGTTCACTAGGGGTGTATTGATTATTGCAACACCATATGCAAGCGGATTTGATCACTTCCATATTGCAGATGAAGTGCAGTTCAAATTTGATCGGTGCTATCGCATGCTGCAAGAAACAGTAAGCTCTAACCTCTGTTCTAAGGATAGTATCTTGGTGTTTCAAATCTATCTTAGTAAGAACAAGTCATATATGCTTATTGATTCAGATACAAGACCTTCCTACTTTTGGTGTTGGCCATTCTTTGGGGTCAGTTGTCCACCTTCTAATCGGTATATAAATTTTCTTGGGCTATGCTTGCTTGTAAATACTTGACTGATTCGATTTGTAGCCACTCACTAAATTGCTATTTGTGGCAGGATCAAGATATGCAGTGCAAAGATGTGGCAATGTTTTAATGGCTTTCAACAACAAGGTATTTGATCAATCCCTTGATGACATTGCTAAATCCACAGGATAGAAGACTAGAAAATTAACTTACATTAAGAAGTGGTTTAAGAAAACAATCAATTTATGTAGAAACCCAACATTTCTGATAGTTTTTTTACTTCCTGTCAGATTTCAGAACAGCAATCAGCAAGTCATTTACATATGTATTGTCTGATAGCGTGTTTCTCATTATGTTATATTCTAGAATTTCCTGGAATATTTCCTGTTTTCATCAAGATTGACTAAGTTATGCTTCATGTTCAGCAAGCGAGTTCAGCTGTTCCTTTCTTCTCTCCAGTTCTGGTACCAATGGCCCAAAGCATCGGTCCACTTCTATCAGATATTATTTCATCACCAACAATACGTGCAGGGGTCAGTATCTCTACATAATTGTTTTTTATTATTGATTTATCTAGAGTATTGAAAGCTCTTGTTTTTGTCATGACATATCGTTAGCTTTGACAGATATGGCTATCTTAACATGTTTTACTGAAATTCGATGCCTTCTCAAGAAAAATTCAATGTACAATGCATGCGACTTAGTTTATTATATTTGTTGACCAGGATTTCATGACAATAATTCTATGCTTTGTCAAATATAGGTTCTAACCACCTACATACATGATAGCTTTTAATCTGATCCTGCGACACAAATCCTGCTTTAGCAAAGCATTAAAATGATAAGAAAATATATTTCAGAAATTTTTACTTTACTAGTTGTATCAGTCTTTTTAATTCTTGGTATTTTATATTTGTAGGACATTTACAGTTCAAACACCTAAAAGCACTGCTCTGTACAGCTTTGGTGTTTCTTCTTTAGATGACTAATTTAGATGCATAAAAAACTTGCAGGCAGAGATGACTTTGAAACAATTGGAAAATGTTAGCCCTTCCATTATGAAGCAGGTTCTACCTCTAGTTGAGCAGCTGCCACCCTTGTACATGGATTTGGCCAAAGGAAGAGAAGATTTTACTCCAAAGCCAGAGGAGACTCGTCGAATTGTAAGTGGAGTCACTAATACCAGGGTTTCTATCAGTTTAATCGTTGTAATTGAATATCCATGCATTTCCATTGTAATGCATAATCTCTCTCCATTCCATGATTTACGTTCTGGTCATATGTCATTTATTATATTTATAGTCTTAAAGTAGTTGCCTCTTGAATGAATTCCCTTTCAAATTAACATAAATATTACAACTAGATTTGTTTTTTCCGGTTATCATTGTGCATCAAATTTGGCTTGTATGTACACAGTTTTGAAGATAACTAATAAATTCCGTTTTTAAGGCTTATATCCTTGACATTCATGATATAATCATATAATGAATTTTATCCCTCATTATTATTTTTTATTTATTTTTAATTGACAAGGAATGTAGAAGGATGTTATTTGATCCTACAAAGTTAGATGTTGATGTTGGAAATTTGTGAAATGCATCTGAAATGGTATATAAAATGCTAAACTTAAATTGTTACACCAATTTTAGGGTTGAAATGCCAACGCCCCAGCATATTTCTTGTAACTTTATTTCATCCCTTGCATTTCCACTTATTCTAATGGATATCACGCCATGTTTATGTTTAACTTCCCCCATTTATTTCTTAATTCTTCAGATAAGATCTTACTATGGCGTATCAAGAAATCTTCTGATAAAGTTCAACGATGATTTAATAGATGAGACTTCTACTATAGCACAAGTGTTAAGTTCAGAGGCAGCAATTAGTTCACAGCTTGACATGTCAATACGCAAGATGGCTGGAGATCATGGTCTTCCATTGCAACAGGTGTGAATAATTTGCATTGAAGTGAAAAATAATAACTTAATGGCTTTTTCTTGGCTGGTTAGTTAGTAGAGCAAAACCCTATTTGCACATAGATTGTTTCCTTTGACTTGGTTTCTTGATCATAAGGTGCTCGTAATATTTCCTTTCATCTCATTCTCACCCAAAATTTATCGCCAAACTTAATAATTTGTTTACTGGGAAGCTATTATCTGGCAAAACTCGCCTAGGTAATGGGTGTAAGTGTTATCATACCCAACAGGCTGCTTGGTTTTGCTTTAATTTATATGAAAATTGGATAGAATATGCGGGGTATCATTGTTAGTTTTTTTTAGTTATTGAGAAACTGAATTGAAAGAAATGATCTGTGAAGCACCAAACTGAAAATCTTACCCATCAGGGAACAAAATAGTATTCCTCATTGGAAGTAGTATTACTTTATTAACAAGAGATTGTTAACATCCTCAGACCTCACTAGTTTTGTGGAGGATAACAACCTCGACATTTATTCTTTGGGCCTATAAGTCCTCATATTCACTAGAAGAGAAAAGGTATATGGATATTATTTAGGTCATGTCCCTCTAAATATGCATCTAGTAGGCATATGCCATTTCCTTGTGCATTGATTTATCTTCTTATAAGAAAATGACTTGAATTCCCCTGTCTGTATTTTGTCCCATGGTGAAAAAGAAAGGATCTTTTTGTTCATAAGACAAATACTGAGGGTGCTAACCTCCTTCACAATACTATTGAGGAGATTAACAAGCTATGTATATCCTTGCCATCTAATTCCCCAGTTGGAAGATGAGAACACACGAGTCTTCAATAAATTACATAACAAGTGTAATTTATAAATGCATGGATTATAAGTTATTGAGATCAGGCAACTAATTGTGGAAGCTAAGGGAGGATGAAGGTTATTCAACTTCTCACTACTTATTTTGTCATCTATGATACAGGCCCTTCCAGATGTTCCGCCGGCAATGGCGGATGCAGTTAATCGTGGGAGCGAGCTTTTGACAAGTTTGAGCGCGGGAACACCATGGGAACCAGTTGCCAAAGAAGTAGGAAACACCTTAGGCATGGATTCAGGAATCCTTCGTGCTCAAGTATCAAAGGAAATGGATCATCTTGTGGATGTCGTCTCATCCTGGATTGCTTCTAATGCAGGGCCCAAACTTCTGAAGCCATGAAGTCTATTTAAGTTGTAGAAAGGGTTTAGTACAGAAAATTTGGATTCATCTATATGCTATTATACTCCTTTCTCTATAGAATTGAGACACTAGAATGTAAATTGTTTTTATCTATACCCAAGTATATAGAATACTCCCAAATGCTAGGTGCTGTAAAAAGGTAATGACAGGAATAATTGTGTTACTATATTGTAAATCGATTATTTGGGACTCTCATGTGTCAGGTATGAAGATGGAAAAAAGCATAAATTTGGTGGCAAGGAAAGGTGGTGGTCTAAGTAGAAAGGTGTGAATGATATTAATTGTTGAATAATGAAGTACAAGTTTGCTACGTTGGCCAAAAAAGGGGCAAGCATACTACATGAATGAGTTAGATCTGCTCTAATATTTTAATTAGTTTTTCATAGTGTAAATGATTTTGAAAATAATATTTCAAGAAATTAGAATTTATTCAAAACTTAAGCATGAACAAGATAGTATTAAAAGCTGTTGGCCTGCTTGTTATGTGGAACAGGTGGGAAGAGAATGGAAGATGAGCAAGTTTCTTGTTTAATAAATTTTTTTTTTTTTTTTTTTTGTCTAATATTTCCAAAAACTCAAGTTTTTGAACTTACCAATCTTCCTTTAAAGGTGGTAAGATAAGATACTACCAAAATTAGTGGGAATTAAAGTTCACATGTGAACAGTGATACTGTTAGATATATTTACCCCTCATAAATTTTTTTTTTTATAATATAAGAAAATATGATTAAATTCAAATTAATGTGACTGTTGGATATATTTACCCCTCATAAAATATTTTTTTATAATATAAGAAAATATGATTAAATTCAAATTAATGTGATAAATTTGAACTTATGGGACAAGTTCTAACTTGGCAAGAGAATATTTTAGATGAGTTTGAACTTGGTAGGAAAATATTTTAGACAGATAGGATAATATTTTAGAAAAATTCGAACTTGATAAGAGCATATTTAAAAAAAATATATTTTAGAAAAAAAATATTTATCCTTTTCGTTTTGAATAATTGCTTTTGAGGGTAAAATAGGTATTTTCTGATTCTTTACCACGTATCACCCCTTCATTTTCTTTCTATCAAACAACACATCTTCCCTCATCCTTCAAAATCTTCCTTTTCCTTCATTTCCTTCCTCAAATCTTCCCTGTACCAAATGGGCCCATAGATAATAGATTCAAGGGAAATTTGGGAAAAAGTTCGGCTGGGGTTGCCTGTACCAAATGTTGTCCCCCATGCTGTCTTCTCAATCTCTTCTACCCCTAAAAAAATGAAGAAATGTTTTCTTTCTACATAATATGAGTGACATTTTGATATCTTATGGGTAAAAAATGGAATTGTTTTTATGATTTTTTTAAAGATTTAGTACTCTAAGTTGAAAAAAAAAAGCACCATTTTTCTGAAAAATCTTTAAAAAATTGAAAATATCTCCATTTTTTTACCTATAAGATATTAAAAAGTTACTCATTTTATGTAGAATTTAATAATAAAAAGAAACACCTAAAAAATATTTGGGAAGCCCCTCATTTTTTAAGGGCAGTGGAGAGGACAGCATGGGGGCACATTAGGCAACTCTACCCAAAAAAGTCTCCATATAAATATTTTATTGGCGAAAGGACATGATAAATTATTCTGATTTAGATCCCCAATGCCCTTTAGATTAAAGGCAAAAATACAGGAAGAAAGATAAGTTAAAGTGGATTTCACTAAGACTTAATAACTCACACAGAGACAATCCTACCCATTGAGGTCAAGAATCTCTCTTTCTTGTTCGTGCATTATTTTATTTTTTATTTAATAAGGCACACAAGGATGTTAATATAACACATAAACTCACACACAAAGGCGCATGTTCAAACATGTGACCCCTCTCCTATCCCCCTCCTAAATGCTAGATAAGTAAATGCTGTAAACTGTTTCTATTTGTAAGAAATTGAAATGAAATAGAATTTTCCTATTTATTAGTATGTGATGTGGACAATTTGGGCCCGTTTGGGATAGCGGTAGTAGAAGTGACTTTTGTTTCTGATGGACTTTTCTTGATGGACTTTATTTCTAATGAACTTTTTCTGACGTGATTTGTATTTGGGATAGCTTTAGAAAAAGCAGCTTCAAACCTTGAAGCTTGGTTAGGTGGCTTCAAAAAAAAAAAAAACCAGCTTCAGACTTTGAAGCTCATCAAAGTGTGAAGCCATACCAAACACTCATTATTCCTGCTTCTCCTTCCCGTGAGCTTTCAGTGGGTTTTTTTAGCTTTTAAAGCCATGCCAAACAGGCTCAAACTACAGATGATGTAAAATAATGAAATATCCTAATGAAAGTTTCATTGATTCCTTATGTAAAAGGGTCATGAGATAAATAAACATTACATGATAATAGGAATTTGATTCACTTAATTTTCAGATATAAAGCAAACACATAATGGACGGGAGTCGATGCCACTTAATAAAAAGTATTGATCCTTTTTAGATATGAAGATAATTGAATCTAAAATAGTTAGTAGAGCTAAGTATCATATATTAATCTTAAAAACGTTGGACGTTAAAAAAAAAAAAATTACTAGAACATTTTTTTGGGGTATAAAACGGGGCGATTAGCCCATTCTTATTGATGATTCAGTATAACTCTTGGGTATGAAACACCCATATAGTTGCTGTGTAGACATGAATACAAAATCTGTGGAGGATAGTCAAATACAACATGCACCTTCTCCAAGACAAAACTAAGATTTGCTAAGGCATCAACACATGTATATATTGTCCTCCCTATAAATACGTACAAATCTAATTCTTGTAAAACTTTTCATAGCTTTGCTGATATCTGTTGTCAGTCTTGGATCAACATCATCATGCACCTGCAAATTACTCAACAGATGCAACACAGCTAAGTCACATTCAAGGATTATACTACCAGTGGCGGAACCAGGAAATGATTTTAGCCCGGGCCAAAAGCTAAACATATTGAACTATTCTTATACACCATTCATACACAAAATAACAGTTATTCGGAATTAAACCAGCCCAAAAATTCATCACCAATCCACAAAACTACTACAAAATCCATTATTTGAATCCATTAAGTTCAGAAATTCATCACCAATCCAGCCAACATTTTTATCACCCAAACATACAACAAAATCGAAATAAATTGAATGAACACCGTTGCCAGTTAACAGTTATGATTTGCATAAATTGAATCTCAACAACCAGTGGCGGAAGATTTTAGATTGAAGGTATTCATCACCTATTGAATACTTCCGCCATTGTCAACACTGTTGATTTGCATAACCAATTCAACGCTGTTTTTATTTGCATAAATTGAATCTCAATATTTTCATCACCAATTCAATGCTGTTTTGATTTGCATAAATTGAATCTCAACTGGAAATCGAATGAACATAATATTAACTAATTTGATTTCATTTAACAGTTATTCAAAACAACACATTTGGCATTCAAATACCTGGTCAGACGGTCGGTCACAGTGGTCGCTGGTCAAGTAGTTGTGAGACACTAAGATGGAGGTCGACTGGACTCTGGTCGGACGTCACCAGGATCGTCGGAGACTCGGACGTCACCACACTGTCCACGCACGTCGGAGACTGAGGATGGAGATTGGAGAGTAGAGCAGTCAAAGCAAAGTGCAGTCCGGCCGTGTGGACATCGGACGTCGTCAGAGCCTCGGAGGTTTGTCGACTCAGACGAAGAGGGAGACCGAAGGTGGACTGGACGGTTGAGTTGTGCTGTCGCGAAGAGCCGTGAGCCTGTGAGAGGAGTCAGAGCAGAGGCGACGTGGGAGAAGAATGGAAGCGTCAGACTCAGGTATGCGTGTGGAGGAAGCCATGGAAAAATGAAAAAAGAAAAAGGAAAGAAAAGAAAAGAAAAGAGGGAGAAAGTGAAATGATAGAGAAGATAAGAGATTAATTAGGCTAAATTATTGGTCATAATAAAATATTATATAATAAATACATATGTTTTAAAATATTTTAGAAGGCAAGTTGGGACCTTAATAAGAGATTAGCTGGGGCCAAATTAGTGGCCAAAATAAAATATCATATAATATATACATATATTTTAAAAAAATTTAGAAGATTTTAGAAGGCTAGCTGGGGCCTTGAATACTTCCGCCATTGTATACTACTAAAATTACAACATATAGCTAGTTCAAGACCAAATAATACAACCCACAATTCAGCTTTTATAGTTGAACAAACATTTAGTTTTCGTGCAAACCCACAAATCCATTTTCCATCACTTCCTATAATTAACTGACCACAGCCTGCAAGCTTTGTTGCCCTTTTATAAGCACCATCTACATTAATTTTTACCCAACCATCCAAAAGAGCTTCTCACCCAATATAAGTTTCCTTTTTGTTGACTCTCAGGCTTCCAAACTCTTTTCTCATCTTATTGATCTCTTTCACATACCATGCTACAACTATACTTCTCTGTTCATGCATTGTAAATCCCTCCTCAAATTGCCTTTTATTCCTCCATGTCCATAATAACAACCAGCATGTAAAACCAAAAGTCAGATTCCAACCTCTATCTGCTTTTGCTAAATTCTAGCCAAACCAGTCCCTGCCCTACAAATTTTCAAACTCAGATTCCATTTTACCATGTTTTAATTCTAGCCACAAAATTTGAGTATTCCTACAATCTCTCATAACATGCATAAGATTTTCACATGAATCATTACAACTATCACAACAAGCATTTCCTCCTATAAGCCGACTATGTCTATCACTAGTTAAGAGCCTATCATGCATTGCTCTCCATAAGAACAATTGCACTCTTCTTGGTCCCCTCCATTTCCACAAAATATTCCACACCATGTTCCCTTCTCATATTATGATACATGTCAGCCACCACATACTTATTTTGTAAGGACATCCCCCATCGAATAAAATCTTCACCATGCAGGTTGCTAGGTGGAATCACAACCATTATCATCCTTCTTCCCTCCTCATTAACCCATTTATCAAGCTTCTCCACATCCCATCCACCTTCAATATTCACCATCTCCCTCACTTGTATTTTCCCTTCCTCTTCGGTTAACTGACTAGAATAGCACTCAATTAACTTCCTCCCATTATCTAACCATTTGTCATGCCAAAAGTTATCCCTCTCTCCATTCCCTATTTCCCAACATAAATTTTTTGTGACTTTCGGCCATAGTCTTGCTAAGTTTCTCCATACCTCCGAGCAGTGGCGGACCCAGCTTTTAATATTTATGGGTGCACAATTGCTGCCTCGATTTTTTTTTTTTAAAAAAAGTTTTAAATACATTTAAAAAAAAGAATATGGACAAGAAAAGAAAATTTCAATTTAACATAGAAAAATAATAATCAAGAGTCAATTAAGCTATTACAACAGAATGATTACAAAAGCATTCTTCGATTCTTCATTCCTTGAAAATATTGCATTATATCTCCATCATCAATATTATCAAACGTATTACGTTCAACATAAGTGTGTCAAGAGTTCTTTAAGATCATATAAGGTGAGTTTGAAATGTCTACGCTAGGAGAATTAAATTTCTTCTTAGGATTTTGAATCAAACAAATATATTTAATTTATAATTTTAAAAAATATATAAAAAATGGAAATAGTGGCTGGTTATAAAAAAAAATAAAGACCTTTAAATATTTTCTGTATTATATAACATTTTTTCACTCTTGTCTTGTATGATCAATGGTTCTTTTAATATGGTTTTGAAATCATAGATAAAAATACTACTGCATGCGTTTTTCATAAGGAGGAAAAACTTGGAAAAAAAAGGGAAAAGAAATGAGCTAGGAACAAAAAAAAAAAGAGAGCTGGGAAAAGAAATGAGGTGGGAAGAAAAAAGGGAAAAGAAATGAGGTGGGAACGAAAAAAAAGAGAGCTGGGAACAAAAAAAAAAAAAAGAGAGCTGGGGGAAAAGAAATGAGGTGGGAACAAAAAAGGGAAAAGAAATGAGGTGGGAACGAAAAAAAAGAGAGAAAGAAATGAGGTGGGAACAAAAAAGGGAAAAGAAATGAGGTGGGAACGAAAAAAAAGAGGGAAAGAAATGAGGTGGGAACAAAAAAGGGAAAAGAAATGAGGTGGGAACGAAAAAAAAGAGAGCTGGGAAAAAATAAAGGCACACACGGGTTCGAACTAGTGACCTGATTTTGCTTCCTACATTTGCTCTACCACTGAGCTAGAGACCCACTAATGCTCATAGGTTTCAGCTAATATATACATATCCTAAAATCTTCTGTCTGCACTTACAGACACCTGCACCAACGTGGGTCCGCCACCTCCGAGTCAGATTTCATGGCTATGCACTCTTTAAACAAATCCCTTTTTCTGCTTTATTTGCCACTCAGCACCATTGTACAAAGACTCGTGGGTATAGTGATTATGTTCCCAAGCAATTCTACCTAGCAGCACATCATTCATTTCCTCAAGGTTTCTCAAAGCCATACCACCATATTTCTTATCCTTACGTACTATTTCCCAACTTATAGCATGCATTTTCATATGCCCCACCTCACTTAATTTATTTTTCATTTTATCAATTAAATGCTGAAACTAACCTCTGTGGTCCCTTCCCTTCATAAAAAACACCCCAAATATCTTCCCAACTCCTCCATTCTCCTAAATCCAAAAAAACTACAGATCTCATTTTGCTATCTCCACTCTACATTATGTGAGAAATAAATGATAGTTTTATGATTATTCACTAAATATTACCAAATTCTTCCAAAACCTCAATCACAATACATATATGATTCATATCAGCCTCACATGCAAGCAGAAAATCATTAGCAAAAAGCAAATGTGAAATTTCAGCTCCATTTCTTCCCATTTTCATTGGTTTCCACTTTTCATTATTAACGCAATCAACAATTAAATGCGTTAACTTTTTCATGCCTAAGACAAATAGATATGGGGAAAGTGGGTCTCCTTGCCTTGAACCCCTAGAAGGCACAAATACTTCTCTCTTTCCGCAATTCCAAATAATAGACATTTTCAAGGAACCAATAATCCCATAATCACCCTCCTTAAGTGATCATCAAATCCAATCTCCTCTAATACTTTATCAATTAATTTCTAGTTTATCCTATCATAGACTTTCTCAAGATTTATCTTAATAATCATGTATCCCTTTTTTCCTTGAAGCCTATTCATAACGTGAACTAATTCTTTGGCAATAGTTATACTATCATGAATGCTCCTCTTAGGAACAAAGCTCGTTTGAAAGGGAGACACCAAACTATTCATGAGAGGCTTTAGCCTATTAACTAACAATTTAGCTAGCCTTTTGTATAATAGATTACATAATGCAATATGCCTAAATTGGATTACTCTTTCAGTTGTTCCACTTTTGGTATGAGAACCAACAAAGATTTGTTGATATCTCCTATCTTGTCCGAATTGCTCCACATCACCTTGAGAAACTGAATCACCAAGCTCCCACCACCCTCCAGTTCTAATGATAAAAGAAGGCAAGGAAACCATCGCACCCTGAAGCCTTAACCCCGCCCCCCCTATTTGGAAAAAAGCTCTTCTAATTTCCTCACCATTGATTGCATGTTTGGGTCAATTTTACACCATCACTACCATTTTCATCCCCATTTATGACTTCCTCGTTAAAACTTCATCTTCATCAATCTTTTCATCATAATCAAAAACCTCATTCACTTTATTTAGGTAAGAATTCCCACAAAAAAACAAAAAAGCATAGTTAATGTGGAAGAAAGGCAAGTAGAAAAAAGCCAAGTGAAGCAAAAGCTATGAGGCATTTGGGTAAGCGTTTTGCTATTGGGCTTTTGAAAAAGAAAGCCCATTGAACCAAAAGCTCTTAGACCAAGCGTTGAAGGTTGTTGCATGTTGGGTAATGCATGGAAGATGAGAAAATGAGGAAGGAAAGGGTGATGCACATATTTTAAAAATGAGTGTGGGCCTTGCCATCTTTTCTTTCTTTTATTATATATATATATATATATATATATATATATATATATATATATATATATATATATATATATATATATATATATATATATATATATCTGTGTGTGTGCGTGTGTGTTACTTTGTTCAGCCAAATAAGCCACCAAAACCCCACTTGATTAGCCAAAAATTGAATGGTTTCATCTGTTTTTGTTACTTTAATTCTTTTTTTTTCTTTTTAACAATTTCTATATTTATATATATATTTTCTCTATCTTTCTTCTAAAAATATAGTTTGGGATTATACTTCCAAAATTTAAATCCTTCCATGTAAATTCTTTATACTGAATTAATATACGTAAATATAAATATAAATTATTTTTAAATAATAAATATATTTATTTTCCTTTTTTTCAATTTTAAATATAAACATAAATTTTTATCTTCAATTATCATAATATATACAACTAATACTAAAATATGGTATTCAATAAGATTCATGTCATTTTCAATCTCAACTCACTTTTCAAATAATTCAAACACGTTTTTGTTTGGGAAAAAGCGAATTTTACCACTGGCAATCCAAACACAAATCACATTTACAATCTAACTTTTATCCTATCTTACTTCTACAAAAATCAAATAGAAAATAAGTAACTTCTCACACTGCTAATCCAAATAGGTTCATTATGTAGGGCATCTCACACTTAGTGTCACATCACGACTATCATCATCATCATTCATGACATTATTATTAATACTTCACCAATATCTTATCACTATCATCTTCTTTATCAATGTCATCATCATCATTGGCATTATCATAAACACTACTCCAAGGGGCATCACGTATTCATGGCATCTCTTTCAAAGCCCAGTAACGACTAGTACCCTTTGAAAGCTCTATATAGGCATGCACCCTCAAAGCGCAATAATTTGTTACCTTTTTTAAAGCCCTCATTCGGCATACACCCTCAAAGCCCAGTAATAGATAGCACCCTTAAGTGACTTGTATTGATAGGCACCCTCAAAGCCCAATAACGCTTGGTGCCCTTTCAAGCCTTGTAGTGGTAGTCACCCTTAAAGCTTAGTAACACCTGGCACCCTTTCAAGGCCTGTAGCGGCAGGCACCCTCAAAGCCTAATAATGGCCGACACCTTTCCAAGCTCAGTAACAACTAGCATCCTTTTCAAGTCTTGTATTGATAGGTACCCTTTTAAAGCCTTGTATTGGCAAGCAACTGAAAGGTGGAATATCACGTAAGAGCTGGGGTGAATTGAGTGATTTAAAAAACTTTTCTATTACCCTTGAAACACACTTGCAAAATAGAGCTTAACAAGTAGAGAAGGAGAAAGCTTGACACAACAGATTTATACTGGTTCGGTTTAAACTCTTGACCTACGTCCAGTCCCCAGACTCTCTAGGTATTTCACTATCTCTTTCATTTTGATTACAAACTCTGTACTCAAAGTAATCATTTCTCTAGGATTCACTCCCCCTTACAAGTTGTAATCAATACACCTACTCTCAAAGTCCCACTACCTTAAGCATCTTTAGAGAAAATATGAATATAATTTAACTCTCTCAAAGAGTAGATAGATAAACATTGAAGATTAGATATTTGAAGATATTACACAATAATGAATGAAACAATAAATGCGTATAGTTCGTTTGAGTGTTTGTGTTTCTAGTGGTTGGAATGTATTGGATGCTTATGGTTATATTTGGTCAAGGAAATTAATGACCGTTGAGAAGCTTTCAATGAGACGTTATGAGTAATCAATATAGCCGTTAGACATTAAAGATCATCTGTTACTCACAGTCTTTGATTCTGCAAATGATTGCTGTCATTCACCGTTTCACATTCTTTCTGTTATTCCCGTTAGTTGATGTAGCATTCAATTAGGGAAAGAGAATAAGAATTCCTTCAGAATGCTTAGAGAATGGTTGCCCAAAATTTGCTTCACTTTCTGCAACTCATTAAATGCATCTGACGTAATCAAATTGCTTTTTGATTAATCTGCACTTAATATCTCATCTAATCTTCTGAAACTCATTGATAAACTGATTATAGATAGTTAGGAACAATAATGAGTGATGATAGGAAGTAAGCAAATCAAAATCAAAGATTTAAGATTTATGGACACAGCGATTTGTAAAACCATAAAGGCAGGCTCGAGTTGATTTCAAGCTAACTCGAGCTACTGACTCGAGTTGACCATTCTACACTCGAGTCACAGTTACATCTTCTTTGAAAAATAGTTTGAAAACAAATGTGAAGATATCTCTGTATGAACTTAGCTTGAGTCTAAAATGTTCACTTCAAGTACATAACTCGAGTCAAGTTTCATTTTCACAAATGTTCTTTGAGATAACTTTTGAAAATGATTTGAACATCTAGCTAACTCGAGTCATTAAGTGATGGCTCGAGTTATCAAAATACTTTTTGAAAATAAGTTTCAAAGCTATACTTGAGTTAAACAATACTAGCTCGAGTCGGTATGTTAGTATTTTGAGAAATAAATTTAAGTTCACAAGAGCCCACTCGAGTCACAGAGTACTAGCTCGAGTCAACATCATTCCATAAAACATTTCACAAATGTTTCTAGCTTGAGTCACATACAAGTAGCTTGAGTCAATCAAAGTTAAAACTCATTTTGACTGAAGTCTCAAAGAACTTGACTTGAGTCAATTTTACAGTAAGTTACTGATTCAAGTTTGATCAAGTTAAAACATTTTTTTACTTGAATCATTAACTACATTTTATTTACAATTGTTTGTTATCATCAAAACACATAGAGAACTAATATTCTTCCCCTTTTTGATGATGACAACACTTGTAAATTAAAATAATTTTTTTTTAAGATTCTTTGGGAATTCAATAGATAAGAAAATGACTAACAACTCAAAGAAGCTAACCAACTTATTTCATTCATTTCAAAATACTAAGTACATGAGAATTAAAGCATGAAGCAAAGTACATAGCATAGGAAAACATAGCAACTAAAAAATCAAATACATAATTATGAAATAAAACATGAAATGAAAATGAAATAACAATAGAGACAACTGAAGCTCTACTACTTCTCTTCTCCCCCTTTGAAATCATTCAAAATAGGAGGATCAGAGGGTGAGGAAGCAGGTGGGAAAGGTAGGGGTGAGTAAAGGGCTAAGTTAGGCATGGTGAAAATGGTTGGGAAGAGGAAGGTGAGAGTCTAATAGTTGAAGGTTATGAGGGTGGTACAATGATGGTAGCAAGGATTGTGATAATGATGGGTGTTGTGAAAGAGGGTTGAGGTGAGGAAAATGTGATAGGTGAAGAAGATGGGATAGGATAAGAATGTGGGGATGAAGGTGAAGGTATGGGAGATGAGGTTGGGATACCAAGGCTAGGACCAGCATCTGAAGACTGAAGCTTCACCAATTTATCCAGCTTGTCATTGAGGATGTGCATCATGCCATGGAGACTAGAAATGCTTGCACTATGATCTTCAATAGTTCCTCCAAGGTTCTTAATTTTATCACTCATATCCTCAAGTGTCTCAGCTTGGCCTTCTTGTACTTCTACCAGCTCGTCATGGATTTGGGACACTTCAGAGACAAGCTTTCCAATCTTAGACTCCAGCTTCTCAATTAGCTCATGATACTGAGCAATCATAGCTGTATGGAGTGGACCCACACTCTCAGGAATAACATTTTCAACTATGTTTTTGATTGAAGCATTGAATCCAGAAGGAGGAGGCTGAGATGATTGAGCAGGAGCAAGAGAAGATTGAGCCTCATTGGCTCTAGACTAATATGCTTTGGACTTTGAAGGTGCTCTAGACTGCCTTGACTCCTCTTTGAAGGAAATCCTCATATGGTTCAAATGGTATTGACCAAAGAGGGTAGGCTTGACAGGTTGCTCATTCAATTCCAAGTACCAAATATTTTCTTGGAAAAGAATTAAGGACACAAGATTTGGAAAAGGAATTATTGAGGTCTTTTTAGATTGGAATCTAAACCTCTTCTTCTCATTATAGACATACTGGCCTATATTATGAGGAACCTTGTCAATAATGGAAGCAAAAAGGGAGTAGTCCCTTTGTGCAAAATGGGTGAAATTTTTTCCCTTTTGCACAAGGTTTCTGGAATAAATATATCAGATAGCCCTATACACTGGAGTCATGACAATTGTAGGAAAATAAACTGACCCTAATGGTTCACTTAAAGGTTCATCTAGTCTAAGAATTTGAAAAATCTCCTCATTGTCATAATTGAGTTGAGGGACAAGAGAAGGATCAGAGATCCTTAAAAGAGAGTTTATAGATGTAGCAATTATAAGAACCCTCCTTCCCCTCACATAAGTGATTATCCTCTCTTCAACAAGATCACCATTGTCATCCAAATGATTGGCAATGGTCATATTAAAGTAAAAATAATTAACTATTGAAGGACTATATGAAGTCCTAATACCAACAAAGTTTCAAATGGTTTGAGCCATAGGGATAAGTCAAGACTACACTCATCCTTAAGCTTAACTGAAAGACGAATTATCACCAAGAGGGGGGGTGAATTGGGGATATAAAATTATCTTCGAAAATACTCTGAAACTGGATAGCTAAAATAGAGCATAATAGAGAGGAATAGAGGAAGAGTGAACACAAGAAATTTATGCTGGTTCGGTCTAAATCCTCGACCTACGTCCAATCCCTAGACTTTCCAGGATTTCACTAACTCAAATGATTACACACTCTGTAACTCTCGAAGTAATTCTCTCACTAGAACTTACTTCCCCTTACAAGTTGTAATCAAATGTCTCAATCCCAAAGTCCCAATACTTTGAGATTATTACAAAGATTGATAATCAATAGAAAAATCTCTAAAAGAGCAGATGTATAAATACTGAAGATTTATATATTCGAAGATATTATCTAATTGAGTAGAAACAGTAAATGCTTAAATCACTAATTGAATGTGCGGAGTTTCGGTGGTTGAAGAATTGAATGCTTCTGGCTTTTATAGTTGATGGCATTGATGACCGTTGAAGAGAAATCAATGAGCCGTTGAATGTAATGAATTTATCCATTGAAGTCGAACGTTATTCCGTCTCTTCGTATTCTTCCGATGTTAGCCGTTATTCTCCGTTGACATTCTTCATTTCATTTGTCCATTAAGACTCAGTTGGAATGTTGAATGGAAATGGCCGGAATACTTTATGATTGCTTAGAAGATCAATTTCCGCTTTTGTGTTTTATCTCTGCTAAGCATTTAATGCGTTCTGACACAGATTTGCTTTAGAGCGATTTGGTGTTTAAACCATGTTAAAATCATTTGAAACTCATTAGCAAACTGATTAAACTTTGTTAGGATTCATAATAATCAATAATATGAAGTACCCAAAGCATAATCAAAAGTTTATAGATTATGGAATGATGAATTCAAATTCAGTGGAATATGACTCGAGTCATCCAAACCATAACTTGAGTCGTCTTAACACATTTTCCAATCACAGAAATATTTTAGAAGAACTTGACTCAAGTCAATTCATTAGGAGCTCTTTGTAACATGCTTGACTCGAGTTAACTCATATATGACTCGAGTCATATCAATTTCCCAAAAAGCTGCATCGGGCTTGGTTTTTGAGAAACCTTGAAACCATGTCATGACTCGAGTCATTAAGTGACTGACTCGAGTCATCCCTAAATGATGAAAAATACTTGAAAAAGTTCTAAGTTGAAACATAATCATATGACTCGAGTCACACATGCTTGACTCGAGTCATAAGCCTTTCAAAAATTTGTTTTAGAAAAACTATGACTCAGGTTAAATGTGTCTGAGTCGAGTCATTTCGTTCAATGATTATTTTGCTTAAGACACAGAGAGGTATGACTCGAGTTATAAAACTCTGACTCGAGTCATATCAGTACGGAATGACATATTGTTATTGAACCAAGTTAATTTTCGAATTTAAACACATTGGCTTGAATCAATAACGATCTTTTTGATTTTCAATTGTCAGTTATCATCAAAACATATAGAGAACTAACATTAACCAAGTCCACATAAACAGTGGGACAAAAACTTCTATTTGCATAATGCTCTCTAAAGAGCTTTTGATCAAAATCAGAATAAAGAATGGGCAACAAAAGTTGGTAGGAGGAATTGGATGGGAATAAATAGCCATAAGAGCAGGAGGTTGTCCAGATACCTGTTGGCATCCGTACACGCAGCGGAAGGATTTCATCCATTAAATTTTACAAATCCCGAAGAGGATCTATCAATGGCATTTAAATCGGGTTCATTAGAAAAACCGTACCTATACGAAGTTTTATGCGTTCTTTGCGAACTCGTGAGCTAACACCTTCTTGCTCGATCAATCTCTAGGAGCCGACTCTACGAATCCACTCCCTCTACCGGTATCCATACCGAACAACTCTCCAACACGTACGGCAGCGTGCTAGCGCCTTCTTACTTTGTGTCTCACGTCTTTTCTCTCTAGGATTTCTTTTGCGGCTTGTCTCTCTTTTAATACGACTAGACCTTCTTCTAATATAGAGTTTTTAAAACCCTAATGGGTCGTATTAAAATATTCAAGATTAATCTAAATTAATCTTGAAACAAATCTATTCAAATCTAATCAATTAATCCAAATTAAAAGCCTGCTGAAATTTGAGATATGATATCTGTCTGTTTAATTAAATCTGAGATACTATATCTCAATTTAAATCAAATCAGATATATGATATCTCTATTCGAAATTAAATATGAGATATGATATCTATCTATTTAATTAAATATGAGATACTATATCGAAGTTGACAGTCAGTTTAGGATATGGCAAAAACCCTGGTCAAGGACACGACACTCACTGGAAATCGACCCTTGTGTTGATGATATGCTTGCATTCTGAAAGGCATAGAACAATTCATGTTGAAATGAATCATAGCCTCGAGTTCATAGCCTCGAGTCAAGAAGAAGCAGAGAGCAATCACACTAAGTAGAAGAGCTTCTTACCTCGAGTCACATACATTTTATTTCTAAAGTTAAGTGAAGGCAGAGAGAAAATGTTTTGCGAACACTTATTGCCTCGAGTCTCATCCTTATTTGCCTCGAGTCAAATTGGTTCCAACAACAAATCACTTGACTATTTACCTCAAGTTAGCTAGTGTTTTACCTCGAGTTGGCTTTCTTATTTTATTCAAATAAAGCCTCTTATGCCTCCAGTCATACTTGGGATGCCTCGAGTCAACTAGAACCAATTTTGAAAGTTATCGTTTTGAGTTCAAACGTTGCCTCGAGTAAGTATTATCTTTGACTCAAGGCATTAATTGAAGATCTGCTTTTAGAGCCTTATGAGAATGCCTCAAGTTAATTAATATCATACCTCGAGTCACTTTGACTCCAGGTAGCATCATGGTAACTGGAGGTTAATTCTCTGTTTTCAAATCACCGTCTCAGTAAATCTAAAATCATTAATTGTGATTTCTTTACTTCATATCGTCACTCATTATTATTTCTAATTGCTTTTAATCAATTTGCTAATGCGTTTCAGATGATTATGTTATGAATTAACACCAAATTGAGATATAGCAATTTGTGTGTCAAACAACATTAAATGCTATGTCAGAAAGCAGAGGAAAGCTTCTGAGTCTAACGGATAGTTTGAACATTCTAACGAAAAGCTTGAATCTTCACAACGACCATTAATACAACATTCAAGATGGAACATTAACAAAGCCAACGTTAAACATTCTATGATTAAAGTTGGATTAGAGCTCAACGGACAAAAAGTAGCAAAAGCTTCAACGGCTACTTCCAACTGATCTCCAACGGTCGAATGCTCACAACAGTCGAAACACAAATGCCTATAAATTGCGAAGTCTTCAAACCGGAAGAAGTGACGATTGATGAATGATTCGACGAAGCCAATGAAATGATGTTACTACTTCAACGTCGATATGTCAATAACTCACACACTCTCTGTTTCTCAATATTTATATTATTTACAGTAGAGAGTGAGATGATCGATTATGTACTTCAATGTTAATCACATTCACTTCTAAGAGAGAAATTTATTGTAATCATTTTATCTGAGAGTTACTCAAGATTGGGTGATCTTGAGTGGGAAACAGATTGTAACCTTACAGTGTGTAAGAAGGAGTATCTCGGTGAGAGATTTGGCTTCACAAGTGCCTAAGTGAACTTATGGGATTGTATAGGCTTCTCTTATGCCTGGATTAAAATAGAGGATAGTGGATAAAAAATCTCAAGTGGAGCTTGGGGACTAGACGTAGGTCAAGGATTGGGCCAAACCAGTATAAATTACAGTTTGCATATTCTCTTCCCTAAATTCTTACATTTCCAGCATATATGTTTGAATGACTGACTATCGCTTTATAAATTATTACTGTCATACGAACTGCTTTTAGTAAGTTGCAAAAATATTTTTAAAGTTATCTAAAGTTTTATCAGATACTCAATTCACCCCTTTCTTGGGTGATAGCCAGGTCTAACAAAATGGTCTAAGTATTATATGTTAGTTCTCTATGTATTTTGATGATAACTGACAATTATAAACTTAGTATGGTCTATGATTCAAGCCAAAATGTTTTTAACGTGATCAAAATTGAATCAGAACATACTGTCTTAGTTGCTGTCAAATTGACTCAAGTTTGGGTTGTCAAACTTGAGCCATGCCTTGTATGACTTGAGCCAGAATGTCTTCTAGACTCGAGTCATACATAAGTGATTCGAGCCACAATGAAACTCAAGCCTATAGTTGGTGACTCCAGTCCATCTCTGTGAATTTAAGAGCCTTTTGTAATTACAAGGTTAAAAGACTTGAGTCAGAGATCAGTGACTCAAGCCTAGGATTTAAATGTTATATTCAAATATATCTTGTTGACTCAAGCCATTACTTACTGACTCGAGTTAGGAGATGTTTTCTAACCTTTTTCAAAATGTCTCTCGACAGCCTCTTGTTCTCATGGTTCTAGACTTGAGCCAATCTTACGAGACTCGAGCTTGGACATAGACTCGAGCCTATTTTGAGTGCCTCGAGTTGAGTGCCTCAAGTTAAATCTTGACAGAGTCATCTTCTTCACTCATTTTCAAGAGAAGATGAACTCGAGCCTGGATTTGGTGACTCGAGTTTATCTTAAACTCGAGCAGACCTTAGCTGACTCGAGTCTATGCTTAGTCTTTCAAAACATCCTCTTCAAAGAAATACTCTATTGACTTGAGCCTCACCAATTTAATTTGAGTCAGTCTAATCCCTGTTTTTCAAATCACCGTGTCTGATCTTTTTAACTCTCTAAGATTGATTTATTTACTTCATATCATCACCCATTATTATTCCTAACTATGTTTAATCAATTTGCTAATGAGTTTCAGATGATTTTAAGATGGATTAACACCAAATTGCAATAAAGCAATTGTGTGTCAGAGCATTTAATGCAAAGCAGAAATGAAACACCATTTTGGCAAAGAATCCTCTGATCATTCATAAAGCTTTCTGGTCATTTCCATCGTTCACTTGTTGCTGAGTTTCAACGGACAAATGGAATAAGGAGTGCCAATGGAGGTTAACGGTGAATATTTGGAGAATACGAAGAGACTGAGTTAACGCTCTTCAACGTTAATATTCATTACTCACAACGGCTCTTTAATGAACTTCAACGGCCACTAATGAAGACATCTATAAAAGCTAGAAGCATTCAATTCTCCATCTACTAAAAAATATTGCGCATTCAATTCGAAATTAATAGCATTTACTGTTTCATACTCTTAAGCAATATCTTCGGGTATTGATAATCTTCAGTGTTTATCTATTTTCTCTTTTAGAGAGATCTAATCTTATTCATCTTGTATTAATCTCAAGGTTGTGGAACCTTTGAGATTGAGTTTATTTTATTACAACTTGTAAAGGGGAGTAAGTTCTCTTGAGAGAATTACTCAAGAGTACATTGTGTATAATCAAGTTCTAAGATAGTGAAAATCCCAGAGTGTCTAGGGATTGAACGTAGGTCAAGGATTTGGACCAAACCAGTATAAATTTCTTGTGTTCATTCCTTCTCTCTTCTCTCTATTTATCTCTGTTTCATGAGTGAGTTCCAGAGCCTTTCGGGAAAATTTTAAAACACCCAATTCACCCCCTCCCCTCTTGATGATATTCCATCTTTCATTTATTATCCATAGTAGACCTCAATAGTTGAGGTTCTTTTGAAGTCTCAGGTTTGGGGAGAACTAGCTTGATTTCCACAGAAACGATTAGTCCAAAATTTTGCCAAATCTCTATCCCCATCATATTTTCGAAACAAATACCATATTTAACCCTAAAACATGATATCAAAATTAAACTTGGAAGATTAAAGATCAAACTAACATCTATACTAAAACTACCGAATGAAATACTAGAACTTACAACTAGGGACCGAAGAAATTACCCAGAGCTTTGCTACTTCTTCACAAGAGCTCATCCTTCTCTCTACCTTCTCACTATTTCGAATTGCTCAAGAGGAATTGGTGAGTTTGAAGTGCAAATGGAAAGGGCTATTTATAGGAGAAAATTGTGGCCAACTTTGCAATTTTCCCAAACTTTTTGCTTCAACCTCAACCATTAGATCTAGGGTTGTAATCAAGCTCAAATCCTCACCATACATGCATAGGTGCCGACCTCCCTTCCCCCCTTTTCAACAAAGTGATGTCATGCTAATGATGTCACTCCCTTGCTTTATGAACTTTTACCGATAAATCTTCCAGTTCGGTGTTCCAACCGCGTAATCTTAAATAATTTCAAATTTTCCTTAGCATAACCTTGGATGTCTAAGCTTTCTCTTGAGAAATATTTGGGTTAACAAAAATTATGGTCCCATTAAGGGTATTTCCTAGCCTGCTGATCATTTTAGGACAAACCCCGTCGGTTACGGAAATGACTTCGGCTATAACCAACTTTGGGACAAAAATTCACTGATTCATAATATGTCCTGATGTTTAACACTTAGTTCAAGGATTTCAAGATAGGATTTAATTTCTATCGGTTCTCATTTATCCTATTTTATTTTTCCACAAATATCTCATTTTTGCAAAATATCATGATATTAGCTCACATTGCATTCACACTACTTTTTCCTCATTTTCTCTTTCCCTTCCTTCTTCCAAATTTCGTCCCCTCCCCCCTATATTTTTTCTATTTTGTTATTCCATTAATTCCCATTATCTTTTAATTATCTTATTAATAATTGCCCCATTGGTCAATTAGTATTCACATGGATTAAACTTCATGGTCAATTCATGGCCTTAGGATTAACTTTGCTAACTTCAATCCAACCCTTGATTCATATTTGACTTGTCCAAGCTTAATTAACAAGTCTAATTAGAGCCCTAATCCTATGATTAGTAATCTTTTAGGCTTTAGGGATTTCATACATCTAATCTCATCCATTTCTCTTAATCATTCTTAACCAATTAGCAAGTATTTATTATGCTAATCTTGGCCATAAACATTTAATTAAGGTTTGTTCACAATTAACTTTGAATATTCCCTTGATTCATGCTTAAATAATTAGTCATTAATTATTTATTTAATCACTTACTAATTGTTGATAATTTTCTTAATTAGGATTAATCATTTTCTCACAACTATTGCACTGACATTGGTAATTTATGCTCCATGTATTATTTTAAAAATCATTGGGCAACTTATGGTCCCCAAAATAATATTAAATTTTGCCTCATTATTTTCCAAGGAAAATAACCCCAAAAATTACCTAAATTAGAGACAACATACTTTCCAATTTTTAATAAATATTTTATTGCCTCTTCAGACATATTATAATATTCTTAGGGTATTTTATGACCCACAAATGTATTTAGGGATTTTTGGCACTTTATTCCTTCTAATTTCAAGAGAAATTACCCTAGGAACAAAGTAATTTACTCTACAAAATTTGAGACTACATATTCACCTATTTCCAGTAGGTATTATCTACTAATTTATGATATTTATCATTAGTGAGATTTTTAGGGTATTACATTTTTCCTCACCGCGGTAGAATCCCCTTTGCACCACCACCACCAACGTAACGATGCCTTTTCTTCTTCTTCATAGTCTTACTTCCCCACCTCCTTCTTATCAAACGCCCAACTTTCTTTCTCACTATTGTCATCTCCATCTTTGAAGTATTTTAAAGAGATTATATAACATGTTATAATTAGGTAATTTATTTAACTTCCATAATCTCTCCAAATTATATAAACATGTCTGATATTAAGAATCAGATGAGTGTTTATAATACAAAATCAATCATAATTATTTTTAAACGCTGTAAATTTCCTTACCGGAAGATTTTATATTGGGTAGTCAATTTTGCTATAGCTAAGGTCAATATTTTTTAAATATCTAGACACATGATTAATTTTTAAATGACATATTACAAAGGAGATTATGAGCTTTAGAAGAGATCTTTGTACATATTACATCATCAGTAACCATGAAAACGATATACTCTACAAAATAATTGAAGCAAAATTTCTAGGGCATTATATATAGGGTTAAGGTGTAAAAACACACTTTTGATTTTTTCAAAAGTGCGTTCAACACCAAATGCTTTTTAAGGGATAAAAGTAACTATGAACTTTAAAAATTGGTGCAAAAGTAACCATGACCATTAAATTTAAATGAAGGGTTTAGGAACAAAAATATACATGTGCTTTACCCTCGGGAGTGCCCAGCGCCATATGTTTTTTTTGGTAGAAAAAATACACATGTGGTTACATTTTATGAGCAAAAGTCACATCACCGTTAAAATCTAGCCTGTTGTAAATATGACTTTTTCTGTTGTAAATGATCAGATTTTAAATTTTGTTGTAAATACAATACTTCCTGTTGTAAATATAGTCTTTTTCTGTTGTAAATGACATTTCTATATTCAAAATTCAGGTGTTTAAATGTTGTTGTAAGTATGACATTTTCTGTTGTAAATATGGTCAGATTTTAAATTTTGTTGTAAATACAACACTTCCTGTTGTAAATATATCATTTTTTGTTGTTGTAAATGACATTTCTATGTTTAAAATTCAAGTATTTAAATATTGTTGTAAATATGACATTTTCTATTGTAAATATGACATTTTCTATTGCAAATGCACCGTAAAGTTAGATTTTAACGGTGGTGTTATTTTTGCTCCAAAAATGTAACCACATGTGTATTTTTGCTCTAAAAAAAAACATATGGTGCTGGGCGCTCCCGAGGGTAAAGCACATGTGTGTTTTTGCTCCTTTACCCTTAAATGAATGCCCTTAATTTTTGTGATGGGACCACATTATTGTTCTGAAAATACCCATATGCCCCCAACTAAAAATATCTATTCTTCACCACCCTCATCATTCGAATATCAGTCTCTTTCTTTCCCCAGCTTTACACAAATCTCTCCGCCACCAATTTTCCTGTTACACAAAAGGTGAGCTGCCAGTGATGAATGCGTGGATAGACTTTTAAATGAATTCAGGGAGACTTACTTGCTCTATATTCTCTTTGTTATCTTCAATTTAAAATTAAAGCTGGTCTCTACATCTCTCTATCTGTGTGCGCTAAGCTTTTGTTGCTCTGTTTTGGTCCGAGTATTGTTGTGTTGAGGGGCTAAAATTGGTGTCCAACTCAATCCCATTATGAGATTATACCATAGCAGGTTCCTATTCGCGAATTCATTTCGGTCATTTTTGGTTTTGATTCTCACAGTGTCTGGAATGTGATCTTACCAAACAATGCTGGTTTCATTTTTTCCTCCAAAAACTTTCCTCTGTGTGAACATCTTGTGACAGTTGCATCACACTGCTCTCTCATCTTGTGAATTCATTATGTAGAGATGCCAACAGGAAGTGGTAGTTAAGAACCATCCTTGATGTTTGTTCTTTACACAATTTGGAACTGCTTTTAACTTAACTATCAGCTTCCAAAACTACTCATAAGAAATCATTTTATTAAATCACTAAGCAAGAGTTTCGTTTTCCATAGGTGGATTCTACTTTTGCTGTTGTTGCATTGTTGTCATATACTGAAACCCAATTTTAGTTATTACCTTCTCACAATGTTTTACTTCCTAATATCCTTTTTTCCTTCCTCATCCTTTCCAAGTCCTTACCACAGTACACCTCTCTCGATTGGATTGGATTTGACAAGTGATCTTGAAGGTAGAAACGTTGGGATTTCTGAGACAATGTTGAGGAAGTTAATGGTGAAGAATAGGATTTTTCTTTCTTGAGTTATGGGCATTTGGGTATTTTCAGAACAATAATATGGGTCCTACCGTGTTAAGTTAAACATAACGGTCAGGGTTACTTTTGCCCCTCAAAAAAGCATTGATGTTAATCATATTTGTATTTTTATACCTTAACCATTATATATATATATATATATGGGGTTATCGTTTGTCATGTCACTTGACATAAGGTTATGTCAAGTCACTCCAAAACTACATCGTTTTGGGATTAGAGGAATTAATGAACTCTCAAAACGACGTAGTTTTGGGTTAGGGGAATTAATGAAAGATCTTTTAGTAAAACTCATATAATAAATTTTAAAACAAAAATACAAAAACACCCTTCATTAATTTCCCTAACTCCCAAAACGACGTAGTTTTGGGCTCACTTGACATAATCTTATGTCAAGTGACATGACAAACGATAAACCCTATATATATATATATATATATACACACACACATACACACACTAAAGTATACTTTTGGTCATTAAAGTTTACATGAAGTTTAGTTTTAATCCCTTCAATTTATTAAGTGTACTTTTAGTCAATAGGCAAGGTTGAGTAGTGATTGTGCTATGTTAATGAAGAAAGCTGGCCACTTGTGACATAACATCGCATTTAATTTTAATCCCAAGTGGTATTTAATTAATTTGCATTAAATAATTTTTTAATAAAAATATAATTTAAATAACTTATATTTTAATCAATTTCTTCATTTACTTTCTCTCTTCTTTCTTCATTGTCAAACCCTAGCCTTATGTTGCAGCAGCACCCTTCTTCATCTTCAAAGGTGAAGATGAAGAAAGAAGAAAGAAGAATTATTACTAACATGGGTTCTTATGTTAATGCAAGGTTCGGCTTTGTTGAAGACACTTGTATAGATTTCAACCATGTTGATGTGCAAGGGAAGTCCCCTCTCTCTGTGTTTTAATTAACAGTAGTCACAGTCTTGCCTCTCCCACCTTTAGATTAATTAAATAAGACAAGGATAAATTATGTATAATCAAAAGATATTTTATGTGGTTGAATTTTCTAGAATAGTTTATTAGCTGAATGTAGAAGTGGCTATGTGAATCTCTTGAATAAACTTAAGAGGAGTGTTGTCCCAATAGAAGGCTAGGGTTTGACGATGAAGAGAGAAGATAGAAAGTGGATGAAGAAATTGATTAAAATAATTTATTTAAATTATATTTTTATTTAAAAAATAAATAATGTAAATTAAGTAAATGTCACGAGCGTTTAAAATTAAATGAGGTGTTATGTTACAAGTGGCCAGCTTTCTTTGTCAACATTCCACAATCACCACTCAACTTTGCGTAGTCAACATTTTTCGTTAATAACATTAACAATGTTAAGTTTTAATGACTAAACTACACTCTATAAACTAAAGGGATTGAAACTAAACTTCATGTAAATTTAAAGGACAAAAAGTATAGTTCCGCGCGCGCGCGCCCACACACATATATATAAAAGAACAATTTGTAGGTTCTCATCACTTGCATATTCACTCAGTAATATATGAATTAAATAGCATATTATAAGCTTGGAAGAGGTTGTTACAGCCTTTGTCAATATCATAACATCATTATTAAACATTGAAAATAAGATATTAAATCATCAAAGCAAAATCCTGATGAGGGCAATAACTGAAAATAAGATATTGTCATATACATTCACCTTGACTACTATGAGAATGTACTGAGATAGTTGATGTTGTATGGCTAGAGAAGGATCCATCATCCACCAAAACTTCTTCATTAGGATATAAAGAAGGTTTTGGGGGCATTTCAAGACTTTCAACATCATCGGCTTCTAGCATCTCTATTACTTTACCCATTGAAGGGCGATCTGCAGGTTTTAGCTGTATACACCATAGTGCCACTATGTACATCTTCTTTGCTAAATCCTTGTCCTCTTTACTGAAATCTTCCATTTGTATATCTTTTTCTTCATCAAATTGATCATAAATCCACAAGGGAAAGTAAAGTTGACTTGAATGTTCAGCGTGTGAATTCAAATTCCTTCTTTGGCTAGCCATTTCCATCAAAAGCATTCCAAAACTATAAACATCAGCCTTATAAGATACTCCCCCAATATTCTTATAGAACAATTCTGGAGCCATATATCCAATTGTCCCTCTTGCCGCAGTTACAGTTACAATGCTATCATCAATAGAATATAATCTTGCCAGTCCAAAATCTGAAATCTTTGGATTAAAATTTTCTTCTAGTAGAATATTGTGGGGCTTGATATCAAAATGCAATATTTGCATGTCACAACCATGATGAAGGTAAGCAATCCCATGAGCTATTCCTAAAGATATCTCATGTATTTTACGATAACTTAAAGATATACTTCCTTCTTTAGAAAATATATATTTATCTAGTGAACCATTGGGCATGAATTCATATACTAGGGCCCGTTTTGCCCCTTCCACACAAAAACCTACAAGATGGACCACATTGAAATGGTGTATCCTCCCTATAGTTGCCACTTCACTGATAAAATCTTGGCCATTAGTTTTGGATTTACCTAACATTTTGATAGCAACATCAGGTCCACTCCTTAGCTTTCCCTTATACACAGTGCCAAATCCTCCTTCACCTAACTTATTCTTGAAACCTTCAGTCATTGTCTTTAATTCCTTGTAGGAGTATTTTATTGGAATGAGGTCATGAAGTCTTATAAAATCTTCAATATCTTCATATATTGATAAGTGTCTTCTACGCCATGTATAAATCAAAAATATAGACAGGAAGAGCAAAAATCTCATTGCGATATATGGGAAAACAAATCTTCCAATGACATTTCCTAATTCGGTTAGAAGCTTTGATGGTCCAAAATCGCCTATATATGTGTTCCCTATCCGGAGTAGTCCTGCAAATGTATATATATTTCCTCAAGTGACAAATAAATTAAAGTGTCTAGGGTACTACTCCTCAACTTCTTAATGTAAAATCTACTTATCCAATTTGAATAAATTAAAGAACCTAAATAAATTACTTAATTATAAAATATGTGACATGATCTCTCTAAATTAAAATACTTATTATGTATAACATTAGATATAGTTTATAACTTAGAAAATCATAACTATTAGAGATAAAATGGGAAAAAAAATCTTATATTTAGGACCAAAATTCACTTCCAAACTAGATACTACATTCAGGATGAGGGAGTATCATTTAGCCTCATTATTAATTTATCATATGTATTAAATGTAAGCTGAAGCAATCATACCAAATAAACATGGCATTGGTTCATGCAAAATAATGAAAGATAGCTTGAGGGTTGTTTTGGGAGGTTTGGAGTTAGCTTAGAGTACTGTGATGGATCTAGGAGGCTTCATGTCAAACTAGGCTTACTTTGAAATACTTTTTCTAGTAACTGATATAAAAATTATTCAATTAGTTTGAGAATATGAAAAAATGAGATAAGTTGGTTAACTATAACAAATGTGACTTAGTATCCCTAAAATGTCTGTCTAACATTATATTATACTCATCTTATCTTTAATGTAAGACATATATATTTATCTAAGGGTTAAGGTGCAAAAATAGACATGTACTTTTTTCAAAAGAGCGCCCAGTAGCAAATACTTTTTTTAGGTGCAAAAGTGACTATGTGGTTACAAAAGTGGAGCAAAATTAGCATTGACCGTTAGTTGACTTTTTCTGAACTGAAAATGATGACATGGACGATGACGTGAATGTTAATGCTTTGTAAATTACAGTTTAGCCCCGGATGCATTTAAAAAAATTCAATTTCGTCCCGCTATAAACTTTTAAAATTTTCATTTAAGTCCCTGGTCAAAACTTGCATTTTGACCAGGGACCTTCTTCTTCTTTCTAACACAACGAAGAGCTTCCTCTTCCATTTGGGTTGAGATTTTTGCTAAGAGACCTTCCTCTCATCTTGATCAACCCTTTCAGTTCAATTGCTCACCCATTTGTAACTAATTCAACAGTAGTTCAATCACCGTAAGAAATGAAACATTGAAATCTCGTGAGAATCAAATATCGACCCAGATCCATGGGATCCAAAAAGCACGAACAACGTAGTCCACTCTAAAGACTTGAGACTTCCCCTCACTGCTTAAACAAATTCCCGGGAAAATTTACTACCCAGATAGCCGTCCAAACCCCAGGAGAAAAAACAGGCTATTCCAGAGACAACAATTTGAGTTCAAGAAAAAAAAAACTGAACGAGATCAAATAAAACATAAACAACTGATAACGAACGAGATCAAAGAAGGAATCAAAGAGATCAGAGTAGGAACAGAACGAGATCAGGTGATTAATTTATTGTGTGAGTGAACATCAGGTGAAATCGAACCAAAGAAAAAAAACATAAACAAAAATCGGCCTTTAACCTGGAGAACCCATGGGAAGAAGATGAGGGAAAACCCAAAGATCAAATAATCTGGAGCCGCATGACCAGATGATGAGGCCGACGGCGGAGAGAGAAGAGAGAGGAAGGCGAAGGGGAAATCGAGAACCTCCATCGCCGGATCTGCTCAATCGAAGGAGCTGGTGGTGGCATCCTTGGTCTGAAGGAGAAAGGCAATGAGGTTTGGCGAGGGAGATGGTGGCTGGGCAGGAGATCGACATCGCCGGGGGGGGGGGGGATTCAGGTCGTGTGAGGTTGAAGGAAGGGGAAAAGGGTTTTGTTTTTTGTTTTTTAAATTTCGAAGGAAGGAAGGAAGAAAGGACGGATGAGACGGTGGTGGCTTTGCTTGGATCGTCGATGAAGAAGAAGTTGAATGGAAGGGAAGTTGAAGGGAAGTTGGATCGGCGGTGCTTGGCTTTTCCAGATTCATCGAGAAAGAAGGGAAGAAGTTGAATAGAAGAGAGAGAAGGAGTGACAGGTTGATATGGAAGAGAGAGAAGGAGTGACAGGTGGCTGTATTTTAATGGAGAAGTCAGATCTCACTGCCACGTCAGCGTCAGATAACGGTCAACTAACGGTCAATGATACTTTTGCTCTACTTTTGTAACCACATAGTTACTTTTGCACCTAAAAAAAGTATTTGCTACTGGGCGCTCTTCCGACAAAAGCACATGTCTATTTTTGCACTTTAACCCTTTATATAATTTAGAGAGAATGAGGAAGCTAGATAAATTATTTCATTATAACATACTCCTTTGGTCCTTAATACAAGACCTATTAAATTGATTTAATCTTTTTGACAACTATGAAACTAATTTAATTAGTTTAATAAGGAAGTTAATTAATATGTCATTTTTTTCCAAAATACTATAATCATCTTCTTTAATTCTCTCCCACTCTCTTTTACTTGATTATTGTTGGTGGAATATCAATATGAGTAATTTGAGAGGAAATTTGATCAATATAGAAAATATATCTTATATTTAGTCTCCAAATAAACTCAGATTCAGTTTCACATTAAAGACTAGATGAGTTATGTGACATGATTCCCCTAAATATAAGAGATAAAATGGAAAAATATCTTATAGTCACAACTAATATTCACCCCAAACTTGGTCATACGTTTAGAACTAGAGGAATATATCACTTATAAGTTAAATAAATTAGTTTGGAAAAAATAATTAATATAATAAACAAAATGGATAGGGATATTGTATTATTTATATTCAAATACAACCCCCGGGGCTGCGGGGCATGTGGATAGGGATATTGTATTATTTATATTCAAATACAACTTCCAACCACACACACTGCTCTACCTCCCTCATTTCTTAATATTGTTCAACCCCTTCCCAACCACCTCTTATATTAGAAATCAAAGTAAGTATTATATATATAATGTTAAGGGTAAATGTGACATAAATTAATAGCTAATCATATCATTCAACTTTAAAAGTGTATATTTAAAAAAGTAAATAAATCATTTAAAAGACTACTAACCTCTATAGTTAACTAACCGTTATATTCTTAACATAAATTGCTACGTCAAGATTAAGAGATGACATGTCACATCTTATGTAAATTACTAATTCTATAAAACCCCATGAACTTTGACTAGTTACATACTACCCCCTAAACTTGATCAATTACAAATAACCCCTTGACATTTCAAAATTTAAATTTAACTCCCTTAAATTTTGATTTATAATATTAAACCCCATGTCCTTACTTTTACTATTTGAATAATTTTTTTAAGATCTGACTATCATTTGTAAATTAAAGTAGCTTTTTTGTATGAAAAAACTAGAATAATAGTATTTAAAACTAAAAAAATACACTTGAACCTCTTATTCAAGTAAAAATATGCATTACTAATAAAGAATTAAAGAGGGCAAAAGCTATTGTCTAACACAAATGAAATATTTAAACTGTCAATGTTCAGTTATTCCAAGAAAATAAGTAAATGTTATACAAATTATAACATTGTTATTTTTATAGTTTTTAAGTATAATTCTTCTATTTTTCTCCATATGAAAAAGCTATTTTAATTGATAAATGAAAATAAAAATATTTATAAATTTATTGAAATGATAAAAGTCATAGAATTTAATACTACAAATCAAGATTTTAAGGGAGTTAAATTTAAATTTTGAAATGTCATAGGGGTAATGGTCAAAGTTCAGGGGTCATTTATAATCATTCAAAGTCTAGAGAGTTTTATGAAATCAGTGATTTATATATGATGCTAGGTGTTATCTCTTAATTTGACATGAAAATTTTCATTAAAAAAGATAACTGTTAATTAACGGTAAGAGTTAATAATTAAGAAAAAACTAAAAGGTGGGGGTGAGCTTTAAACTTTAAAATATCAAGGTAGTTGGGGATTTGTATATTTAACCTAAAATTAACTGGTACATGTATGTTGTAAATCATAGGTGATAGAACCTTACCTTCTATAATTCCACGAACAAGACCTGTAACAAAATTTGACAGAAGTCAACAGTAGCAGCAGGGGTCTGAATAACAACAAATAGCTATTAAAAGAACAATTTACTATTAGTAAATTACAAATCGTTTGAGTACTCATCTATCTAACTTTTTTTCATTTTATATTCACATGACTCTTTTGATATATATATATATATATATATATATATATATATATATATATATATATATAGGGGTTATCGTTTGTTATATCAGTTGACATAAGGTTATGTCAAGTCACTCCAAAACTACGTCGTTTTGAGGTTAAAGGAATTAATGAACTTTCAAAACGACGTAGTTTTGGGTCAAGGGAATTAATGAATGATCTTTTAGTAAAATTCATATAATAAATACAAAAACACCATTCATTAATTTCCTTAACTCCCAAAACGACGTAGTTTTGAGCTCACTTGACATAATCTTATGTCAAGTGACATGACAAACGATAAACCCATATATATATATATAAGCAGGACAATTACAGGAGATTAGTAATTGTTACCTTCTACAAATATGCGCAGCGTTGGCAGCTTTCCTACATCGCCCATCAATAAAACCTCATTAACTCAACATCAGCATAACATTATAAAAACCAGGTAATAAGGAAGTATAAGTTGGTAAATAACCATTCATCCACTACTTAAAATTTATAATTCATTTTTAAAGAAATACCTTATTTAAAATTTTATAATTTCAAAGTGTTTTTTCTGTCTTTTTCCCTTAAATTTAAGTAGCGTAGATCTTATTACAACAACGAGGAGTACCGATGAGCACTAAGAAAACTTTGGTTCAATTCTATTGGACCTTGCAGTTCAATGCAACGGTAATAAATGGGGGTGGCACCAGACAACTAAACCCTAAACTATATTGACAGGGCAAGAAACAAAGACTCAAAGGGAAGTCTCACATTCAGATTCTATCTGCTCATTCTTGTTGGTATAACTGTGATTTCTTGGTTTGGAAATTGGAGTTATGTTGTTGCATTCTAGTTTTTTTGATTAAATGCATAGGTGGAGAATCTTTAAATTGAGTTTTGAACCAATTAAGTTGATGTATGTATATTGAACTTAGTGAGTGGTTGACCCATTCATCAAATTAATGAATAATAATAGCTATTTCCTAGGGAGCATCCATACCATAATAACTCAAATCGCTGATTTTTTTCACAAAAATCAAACAAAATACATAAAAGCTCAGATTCATTTAATTCAGTTTTTGTTAAACCAATCTTGACTGTGCTTAATTTGTATTGTCACTTAATTGGACTAACTCCTAGTTAATTAGAACTCAATAAGGGAAAACAATCTAGTCTATACCCTGATTTTTTATTTTTAAATCTGATTATTTGATAGCCTAACAACAATGCTTATCAATATATTTATCATATTATCTATCAATCATGAATAATGAATAATGGTGGTGGTGTTAGACTTCTTTTTTTATTTTTTTCATGTAATCAAAGTAAACACATTCACACACACACAACCATATTAACGGTTAGTTGTTCTAGGGACAGCAACCTTGTCACCCTTGGAGAACCTCCTAGACTTCATATATTATGAATAAACGGGATATGTAAGATCGTACCATACGGTCAAAATATTGTGAAAGTAAAGGGAGTAAGGGACTTGAAATAATCTGATTGAAATATGAATCAGGTACTTACTGCAACTGGAAAAACGTATTCCAAGGGGGGAAAAACATTCTTGTGGCACGCATTTCGGACTTTGACTTTCTGGGCTGAAATCGCAGTAAGTGTCATTTGGACAATTAAGATCAACGCAAACTCGTGGCAACCATGAAAGCTCAAATCCAGAGGAAAGCAGTGTGTGGATATCAGTGTAGGACTTGATTCCACCAGGCACCAATGATTTCCAATCTTGGGCTGTGAGGGTCGCCAACTTCAGACGACACTGAGGTTTAAACTGGTGAGCTAGCAAGTCTCCAGCGACAGCATAAAGATGGCCTCCTCCTTTGGATTCCCAATTCACACAGGGAGCCGTATCCACATACGCTGTGTCGTCCCTCACTGGATTGCTGCAGTTCAGGTACCCCACCTGCTTGATTAAATCTATAAAATCTGTTCTGTTGTTCTTGTTTAGAGTCCAAGTGATATAGGGATTACTGCTATCTTCTCGATCATAGTACACGTTGAAATTGGATCGGGATAAGGAATAGAGAGGGGGGGAGGAGCAATTACCCTTCTGAATTCCTGCATCTACCAGTCTGATTGTGTAGTTGTTGTAGTTTATTCCCACCACTCGGTAAGTTCCTAGCACGTCGTCCCTTCCTAGCACCGGGTATCTCGCAAATCTCCTATAAGGATAACTAGAATCATGCAAATGAAGGAGAGTGATGTTGTTTTCACAGGCTAGCTCGTGTCTGTCATGGCCACAGTAGGGTGGGTCATCTCGTAGTCGGAATGGATATGAGATGTTTGTAATAATGCCGCAACTAGAAGTACAGGATTTATTGGCATGTTCAGAACTCAGAACTCCTTCCGACAGAAGCAGAGACAGCCACAACACTGAACACCAACACCATAACCCTTTCTCTGTTTCCATCTCTGACAATAATAGATATCTGCTGCAACTTATGAATGCTTAGCTTCTTGCTTCCATCGAAGCCTTTTCTTCTCTCCATCACATCCTTCTTATATATAATTTATATGATTAAACTTTCTTGTTATTTTCTCTCACCTATTTTTGCCCTTTTCTTTAAAAAAAGAAAAGAAAAGATTTTGAATTTCCACCTACATAAACAAAAATTGGTGACAAAAAATTTTAAAACAAAATCTAGGTCATTTATAATGTCAACTGTTATAGTCAACTATAATGTCCTTTTCTTTGCATTCCTCCCTTCCATGCATCTTCCTTCGTGGGCCGCCGGCTTTATTATTTATTACGCAAATTTTATCTGTTTCCTTCCCTAATTTTAATTAAGTTTCTGCTTTTACTTTTCTTCCTGACTGTTCCACAATCACAAGGTCAAGTTGCATCATCCCACTTTCCTTCCCCTGCTTTCATTTTGAATGACACATGTGACGCGTCTCCCAACATTTACTCATATAGATATGTAGGAATCTCAATCCAAGTTTCAGATTTTTTTTAAGAAAAATCAATTCCTTTGTTTACAATGTTTTGGTATGGCAGATTTTTGTTGTTTGTGATACTTCTGAAACAAGGGAATGGTGAGAACCAGCAGTTGCCTCATCCTCAAACTCTTCCATTCCGTCTTTATTATAATGAATCCGCCACATTAATGGTCGAGTTTCCCTCTATTCCTGCTCTTCAAGGAGTTTCTCTCCATGTCTTACTCATAGACAATGAATCCCACATCTTACACGCAAAGGATCCAGAAGGTTGTCTTCCCAGACTCTTTCTACAACGCCATCTCTACAATTCATCCAATATTCATCCTTTAGAGTATGATAGTGATGACAATATGACCGAAATTGTTACTTACTTCAATTGTTCTTCGGCTTGGTCAAGATATGAGGAGTCCAATAACAACTGCCCGATTGTTGCTTTTGACTCCGATGAGAGCGTCCTGTACAGGGACCTAGTTTCCTGCAGCATGATATCACGGTTACCATCGCCAATGGCCGCATACGATCAGTACATGAACCAGTTAAGACTCAAATGGCCGTTCCAACCAGAAGTTGAAAAGCACAAAACCAGCAAGATGCTCAGAATTCTTTTATCAACTACAAGTGAGACGATAATAGGCTTTGCCTTTTCCTTTGTTTTAATTCATCAGGTTGCTTGGATTGACATTGAATGTTCATTTGTTGTGCTCCTATAACTCCAGGTTCTATTGTTCTCGTTTTGCTTTTGGTTGTATGCTTCTACATATGCCGCTACTTCAAGAAGAAAGGAGATGATCAAGTGAGACTTGAAAAGTTTTTGGCGGATTACGAGGCAGTTAAACCTACCAGATTCTCTTATGCAGATATCAAAAGAATCACAGGCCGATTTAAGGACAAATTAGGTGAAGGTGCGCACGGAACCGTGTTTAAAGGTAAGCTATCTTCTGAAATTCAAGTGGCTGTTAAAGTGCTCAATAATTCAGATCATGATGGAAAGGACTTCATTAATGAAATGGGCACGATGGGAAAAATTCATCACATCAATGTTGTTCGTTTGTTGGGCTTTTGTGCTGATGGTTGTCACCGAGCTCTTGTTTATGATTTTTTCCCTAATGGTTCCCTCCAAAAGTTCGTATCTTCCCCTGACAACAAGGAAAGTTTCATGGGATGGTTGAAACTCCAACAAATTGCTCTTGCCATAGCCAGAGGGATTGAATATCTTCACCAGGGTTGTGATTATAGAATTCTTCATTTCGATATTAATCCTCGCAATGTGCTATTAGATGACAATTTTACTCCCAAAATTTCTGATTTTGGTTTAGCAAAATTGTGTTCTAAAAATCAAAATACAGTGTCAATGACAGCAACAAGAGGAACCTTAGGATATATTGCACCTGAAGTTTTCTCTCGAAATTTTGGAAATGTATCATACAAATCAGATATTTATAGTTATGGAATGCTACTTCTGGAAATGGTCGGTGGAAGGAAAAATGTTGATACAAATAAAGAAACTTTTCAAGTTTTGTATCCGAAATGGATCCATAATTTGATTGAAGGAAGAGACATAAGTATTTATATAGAAGATGAAGTTGACATTAAAATTGCTAAAAAACTAGCAATCGTAGGACTTTGGTGCATTCAGTGGCATTCAATAAATCGTCCATCCATGAAATCATTGATACAAATGTTGGAAGGAGAAGTAGATAAATTAAAGGTGCCTCTCAATCCATTTGATCTTATTGCCTCAACCAGTTCAAGTATGACTGTTCCTGCAAAACATTTGAATTTAGGGTTAGATGTGATTCATGAATTAGAGTAAGTATATATGTTATGGCTTGCCAATATATATATAGCTTTGACACTTATTGAGAATATTTTGTTAGATCCATGAATCTTTTTGTTATCATCATGATTGTGCCAATTTAAGCCTTCTTTTTGAAGTTGTAATATTTTACTTATTAGACAACATTGTGAAATATAGTGGACGACAGAATACATGAAATTCGTGTTTATCGGAAGATTATAAATCAAATGTAGTACTATATTATTGACATTTGTGCTATCTAATAAAATAACTTGTCATAAAGTTTAGTGATTTGAGGAAAAACTCAAAAACTACAGTGGTATAATACACTCTTGTATAAGTCCGCTGTCGCCATGTTTTCATTCTTTCAAAAATCATTCTCCTTGTCCAAAGTTCATACTAGTCCTTAATATAAAAGCTAGTTGGGTTGGATGCATAGGTGGATATAGGGGGGGCTAGGGGTGGCCCATGCCCCTCCTAAAATTTTATATACATATAAAAGGAGATATTTTTCTTTGTCTGCAACTAATTTTAATATTTGGGCTACATACAAACAAATCTACTCGCAAGAAACACTTATTATGTATAACTTGGTTATCTTTTGATCTCATCAATATATAGTAGTTTCACATAATCGCTTGCGTTTGGTCCTTAACTTTTGAGTTTGAAATTGTTGTACGTTAACAAAATATAAGGAGATATCTACATATATATACAAGCTTAATAAACTCAGCTTGTTTGATTATATTGCATTTCATCATTTGTATTTTAAAATCTAGTTAATACTCCTCTGGTCCTAAATATAAGACATATTTACCTCATTTAGATAGATTACAAAAGTTGGTTGAATATGTTAATTTGACAAATATTTTCTAAAACACCCTAGTCATCATCTTCCCTAATTTTTTTATTCACTATCTTCTTTGATTATTGTTAACAAAGATGAAAATTATGTCTTACATTTAGGAAAAAAAGCAACTCCCTAAATATGTTTCAAATTATGGATTTGAGGGAGTAATTTGTTTGAATATATATAGTCTATCCTTGGTGGATCGGGCCGCCCAAGCCCAATGCAAGTGGGGCTATTATGTGATAGATTTCTTTCAAGGGAAAATCCATACAGGGGCCCAATTAAGGCTCAAAATTTCAAAAAAGGCCCCAACAACTTTCACATACCAAAAAGGGTCCTAGGGCCTTTTCTGGTATAAACGTTAACAACTAAAACAACCACATTAACAACAAAATCAATACCCGTTAACAACTAAATCAGTCGTATTAACAACAATATTTTAACAACTAAGTCAGTCACTTTAACAACAATATCAGCCCCGGTTAACAACTAAATCAGTCAGATTAACAACTAACGTTTTAATGAAAAATCCCAGAAAAGACCCTAGGGCCCTTTTTGGTATGTGAAAGTTGTTGGGGTCTTTTTTTGAAATTTTTGAAATTTTGGGCCTTAATTGGGCCCCTGTATGGATTTTCCCTTCTTTCAATTTTTTGTATATTAGGCCTTATTGTATTTCAAGTACTTTTATTTATGATATAGTATTTTTCATTTTCACCCCTTGTCATTAAACTTCCTGGCTCAGCCATTGGTTGGATGTGATCTTAAACATAAGATCTCAATCCACTTTATCCTCCAAATTTATATTCATAATTTGTTTTCTATAACACATCCTTATTTATTACACATATTAAGGATTGTTTGGTGCATAACACTGGGGGGCTAGGATTGAGATTGAGTCAGAGATTGGATCAACTTGTATTGTTTGGTATGTAGGATTGATGATAACATGGGATAGACAATACCACATAAGTAGAATTTGACCAAACCAACCTCCATTTGGTATTGCATTTTCAAACCTAATATTGCAAATTTCATCGACAAAAGTATAAAACCGACTGAATCTAAGAGGGAGGTGAATTGGGTGTATGATAAAAACTTATGAGCTTTGAAAATCTTTTCGCATCTCAGTAAATGCAATATGTATGACAAAAATGAGTTGTAGACCAACAATCATTCATTCAAATGATTATGCTAGAAAATAGGAGATAAGGGAAGAGAATATGTAAATTGAGATTTATCCTAGTTTGATCCAATCATTGACCTACGTCCAGTCCCCAAGCTTCACTTGAGATTTTCAATCCACTATCTTTTTGTTTCATCCGAGCACAAGAGAAAAGCCTCTACAATCCCACAAGTTCACCTAGGCACTTGTGAAGCCGAATCTCTCACCGAAATATTCCTCCTTACATACCGTAAGGTTAAAATCTGTGTCCCACTCAAGATCACCCAATTTTAAGCAACTCTCAAATAAAATGATTACAATGGATCTTCTCTCTCTCAAAAGTGAATGAATAAACATTGAAGTACAATACAAATCATTTCACTCTCTATGATGAGCTATATAAACATTGAGAATAGAGAGCATATGAGATAAACGTTGGATTTAGAATGTTGACATTTCGACAGTGCAAGCCCATGTCTCCTCGTCTATCTTTGATGCTTCTTATTTTATAGTTGATAGTCATTAATGACCATATTGAGAAGCTTTAATGAATCCGTTGTGAGTATTTAATATAATTGCCAGACCATAAAGCTCGTTCGTTACTCATAACTTCAATTTGCATAAAATTTGTCATTTTTCTTCCACTTTGACATTCCTTTTGATTTGCCCGTTGATTTTCTATAATACTAATAGGAATGGGAATAGAAAAAATTGAAAGACGGAATATCACTAAGAGGGGGGTGAATTGGGGATATAAAATTTTAGCCAACGACACTCTGTTAGTTATGAACAGAAGCAGAGATGAACAGAGTAAGGAAGAGAAAGCTTGAACACAAGTGGTTTATATTGGTTCGGTCTAAATCCTTGACCTATATCCAATCCCCAGACTCTCTGGGATTTCACTAACTCGAATGATTACACACTCTGTAACTCTCAAAGTAATTCTCTCACTAGAACTTACTCCCCCTTACAAGTTGTAATCAAATGTCCCAATCTCAAAGTCCCAATACTTTGAGATTCTTACAATGATTGATAATCAATGATGAACTCTCTAAAAGAGCAGATACATAAACACTGAAGATTGATATATGATATATCCGAAGATATTGTGTGTAAGAGTATGAACAGTAAATGCTTTGAGTTGCTAATTGAATGCGCAGTAGTTCAGTGGTTGGAGAATTGAATGCTTCTACTATTTATAGTTGATGGTATTTAATGACCGTTGAAGAGAGACTTATTGAGCCGTTGTGAATAATAAATATATCCGTTGAGTTGCGCTCTGCTTCGTCTCTTGACATTCATTTGAAATTAGCCATTATTCTCCGTAGACATTCTTCATTCGTTTTATCCGTTGATACTCAGTTGGAATATATTGACTGGAAATGGCCGGAATGCTTTTCGGTTGCTCAGAAACTCAATTTCTGTTTTTGTGCTTCATTTCTGCAAAACATTTAATGCCTTCTGATACATATATGCTTTTGAGCGATTTTGAGTTTAAACCATGTTAGATTCATCTGAAACTCATAAGCAAACTGATTAAACTAGGTTAGGATCGATAATCAACAACAATATGAAATACCCAGAGCTTAATCAATGAATTGTAGATTACGAGAACGGTGTTTTCGAAAGTTGTATCTTATGACTGGAGTCATTCATGTCTGACTCGAGTCATTGTTCTAAGTCAGTGAAAAGCCTATGTGAAAGCATGACTCGAGTCATCCTTCTATGACTAGAGTCAAGTATGGATAGAATGGATTTTCAAGTATAATGACTAGAGTCATTTACTATTATTTACTATTGACTCGAGTCATTCATTTAATATATCCAATCAGAGAGGAGTTTCGAATAGCTTGACTCGAGTCATTCTCAAACAGAGAAGAATTGACAATTTGATGACTCGAGTTACGTTCCAACGGCAATTAAGGAAAATGCACATATTCATTTTTTGTAACACCTACGGAGCAACTCCTCGACCTACAAAAAAATAAAAATAAAAATCTCCCGAACGTCACTTTTCGGAAAATCTCTCCCTTGATGTCATTCTAAATTTTAAGTGGGGGTATTTTTGGAAAATAATTATAATTAACTAATTTAACTTCTTTCCTTAATCTCTCCAAATTCTGGTAAATAATTCTTATAATTAGGACCGAAGGGAGTAATATTTATGATTTAAATTAGAAATTATTTTAGATCTTTTACTTTGTTTTTGATTATTTGAAAATAAGTAAATAGTCAACGTACATTTTAACAGGCCTAAAGTTGATTATAGGCTACTTAAGAGTATTTTAGGTATATTTCATACGACTCACTCCTTTTATGTCCGAAACTGTCTGGGTCAACTCTATAGGGCTGAACTGACTCCTTTTTCACCTCTAAGAGAATGTAATTAAAAAAAAAAAAAAGGATAAAAGTTATATTTAAACCCTTTTTGTTTTGAAAAAATTAATTAACAAAATTAATAACTAAATAATAGATATAAAAGGTATCACAAATATTTCCATTCCTTTTACGAAACTAAACCAAGTAGAGCAAGCAATTTGTTTTAAGTAGTACTCCCTCCGATCTTAATTATAGGAGCAAATTTTGGAGTTGGTTTTGGTCCTAATTATAAGAGCAAGTTTTAACTTTTGTTAATTTTTCCTATAATACCCCTATCTATACTTCTTATTAGGAGCATTTATATATATGTGTGTACATATGTATATATACATATATATGTATATCTGTGTTTGTGTGTGTGTGTGTATATATATGTGTGCGCACACACAAACACACACCCACACACACATACATATATAAACATATATATATCTCTGTGTGTGTAGATAGAGATATATATATGTGTGTGTAGATAGATCTATATGTATACATATATACACACATATATGTTTATATAGTAAGATCATTATTTCAATTAGAAAGCGTGTGAAAAGGAAAATTGGTCGGAGAGTATGTGGTGGGGTTGTAATTCACTTTTATTTATATCATTTTAAATTTATATAAGGGCATTTTAGGAAAATGAATAAAATTAACTAATTTAACTCCTCTCCTTAATCCCTCCAAAATCGGTTAAATTGCTCCTATAATTAGGACCGGAGGGAGTACTTTCCAGGGTGACGCTCTTTTAAAACATTACAATATGTAATACCCTAAAAATCTCACTTATGATAAGTATCATAATTTAGTAAATAATACCTATTGGAAATAGGTGAATATGTGGTCTCAAATTTTATAGTGTATTTTATATTATTTTTCTAGGGTAATTTCTCTTGAAATTAGAAGGAATAAAGTGCCAAAGATCCCTAAATACAATTGTGGGTCATAAAATACCCTGAGAATATTATGATATATCTTAAGAGGTAATTAAATATTTATTAAAAATAGGAAAGTATGTTGTCTCTAATTTAGGTAATTTATGGGATTATTTTCCTTGGAAATAAATAGGCAAAAATCCAATATTATTTTGGGGATCATAAGTTGCCTTATGATTTTTAATATAATACATGATGCATAAATTACCAATGTAAACACAATAGTTGTGAGAAAATAATTAATCTAATTTAAGAAAATTGTCAACAATTAGTAGGTGATTAAATAAGTAATTAATTACTAATTGTTTAGGCATGAATAAAGGGAATATCCAAAGTTAATTATATAAAATCTCTAATTAAAGATTAGTGACCAATGAAGGGTCAAGATTAGCATAAAGATAATTTCTAATTAATTAAGCATGATTAAGGAAAATATAAGATGAATTATGTAGGATCCCTAAAGCCTAATTAACCATAAAGTAATCCTTGTAAAAAGAAGAGAACCAATGGGAGAATTTCCCTTTAATTAACTATTAGATGAATTAAACATAATGTAAAGTGATTATAAAGCAAAGTTGAAAAGTCAAATAGGGGAAAAGGGGATGGGAAACCGAAAATTAGAAGAGGAAAAGAAGAAGGAACATTTAGTAGAGTTGTGTGGAAAGTCAACAAAAAACACAAGTCAATGGGAGCTCTTGAAGATGGGGTATTTGTGCAAATGGGGAAGCAACATCTTTTGTCAAAAAGAAACCATGAATTTTGAAAATGAAGAGGGAAGGAAAGAGAAAAAGTTGCATGTGGGTATGTGTGGGTGAATGCAAAAGAGTGCAAGTGGATGAAGAAAGATAAAGAAGAAAAAGAGATATTTGTGAAAAAGCATATAGGATAAATGAGAACCGATAGAAATTAAATTATATCTTGAAATATGTGAACTAAGTATCTAACATCAAGACTTATTATGAACAAGTGAAATTTTATCCCGAAGTTGGTATTACCCGAAGTCATTTCCGTAACCGAGCGTGGTTTATCTTAAAATGACTAACAGTGGGAAATATCCCTAGTGGGACCATAATCTTTGATAATCCAAATATTTCTCAAGTGATATCATAGACCTCCAAGATTACCCCAAAAATTATTTGAGAATATTAAGAATATCCGATTAGAAACACTGAGCAGGGGAATTTATCGGTTGAATCCATAAAGCATACAAGGTGACATCATTTGGATGATGTCATTTTTGGAGAAAAAGAGAGGGGGAGGTCGGCACACATGGATGGAGGGTGAGGATGAAGCCTTAGATGAAACCTTAGATCCAAGGGTTTAAAGTGAAGAAGACAAAGTTCAAGGAAATTACTAAAGTGCCATAGCATTCTTCTATAAATAGCCTCCCTTCCATTTGAGTTTTTCACACCAAATCCTCTCAAGCAATTTGAAAGTTTAGAGAGAAGAGAGAAGGAGGAGCTCTTGAGGAAAAGTAGCGAAGTTCTGGGTAAATTCTTCGGTCCCTAGTTTTATGTTCTAGTCTTTAGTTCGGTAGTTCTTGAAGTTCTAGTGTAGTTCATAGCTTAGATGTTGTTTTGATCTTTAATCTTCCAATATATTGTTGATATCATGTTTTATGGTTAAATATGATATTCATTTTTAAAATATGATGAAGAAAGAGATATGGCAAAATTTTGGAAGATTAGAGTCAAAGTAGCGAAGCTCTGGCGAAATTTCGTCGGTTAGCAAGGTCAATGGTAGAATAGTCATTTGTGACTAAAATGACTGTTATAATGTTGATCTTTAATAAATACGATATTGTCCTTATAGGATATCTGTGATTACGTTCTGACCAACAGACGTACCGTATTTCGTCAACGAAGATACGTACGTTTACGTACTAGTAACACTAACTCTGATGTTTATCGTATGCGTATATGTGTTATGTGTATTATATGTGGTAGCTAATAGCTCTGCTGTATGTCTATGTACTGTAGATCGGGATACACTTGTGGGGGGCCTATGTGCTGTCAGGATATGCTTGTAGGGGGCCTATGTGTTGTCGGGATACGCTTGTAGGGGGCCTATGTGCTGTCGGGATACGCTTGTAGGGGGCCTATGTGCTGTCGGGATACGCTTGTTTGTTTGATACTTGTGTTGTGTGCTCATATGCTGTTAATGTTGTGAATATCTGTAATCCATATACTGTGTATATAAACATGAGGTTAACCGTTACCTGAGGTCCGGTGCGCATTGGACCTCAGCTCTTAACATAGCTTCAGGGTCGGGAGGACCGAGGGCCGAAGAGAAGGACGAGCAGCACGCTTAGAGGCCCGGCTGAAGACTTTCTTTTGTTATGTATTTACTTTTACGTTAGACACTCGGACATAAGGATCAATGTACCGTTACGGCAATGAGTCAGACCTACACAGTTGGTCTTTTGAATATATGTATCAGTTACTCTCTTGCTCCGATGCTCTACTCTAATGAAAAAACAAAATTTTCCGCTTTTGAAAATGAGATGTTACACAATATTTTAGGGAACATTTCAAAAAAGCCCGCATGGCACCGAAGTAACTTTATTTAATATAAGGACTAAGAGATTATATAAAGTACACTATGGTATTAAAGAACCAAATTGAAATCATGCTTTGATGATGATAAATGAATAAAATTAACTTTAATTTTAGGACTGTTCATAAGTGCATATATGCAATTTAAAAACTAAAAAGAATAAAATAATAAGTCTCCATATGAAAATTTAAAAGTCCTAATTTAAATTATAATACATTATGATGGACTTGATATTCCAAGTATTCCATAAGATGATTGACGTAAACTAGAATCTTCGCCCCCTTTCAATAGAGTGGTACATATGGAAACACTTGATATTCTAAGGACCCGTTTAGTACAAAGAATTGTTGTGGAGGGGAAGGAACTTAGAGGAGGGAAATGAAGATTTGAAAGACGAGGGAAGATGACTTGAGTTGTTTGGTAGGAAGAAAATAAAGAGGTGGTAGTTGGTAAAGAATTAGGAAATGTCTATTTTACCCTCAAAAGAAATTAATTCAAAATAAAAAAGAAAAATATTTTTTTTGCTAAAATATATTTTAAAAAATATATTCTTGTTAAGTTCGAACTCGTGAAAAAAAAAAATTCGCCAAATTCGAACTTTCCCGCCAAGTTTGAATTTTAGGGGTAAATCTGTCAAAAAAACACTTTCCTGGGAAGATTGTAGCTTCCCCTTCATTTTCGGATGGAAAACATCTTCCCTCAAATAAGGAAAGATGAGTACTCACTGTAAGATGTTGACTGGACTTTCTGTCTAGCAAACACCCAAAATCCATGGAAAGATTGGGATCTTCCCTTTCCTTCTCTAATATTCTTTCTACCAAACGGGTCCTAACTATTCCAATATAAATTTCATTTATTCATTTATGGTTCATGATAAAGTAATGTGGAAACACTTGACATTCCAACTATTCCACTTGACTACAACTATGTTCCAGCAGCAGGGTCTTGATTTTTATTGAGAAATGTTTTGTTATATTAGAAATAACCGCTAAATAAATTGACGAAATATTATGAGTCACCAAAATAGTGAGTTTAGGCCTACGTATTTATACTCAGCATGTTATAACATACTATTGGTACAATCGTGAGAATATTCTACAATAATGAATATAATTTTTACAAGTATATAGAAAATATATCTTAACGCTGTACAAAATCATTCTAGAAAATTTCCTAATTTTTGGAATATTAAACAAGGGTTAATGTGCGTCCAGCCATACAAAAAGGGATTTTAAAATGCTACATTTAGACCGGATATATAGAGGATAAGGCATGACCGGTGGTGATTTTATAAATATAAAGAACTTTTTAGACCGGTTCCTTTAATATGAGATCTAAAAGATATGATTTAAACTGGTTTTCCAAACAACAAGTCTAAAAGGTTAAAAAATGTCTATTACTTTTAAGACTGATTGTCTTTTTTAACCAATCTAAAAGATGAGGAATAAAAAAAAACATTTATTACTTTTAGGATCGGATGTTAATGCAATATACCAAATCCACTTTGGCAAAATTCCTTGTACATTATGTGAATAAGCTGGAATTAGCTAGTGAATTTTGACTAAGTGCTCGATTTACCCGATTTTGCGGAACCCGAAAATTTTGAGACACAGGTTGGTATAAAATGAAACCTATGAGATTAACATTTCTTCGTTCTATTCCAACCCAATATTTCTGCCAAAAGGGATGAAAAATGAGGCCACCTGAATTTTGTTGGATGATCATGAGAATAGTCAAAGAATAATTAAAAATTGTTTCTTTTTACATACAAACTTGTGCCACATGTCCCATATTTGTTTTAAAAATTAATGAACACATGTGCATGTGCCAAGAGTCAAGAAAAGTAATAAAAAAGCATCATAAAACAAGCTCATATTTCAGTCAAGAGAGAAAAGGAATCAAATGGTTTTTGTTTTTAGAATATTACAAGTTTGAACAAGTCTAATTAATGCCAATAAGTCAACATACATCTTTCTTTACTTCTTCTTGCACCACATGTCATGCTTGGGCAATAAGAAGGAGTCAAATGATCATATCTTATGCATCCAATTAGTCTACTTCTTCTTGCGTCATATGTCATGCTTGGGCAATAAGGAGTCAAAGATCAAATTAGTGAAGAGGTATAATTATTAAATCTCCGAATCTCACCCATGATTCGGTCAAGTGTGTACCAAAAGGGAGAAGAAGCATCATGATATAGGCCACCTGATTCTGAATCAGGTCGCCATTTTTAAAATATAGGCGACTGATTCGATTCGAGTCGCCAATATTATTAAATTTTCTAATTAATATTAAAAGAAAATCCTTGGCGCCAAACAAAAAATTCGGGAGCGAAGAATTGACACATTAAAGACGTCTGAAGTGTAATCGGTCGCCACTTATATAAAATAGGCGACTGATATACCTTCAGTCGCCTATTTTCTAAAATCGGCACATTTTTATTTATTTTTAAATAAATTGATGCAAATAGGCGACCTGAAGTGTAAATCAGGTCGCCTATTTTATAAAATAGGCGACCTGATATACCTTCAGGTCGCCTATTTTCTATAATAGTGGAGAATTTTTTATTTTCGCCGCCAAATATTTCCCACCATATTTTATCCTTGGCGCCAAGATAATTAATCAGATTTTAGGCGTCTTGAATTACATACGGGACGACAAAAATAAATTTTAGAAGTCCTAAATTACTATTCAGGACGTTGAAGGCTCCTTTTCCTTAAATATAATTACAAAAATGCCACTTCCTTCATATTTTACTACCTGTTTTCAATTTAGGACGTTTTTTAGGGTAGTAGTATCCAATTTTTGTAGTAGTGTATGATTCAAGCATATGATTGAAGAGGGGGGGGGGGGGGAAGGGGGAGGTGAGAGAGAGAGCTCAAAATTGGATAAGAACATACATTTTAATCTCTATTTTCGTACTCATAATTCAATCAAGAGTCCAAGGGGACATAAGGAAAGAGAAACAATAAATATAGAAAAGGAGGATTGTATTGTAACTATTTGGGAAGCTTGTAAATACGTAAAAATTAGTTTTATGATTTTAACATGATTTTGATGAATCTGATGATTTCATATGTGTAAATATTAATTGTGCTAATTATTTTTCCAAAAAGTAATGAATTTAATTGCATATTTTTTTAAGTAATTTAATTAATGCTAATTATCTTGCCAAAAATTACGTGTGCTGGTTTTTCTTAATTAAATTATATACTCTACACTTCATTTACATTCATATGAGTTTAAAGAAATTGATATATTATTAGATCAATAGAGATTATTATTTATTATATCTATTAATTTCATTGGGGATGTGGGTTATATTTTACTCTCTGGTTCTTATTATAAGGCACCAACCACCAACATTTTTTGGTTCTTACTATAAGGCACCAACTTACTTTAACTAACTCATTTATTACTATTTTTCCATTATGCCTTCATTTTTAACTAACTCATTTAAACCTACATCATTAACGTAGGGGTAAAGTTGGAAACATTTATTACTTTTAGACCTCATTAATGACTTAACCTCCATTCCTAGGTCCGCGATAAATGGTAGTTGGTGCTTTATAATAAGGACAAGAGTGAGTAGTTCCTCACACGCCCCTTCTCTGTGTTTTCCCATATGCTTCATACGCGTGCCATTTGTCCACAACAGAGGACGCAAGGGAGAGAAGCTGAGCCCCTGCATACGCAATATACTTATTCTCAAATTCTTTATCATGTGTGTAATAATTTTTTCCTAAATTTTTTGGCGTTTTCTCTTTGTTACTTAATTTGTAAGTCTACATGGGTCTTTTTCAGAAGGATCTGTATTCTACACACAATGTGGAAAACTTGCGCTTATTTATTAAACTTCTTTGTCTAATTAGCTTTTTTAATCAATGTTTTTTTTGAAGATTCTATCACCTCTTTCTAACTTAATTTCTGAGTCAATATGTGTTTCTCTCTAATAATTTATTTCCCAATTTTTTTTATGTCTCATCTTCACTTTTAAATTTCATTTGTTAGGTTCTGCGTGTCTCTTTTAGAATGATGATTATCCTACACGCCATGTGGAAAACAACACCTGCTCGATTTCATTGTCTCCAATATCGTCTCCTTTTTTTTCCCCCCGGTTACCCATCCGGTATCCAGAGCTACGCCCTGATTAATCCAGATCCGACCCAGATCACGAACCTGACTATGGTGGGTGAGTCTCCCAACTAGGTTTTTTTCAATATCGTCTCTTTTAATTCGAATGTTATAAATTTTTTAGAGTACTTTAATATTAAATCATACGACATTGTGATCTTCTGTTTTTAACCTCATTCACTTATATTTTAGTTATGGAAGTCTTTGTTTCATTGATGAGTTTATATTTTTTACATGAAAATTTTGACATATTTTTTCATTGGTTGTTTTTATAGCCATATTTATCGGCTGTTCAACAGTTAGTATAACAATCAATCCTAATGGTACGAGATGAGGAAACGGAAACCATCTCGGACCTACACGAGGTCTCCAGGTTTATCCCAGTTCCTTGAGCGTATGTCATCAACCTGGACGATATCGGACATTACCCGAGAAAGGAGCAGAGGAACCCGGTCCCTGCTTATGCTTGTCCATGTTGAGGGGAAATCCGGATGTTGGTATACCAGGAACACGAACAACCATGAGCAGGGATGGAGTCCCAAGCAAGATACCTCGGATCGTGTGTTTAGGGGCAAGTTACAACTCGAACGAAAGTAAATTCAACTCGGTATGCACCCCGGTAGCCTAGAGACCTAAGCTACCAGGCTAGGGGCAACTGTTACGGACCTATATTAGGCCCGTTTACGGATCGGCCTAACAAAGGACAATCTGCTTGAAGATCCTAACCAACCTACAATGAAGGCTAACAATCGAGGAAGATTTCAATCAAGGGATTTGCCCCAGATCTGACAGTCAAGATACTTGGGCTACAAGACTCATAGGGCCCAAAAACCCTAACCCTAAGGTACACTCTATAAATTGGAAGTAAACCCTAAGGTATGGACACTTACTCTTGACTATTTACTATACTGTCATCACTGTGCACACACACCACCCCTTTGGCGAAAGCCTATCTGTGTATAGTGATCAAGCATCCTCATAGGTATCTGTCCCATAGATACCTGGGAGAGATAGTCATACGATCCTATATCAACATACTACTCCATTGGACTAGACATCTGTGTTCTACATCAGAACATATTGTTTGTTTTTTGTTTCTATATTAAGAATTTTTTTCCATATTTTTTTCTAATAAAAGTGAATTTATATATGCATGCTAACAAATCTTGAGACTTTTGTTAGTTCAATTCAAGGTTTTTTAATCGTATATAAAACGAGTCTTATTATCATGAAGACATCACAGACATGAGGAACATCTTACAATGGGTTCTTCTTCATAAGGCCAACAAGAGCCATGTTTGCATTTGATGAGCCTGACTAGTAGCAGCAACCAGGTTATGTCTGTGCTGTGACTTTATATGAACCGTGTCAGAATGAGCATCAAATCAACCAAAAGTTCTCAGCTTCTTTCTTAAGTGCTTCAGTTCGACGTGATCTATCGCAGACAGTTTTGAATCAGACATTCACTATCCACGAATAACAGTAGTCCATTATTCAAAAGGCTAAGGATGGAGGTCTTGATGCCATTGAAACTTATGTCTTTTGGAATCACCATGAGCCTGTTCGATGAAAGTATGACTTCTCAAGGAACTTGGATTTTAAACTTGCGCTTATTTATTAAACTTCTTTGTCTAATTAGCTTTTTTAATCAATGTTTTTTTTTTGAAGATTCTATCACCTCTTTCTAACTTAATTTCTGAGTCAATATGTGTTTCTCTCTAATAATTTATTTCCCAATTTTTTTTATGTCTCATCTTCACTTTTAAATTTCATTTGTTAGGTTCTGCGTTTCTTTTTTAGAATGATGATTATTCTACACACCATGTGGAAAACAACACCTGCTTGGTTTCATTGTCTCCAATATCGTCTCCTTTTTTTCCCCGGTTGCCTATCCGGTATCCAGAACTACACCCTGACTAATCCAGATCCGACTCAGATCGCGTACCTGACTATGGTCACTACTACAAAAAAGGGTTACCACTTCCCTAAAAAACGTCCTTATTTTTAAAAAGGATGTTAAAAGTAAACGTAGTGGCATTCTTGTAATTGTATAATTGAATTCTAAGCATTTGGCGTCCTAAACTAATCTTCAGGACGCTTTTAATTAGATAAGGCGTCCTAAAATTATTTAAGAACGCCAAATATTAAATTTTTAGCGCCAATAATTACCGCCATGGCATGCTTTTTTCGCGAAATTTTTTTGGCGCTAAGGGAATTTTTTTTAGGCATCCTGAATATAGGAACAGGACGCCTAAATTATATTATTAGCGTCCTGATTTTATATCAGGACGCCTAAAAAATATTATTGGCGTCCTGAAACATATTCAGGACGCCTTTAACTAATTTTAGGCGTCCTGATATAAAATCAGGACGCCTTTATTTGTTTTAAGGCGTCCTGATTTTGTACCAGGACGCCTTTATTTGTTTTTGGGCGTCTTGATTCATATTTGAGGATGCCTTAATTCGAATATATACTATTATTTCCTCTGCACTTCCATTTTAGTCGAAATCCCACTCACGACGAAAGCCCTAATCGCTATCAGCCACTCTCCCCCAATCGCGATTGCCGTCCATCGACAGTCCGTCGGTCTCATCTTCGTCTTCCCTCTTCGCGGCGGTGTCCATCGTCAGCTCTCGTGCGTTGTCTCGTCCATCACCGTCGCCGATCTCCTCTCCTTCTTCCCTCTTCGCTTCCCTCTCGCTGCGGCTCTAACGGTACGCAATCAAAACCTTAATTAATGCTTTTGCTTAGCTTATGTAGCCATTCTTCGAGGCTTTTATCAATGGTTTGCTGTCTACACTTGGTTTCTATATTATATTGATGCTGGTTTTTGTAGCTAGACTTGGTATTGCTGCTGGTTTTCGAGTTTACATATGTAGGGGCTCTTGATGTTATATATAAGGAAGTGCAAAAAAACTCATGACTTACCTTAATGTTCAACTTCTTTGCTTTGTTTTTGCCTTCTTTATTGCTTGATGCTTCATTCTTGTTCTTTCTTTAATTTTCTTGTGTATGTGCCGACCTTGGGCAGAAACTGAGGGAGCATTTGGTCTTAAATATTAGTTAGATTATTTAATGTGCATTGAAGTAGCTGATAATTTCGAGATTTCCTTAGTTAGTAATTAAGTTTTGTTGAATTATGTTGAAATGGTTTGTTGTTGAAATTTTGGGATGTCTTACTGTTAAGGGGAAATGCTGCCGATTTTTTTTTTTACAAGATTGAGAATATGAATCTTGCATGCCATTCTTGAAGTTGACTGTTGTTGGAAATGTCTCAGGTGATAATAAAATGGGTCATAGTTGGATGAATGCTTTGAGAACTAGTGAAGAATATGAGAATGGGGTGGAAGAGTTTATTGAATTTGCTAGAAGGAATGTGGCTACAAAAATGGGATGTATTATTGTCCATGTGTTAATTGTTTAAATGGGATTCGAAGGGATATTCCTGATATAAGGGATCACCTAATTTGTGATGGAATAAACCTTCGATACACAACGTGGATATGGCATGGTGAGGAAGTAAGTACTAGTGCGTCCCACCAAAATGAACTAGAGGTAGATGATGACGATGATGGAATGGAGATGATGATTCATGATGTTGAGGTAGAATCTTTTGCACAATCGCATGAATATGATAGCGTCCGGAGTGATGCAGAGACACCTTTGTTCCCTGGGTGTACTAAGTATACACGGTTGATTGGGACCTTACAATTGGTCAACTTAAAGGAAACTTGTGGGTGGACCGATAGCAGTTTCACGTCGCTGAATTGTTGTGTGATATGTTGCCAGATGATAATGTACTTCCAAATCGTATGTATGAAGCGAAGAAAATCTTGTCTACCATGGGCATGGAGTATGAAAAGATACACAGCTGCCCTAATGACTGCATATTATACAGAAATGAGTATGAAGGCCTTAGTAATTGTCCGAAGTGTAAAACTTCAAGATACAAAGTGACAAAAAAAGGTGGTGGTTCTGGAGATAAGACAACAAAAATGCAACCTTTGAAGGCATTGTGGTATCTTCCAATAATACCGCGGTTTAAGCGTCTGTTTACTAGTGAGGCAACGGCGAAGAAGTTGAGATGGCATTCTGATGAGAGAGTATCTGATGGAAAATATCTTCGGCACCTGGCTGATTCTCTACAATGGAAGAAAATAGACAAAATGTTCCCTCAATTTGGCAGTGAGCCAAGAAACCTTCTACTGGGCTTTGTACAGATGGCTTCAATCCGTATCGAACTCTTAGTAGCACCCACGGTGCATGGCCGGTTCTCCTTGTAATATACAACTTACCTCCCCGGCTATGTATGAAACGCAAGTTCGTGATGCTTTCTATGATGATTTCGGACCAAAACAGCCCGGAACAATATCGATGTGTACTTGGCGCCTTTGATTGAGGATTTGAAGAAGTTGTGGGAGGAAGGCGTAGATGTGTTTGATGCATATAAGAAGGAGTCCTTCAAGTTGCGTGCAATGATATTTACCACGATAAACGACTTTCCCGCATACGGAAATATGTCGTGGTACAGTGTGAAGGGCATAAAGCATGTCCAATATGTGAAGCAGACACGGACTTCCATCAACTAAAGCACGGGAAAAAATGGTCTACCTCGGTCACAGGAGGTTTCTTCATCGGTTCCACCCGTATCATAAGTTAAGAAAGCGTTTTAACGGCCAACCGGATCATAGAACGGCTCCAAAGGCATTGACCGGAGAGGAAGTTTATAGCCGGGTGAAGCATATCAATGTCATATTGGGTAAGAAGCAAAGGATTGTGGGTCGGAAGAATATATGGAAGAAGAGGTCAATTTTCTTTGATCTTCCATATTGGCGTAGTCTTGATGTGAGACATAGTCTCGATGTGATGCATGTGGAGAAAAATGTTTGCGATAGCCTTGTCAGTACTCTTTTGCACATACCAGGGAAGACTAAGGATGGAATTAATGCGAGACTAGACCTGGTTGATATGGGAATAAGAGAACGGTTACATCCACAAGTAATGGAAGATGGTAAGAGGGCATACATGGAGCCGGCAGCTCATACACTATCAAAAGCGGAGAAAAAAGTTTGTGTGGGTGTCTATATGACATTAAGGTTCCACAAGGATATTCTTCTAATTTGAGAAGGTGTGTTTCAATGGACGATTTGAAGTTAGTGGGAATGAAGTCCCATGATTATCATGTGTTAATGCAACAACTATTACCAATAGCAATTAGAGGCATTATGAAAGATGAAGTGCGAACCACTATAACAAGATTGAGTATTTTCTTTAATGCTATCTGTAACAAAGTCATTGACATTGAAAAGCTGGATGAATTGGAAAATGAGAGTTCTATTATTTTGTCCCAACTAGAGATGCATTTTCCTCCTGCATTTTTTCTATGGACTTCTGCAAGGATTATCTATCAGGGGCGACGATACAATCTCAGCATGACGAGGGGATAAGCGAAGGAACTCGAGGAGTCAGACTGAAGAATATGCCTCGTGAAGAGGTGTTGCAAGCACACTTGTACATCCTGAATAATATGGAAGTGGTTCAACCATACATTGATGAACACATGAAGAGTTTGAAGAATATGAATCCAAGGAAGAACGACATGCAGATAGCTAATAAGCAAAAGAAGATGATATAAACGGATATTCTTTCTACACAAAAGACCAAGATGACAGAAGTTCTGTGCAAAATAGTGGGGTGATGGTTGAAGCTGAATCCATGCACTTTTCGAGTTCGAAAGACAAAAACCCGGTTTTAGCATCAATGGCTTATTATGGAGTTATTGAAGAAATATGGGAGATGAGCTACAACAAGTTCAAAGTTGCTTTATTCAAATGTAAGAGGGTTAGCAATAATGCTGTTGTCATAGATCCTAAATTTGGATTTGTCTCAGTTGACCTTCAACGACTTGGTCATAGAGATGAGCCATTCATTCTAGCAAGTCGCGAAGCAAGTGTTTTATGTTACGACTCGTTGATAAAAAATGTCTATTGTGCTTCAAAGTAAAAAACAAGTATGGTGAAGAATGCACGAACCTTGATGATACACTCCTTTCTCAACAAATCCACCTATAACACGTGAAGTAGAATTGATAGATGATGAAGAATATGATGCAAGAAAGGATCATTGTGAAGGAATATGGGAAACCATATGAAGATTGCACACTTATGTACGTGATAGCTCCATGATTCTCAAATGCATTTGATATTTTTGTAGGTTGCACACTTGAATTTATGGCTTGTTTTCCAATTTACAGTTTTTTGATAGTGTTGCTCCGTTCTTGGATGAAGAAGTTGATACTGTTCGAGACGTGTTTTGACTAGACATCTTTATGTGAATTTGACATTGTTGTTGGCTGGTACCCGGATTTGACATTATATTGTGTTCATCCTGATATATGTTATTGAAGGAAGGTTATTTTTAAACTGTGGCTACCTAGTGGATTGTAAATATTGTATTCTTGTTTTGCAGACAATTTGGGAATTTATATTAATAAAACGTATCATTTTAAAAATAAAAACTCAAATAAAACGTCCGGAAAGTAAAAAAAGGACGCCTCATATTGAACAAAAACAAACTAAACAAGGCGTCCTGAAAATAATTCAGGTCGTCTAATATGAGGCGACCTGAAATTAATTAAGGACGCCTCATATGAGGCGTCCTGAAATTAATTCTGGACGTCAAACTTAGAAATATACGACTACCCAGCCTGAGACGTCCCTGTGAAAAAGGACGTTAATTGGGTCTTATTTATGTCGTTTTTTAGGTTTTTTGTAGTAGTGGGTGGATGAGTCTCCCAACTAGGTTTTTTTCAATATCGTCTCTTTTAATTCGAATGTTATAAATTTTTTAGAGTACTTTAATATTAAATCATAAGACATTGTTATCTTCTGTTTTTAACCTCATTCACTTATATTTTAGTTATGGAAGTCTTTGTTTCATTGATGACTTTATATTTTTTACATGAAAATTTTGACATGTTTTTTCATTGGTTGTTTTTATAGCCGGATTTATCGGCTGTTCAGCAGTTAGTATAACAATCAATCATAATGGTACGAGATGAGGAAACGGAAACCATCTCGGACCTGCACGAGGTCTCCAGGTTTATCCCAGTTCCTTGAGCGTATGTCATCAACCTGGACGATATCGGACATTACCCGAGAAAGGAGCAGAGGAACCTGGTCCCTGCTTATGCTTGTCCATGTTGAGGGGAAATTCGGATGTTGGTGTACCAGGAACACGAACAACCATGAGAAGGGATGGAGTCCCAAACAAGATACCCCAAATCGTGTGTTTAGGGGCAAGTTACAACTCGAACGAAAGTAAATTCGACTCGGTATGCACCCCGGTAGCCCAGAGACCTAAGCTACCGGGCTAGGGGCAACTGTTACGGACCTATATTAGGCCCGTTTACAGATCGGCCCAACAAAGGGCAATCTGCTTGAAGATCCTAACCAACCTACAATGAAGGCTACAATCAAGGAAGATCTCAATCAAGGGATTTGCCCCAGATCTGACAGTCAAGATACTTGGGCTACAAGACTCATAGGGCCCAAAAACCCTAACCCTAAGGTACACTCTATAAATAGGAAGTAAACCCTAAGGTATGGACACTTACTCTTGACTATTTACTATAATGTCATCACTGTGCACACACACCACCCCCTTTGGCGAAAGCCTATCTGTGTATAGTGATCAAGCATCCTCGTAGGTATCTGTCCCATAGATACCTGGGAGAGATAGTCATACGATCCTATATCAACATACTAGTCTATTGGGCTAGACATCTGTGTTCTACATCAGAACATATTGTTTGTTTTTTGTTTCTATATTAAGAATGCTTTTCCATATTTTTTTCTAATAAAAGTGAATTTATACATGCATGCTAACAAATCTTGAGACTTTTGTTAGTTCAATTCAAGGTTTTTTAATCGTATATAAAACGAGTCTTATTATCATGAAGACATCACAGACATGAGGAACATCTTACAATGGGTTCTTCTTCATAAGGCCAACAAGAGCCATGTTTGCATTTGATGAGCCTGACTAGTAGCAACAACCAGGTAATGTCTGTGCTGTGACTTTATATGAAACGTTTCAGAATGAGCATCAAATCAACCAAAAGTTCTCAGCTTCTAATTCTTAAGTGCTTCAATTCAATGTTATCTATCGCAGACAGTTTTGAATCAGAGATAAGATCATCTCTGCATCTTCATCATATCCTTATAAGGTTTATGTTTAGCCATAGAGATATCATATGATTAAAAATCTTTCATAAATCAATGGAGAAAGGCGCATCATTATCTTAGGATCAATTCACTATCCACGAATAATTGTAGAAATGTTGCCTGCCATTATTCAAAAGGCTAAGGATGGAGGTCTTGATGCCATTGAAACTTATGTCTTTTGGAATCACCATGAGCCTGTTCGATGAAAGTATGACTTCTCGAGGAACTTGGATTTTGTAAAGCTTTTCAAGCTGATCCAACAAGCTGGACTACATGCCATTCTAAGGATTGGTCCTTATGCTTGGGCAGAATGGAACTATGGTGGGTTCCCATTGTGGCTCCACAAGATGCTCGGGATTGAATTGAGAACTGATAACCAAGTTTTCAAGAATGAAATGTGTAGATTTTCACTTCAAAAATAGTGAACATGGCCAAAGAGCCTAAGCTCTTCGCATCACAAGGAGGACCTATATAGTGAACACTCTATTTTGTCCGGTCCCCACACACAAAAAATAAAAAAATAAAAAATAAAAATTTTAAAATTAAAAAAATTAAACAAAGAAAAAATAATCCTTTTTTATGCTTACATATCTAAATTAATAAGAAAATGACATTGATGGAACTGGATTATAATTGAAATTTGAAAAATGATCATCATTAATGGTGATTGTCTTACAATTGAGGATTGTAGTAAGTGGCAACAAATTTCAAAAATAATTAATCCTATTGAAATTGATTGATATTCAGATTAAAAAATTTAGTGTGGAGTCATTGTGAAGGAGAAATAAATTACAAAAATATCTCTAATTTATGTTGATAGATTTAAATTTAGAAATTACTTGTGGGAAAACTAATCACTAGTGCAAAAAAGGGATTTAAGATCGCCTCATTTAGAGCGGATCATCGACGCCCCGCTCTTAAAGGTGTGACCGGTGGCAGTTTTGTAAATAAAAAGAACTTCTTATACGCTAAAGTGCTTTAAGACCGCCTCATTAAGACCGAACTAAAGAAGGACCGCTCCTAAAACTATGACCGGTGGCAGATTTGTAAATATAAAGAACTTCTTACACTGGATCATTTTTCATAGGTCTTATCCGCACTGTTAAAATAACAACCTAGTCTAAAAAATGTTATTAAAAAAATTGAAATATCAATTACTTTTGGAGAAATATCATACAGTCAGACTTATATTTTCTACACTCCAAAATTAATACGGAAAAATTAAAATATAAATGGATTAAAGTTTTAAGACTGAACATTTATAATAGACGGTCTTAAAAGCTAGACCTTTAAGACCGGACATAAATCACTACTGTACTAAAGTTTAAATAAAAAATTAATTAATGTTAAGACCAGAGTTACAGAATGACCGGTCTTAAAAGTTAGACTTTTAAGACCGGGCGTAAAATCAGACCGGTACTAAAGGTTAAATACAAAAATAATTAATTTTAAGACCGGAGTTTTAGGAAGTCCGGTCTTAAAGGTTAACCTTTAAGACCGTATATACTCATTTGTCCGGTCTTAAAAATGAAGCGCAAAATATAGTTTCTTCGCGCGGAAGCTTTTGACACTCTCACTGAAGAACAAACCCCTGTCCAGGTTGCGAAACCCTTCCTGTTGCATTACCTCTCTTCCTCGCCCCACCTACCGTTAGCCTCTGTTACTCCCTCATTTGCTCAGGCATTCCTCTCACTTTCTTGAAAATGAACGGTGAAAACGATTCCACTCGTGTTCCTGGAACTCCAAATATTGCTTTGACTGGTGTGGATCAGACGAACGAACCCTCTTCATCTCACAATGAGCCTCCTCAGCGCCGTGCACGCCGTGGTAGAAGCGGCACACGAATGAGGGAGGTTTCCTTAGTCGGAATTCCGGGACGAAGCTCGAGATTCAGTTTGATGAAAATTTGCAACCTTTCGGTCCTAATAAAACCACATATACTAGTTTTGTCGGCGCTCTAGTACGCAGCAAGGTTAGCATCTTGATTGATGAGTGGAAAAATGTGGACCAAAGCACAATAAAGGATCCTATTTGGGACACTATCTGGCTTACATACACCGTCCCTGACTCTAAGAAGTTGAAAGACTCAACATTGTCTTATTGTGCTGAGCGGTTCAGGAAGTTTAAGACCTTTCTTGCTAACACGTATATTTTTGCCGAGGTGAAGCCCGACCATAAACCCCGGCACAAGTACAAATTTATTGATGAACAAATTTGGCAACAATTTGTTCACCATGGACCACTCCTGAAGCTCTGGTGAGTTTATATTTAGTTTTGTTTGCACTTTTGTTTGTTTATTTACCTGTGCGGATATGTGAATGTTATTGTGTACATCTAATCCTGTTAGTTAAATGGTTTGGTGTGTGAATAGAAGTATACATTTCCTGCCTTTGTCCTGCATCAGAGGAGCATGTCCTAATTCATGCAAGTCTGATATGTAAACTGTGTAATATGGTTAGACGTTGCTGTTAGTTAGTTGGTATGTTAACTGTAATGGTTTCGGTGCAAGTAGTTAGTTAGTTATTCTAATATGTGTGTAGGAACCAATTATGATGAATGAATGAATTGACTGAGTTGGTAGCAATTCTGCAACTCCCTTTCCTTTGGTTCTCCCAATTTCTTCTACAATGCTGCTACATCTTCCTTAAGTAAAATGTTGAATCTTGATGAAGTGAATTTGACTAATGTTTGACGTTCATATCAAGCAGAAGTTCTCTAATTTCTGTTAGTGACATGGTTGGAATTCATAATTGATAGTTGTTTTCAATCCTGATTCATAGAAAAGAAGGGGAAAATACCAAGAGATCGGGAGAAAGAATGATTGCCCACACAGGGCTTCTCGCGGCGGATATGAAAGTCATTCAAATTATGGTCTTCCTGAGAGTACTCCTTTTACAACGGGTCTACCGGACATGAACGAAGAAGATGAAGCGGATAATGAACCCGGCATAAGAAATGATCATCAAGAAGGGATATGGGAGGATATCACTTTATAAAAGAGTCAATTCATAAGGTAATATTCATATGCAGAATTCTTAGAAAACTTTAAGGTTTTAACTATATTATATTCCTTCTATGTTCTTAATTAAACAATGTCGTCATTGACTATATGAATTTGTTCTTGTTTTGTTTTTGTGGCAGGATCCGATTCAAAGGGGCATGTTATAAAAGAGGATGCATGTTACGTTATTGGGTGGGAATCAGATGAAGGCATGGTGAATAATATATTATATTGGACTACATATATGTTGATTTACGTGCTGCATGTTTTGTAACTCATTGTGATTGTAATTAGTTATATCTTAGCTTATTGTATAAATTACTTTAGTTGTTGTAGACTTAAGAGGCCACATAACTCATGGTGGATAATATTTGTATTCGTTTTCCCAATTCAATTTATTCATGTTCATAGCTTGTAGTTTAAAGTATATCGACTTTTATGTGCTGTTTTTGATGGTGGATTTGTGTATATATATGATCAGGAAGAACAGAACAGGAAAAAAATTTGGGAAAATTTAGACCACAAATAAAAAAGACGGTCTTAAATGTTCAAATATTAAGACCGGATGTATTTCTATGACCGCTCTTAAAGGTATTAAGCCGGTCTTAAAAGTTGGTCTTTTAAGACCGGTCGATTTAAAACATCCGGTCTTGAAAGTCAGTCTTTTAAGACCGGGTAATTAGTCCTCTGGTCTTAGAGTCCGCTATCTTTTGGACCGGATTGATATTTGTCCGTTCTTAATATTTGGATCTTTTAAGAGCGGTCGAATTTATGTCCGGTCTTAAAGTTTGAGTTTTAGGACCGAACCAAAAATATTTCAGATTTATTTAGTACGACTTTTAAGACAGAAGGTTTAAAATGTCCTATCTAAAAGAAACTCTTTAAGACCGTTTACAAGTCCGGTCTTAAAGGGAGACTTTTAATACCGCCTGGAACAAGACTGGTCGCGGGTCCGGTCCTAATATACCTGTTTTGTCCGGTCTTAAAAGCCTTTTTTCCACCCGTGAATAATAAGAAAATTAAAAAAAAAAATCTCTCATTGATGGTATTGGGTCAAGTTAGGAAGTCTTATCAATAGAAAATTCAAAAAAATCATAAATAATTAAAAAAAAGGCATTAAAGAGGCAAAATTCTAGAGATGCCTATTTAAAGGGGAGCACAAGAGTGAGCCGAACTAGAACTTTCAGGAGTGCAAGGAGGCAAGTGAGAATTTTCTTGAGACATGAACCCCAAATGTACGTGCTAGTTGTATGTCTTTAATTTGTTCTGCAATTATTTTCTTTTATTCTTGATAGTGTTTGAATTTTCTCTCTCTTTCCTTTCATGATATAATGATCTCCTCATCTATTTGTTACTTTCCTTTGGTCTTGTTATACATCTCTCAACCACATGACATGTGAGCTCCAAAAGATGAGAGGTAAGCGTCTTCTTCCATTCCAACTTCTAGATGCCTAATGGTTAATTCAAACTTTCTCCTTTATGTTCGGTAGACTCAAATGGATATTCTAATAATATGTTGTCATTTCATCATGTTTGGATGAATTGTATGTGATTGTGCTATGCTATCCATGTGGTTTCCTCACCTTGTTTGACAGCTTGCAAGGATAAAAAGGTATGTGCTTGTCACTTCTTGAAATTATTTTGTATGATGTGCATGTATGTGAGGTTTGATCATAATCCTAGACACTCCTTGTTAATATGATGATCATGTCCTTGCTTATCCATGTTGGCTTGATGAACTCTTGTTTTTTTGTTTTTTTTTTCCTTTTGCAAATAAAAAGTTTCAACAAAAAAGATGTTCCTTTTTAATAAACAAATTTGGTTTTAAATGAGAAAATAAGGAAAATGCTTTTTTTTTTAAAACCAAAAAAAAAAATCTCAAATAAATTAAATAAAATTTTTTCTAAAAAACAAATACTAACCGAATGACATGCCTTTTTAGTTGCTGAATTGTGTGGACTTTGATCCCTTTAAAGAGTATGTAGGCCCTAGTCTCTTTTCCTAGGTCAAGTCTGGCTTTGTAAATAAACAATTTTTCCTTTAATTTCTTATTTTTTTTTTTTGTAAACGTTTTCTTAATTTCTTTCTACTTTGGGTAATTATAATAAAATTGAAGGCCATATTCATTTTTAAATAATTGACTTAGGGTAACCATTCTTATGAATGAGTGTTGTGGGGTGCCTAATACCTTCCTCACACACAATCGACTCCTGAATCCATTCTGATTTTTATTTTTCAAAAATGGTTTCCAAAATTATCCTTTTAAAAAAAATTTGGTAGCGACTCCATATTTTCCAAATTTTGGGGTTACACCCATCATTCTCGCACAAATTGAGAATGAGTATGGAAATATCTTGTGGGATGGTTATGCAGATGTAGGGAAAGCATATGTGAAATGGTTTTCCCAAATGGCTCTTGTCCAAAACATTGGTGTTCCATGGTTCATGTGCTAACAAAGTGATGCTCCAGAGGGTATAATGAATACATGCAATGGGTACAATGATACTTTTCAAGCTGAAAAGCCCAAAAATGTGGACTGAAAATTGGATTGGGTAGTTTCAAAAATGGGGACAAAGGAATCCCTATAGGATTGCCAAAGATGTTGCTTACTCAGTTACTCATTTTTTCTAGAATGGCGGGGTGCTAAACAATTATTACATGTACCATGGAAGAACAAACTTTAAAAGAAGTGCAGGTGGTCCATATATTATGACATCTTATGATTATGATTCACTGATCGATGAGTATGGAAATTTGAATCAACCAATATGGGGGAATCTTAAGCAGCTTCATGTTGCAATAAAATTAGGGGAGAAAATTTTCACTGATAGCATATGAACTGATAGGGATATTGGCAATTCAACCACATTGACTACATACACTAGTAACACCACTGGAGGAAGATTTTGCTTCTTGACCAATACCAATGAACGCTAAGATGCATATACAGATTTGCAAGATGGTAATGACACGTACTTCGCGCCTGCTTGGTCTGTGACCATTCTTGTTAGTTGTGCTAAGGAGGTTTTCAATACTGCAAAGGTTAATAGTCAAACTTCAATAATGGTGAAGAAAAGTAGTAATGATAATGAATCACCTACTGATAAACTCATTTGGGGGTGGAAACCAGAAGCCATGAAAGACACCATGAAAGGAATGCGGAAATTCAAGGCAAACCAACTTCTTGAACATTATAACAGTTGGCCTAGCGAATTATGGTGTAAAGTTTGATCTAGCAAAGACTGGGATAGAAGGTGTCCGGTTTAGCAAATCAGCAAGAACAATGTCCCAATGGATTTATCAAATAGTTCTTGGTCTTACAAAATCGGCCTAAATGGTGAGGCTAAACATCGTTATGATCCATCAATGTATGCTATAGTTCAACCAATAATCCACGTGTTGGAAGAAGAATGACTTGGTATGCAACCCATTTTAAAACCCCTTCTAGGATAGACCTAGTAATAGTGGAGGCATGGGTAAAGGACAAGCCTGGATCAATGGGCAAAGCATTGGTTGTTATTGGCCTTCTATGATTGCTAGTTCAGATGGAAGTGATGAGGAATGTGATTATAGAGGAACATACAAGCCAGGAAAGTGAAACTACAATTGTGGCAACCCATAACAGAGATGGTACCGTGTGCCAAGGTCATTCTTGAACAATAGGTGGCAATCCTCAAAATGTTTCATTCCAAACTGTCAAGATTGGAACTATTTGTGGTTATGGCTACGAAAGTGCACTACTAGAACTATCATGCCAAAGCAGGAAGAGCATCTCAGAAATTCAATTTGCTAGCTCTGGAGACCGGTAAGGAAAGTGTGGATCTTTCCAAAAGGGCTCATGGGAAGCTAGTAATAACAAAGCTATGACGAAAGCCGTATGCCTTGAGAAAGAGAAGTGTGAATTGTCATAGACAAGAGAAGTATTTAATGCAAGTGGCATTGGCAATAATGCAACTACAATTAGGCTAGCTGTGCAAGCTCTATGTTAAGTCAACGTCCTTATGGTTTTCCACAAGGAATGGTCTAAGTATTATCCATAGTAGACCTCAACAATTGAGGTTCTTTTGAAGTGTCAAGGTTTGGGGAGAGCTAGCTTGATTTCCACAAGAAAGATTAGTCCCAAATTTGTATGGCGAGGTTATACTCATGAGAAACCAAACAATAAATAAATAATTAAATAAAGTGAGAGATGGCAAAGAACAAGGAAGCATTTGCCAAACTTTTTAAATCCCATATGTATTATATTTATGGCCTTACAAATTCATTATCTTGAAAGACAACAAAGGAGGAAGTTATTATGCAATGTACAATATTTGCTTTATGAAGAATAGTATTTTGTATGTTAATTATATCTATATTTTTTCAAAATATAATCCTATTTAGGACCAAATAAGCTCTTTCTATGTGATTATTTAATTTGGGTTGTTGTGACACACACACATATATTAAAAATAAAATTATTCTATATGAATGATTTCCTCCTTCATAATTAAGATATGGTTAAAGTCCAATTTTATCTTGGAAGTTGTCACATATGTAACATCCCAAATTCCATACTACAAATTGTGTCGGATAACACTTGGTTTTAGAAAATTTGACTGAATTTGAGGTGCTACATCAGAGTACTGCGGAAATGGAGAGCATGTATTAACATTTGGACAATGATGAGTAGCTGATATAAAAATACCCCGACATAAGATGATGCCAAGCGTATGCTGGTATATTAAAAAATTCTCGAAGGAATATTCATGTGATACAATATACAGAGCTTTGTACAATTACATTTCTCAAAAAGTAACTATACAACCTAGACCAAGCCTTGACTAGACTTGGGGCAATGAACCTAACTTTGTTAACCGAACAGAATGACCAGGTAAGTGTCTATCATGGGGGTCTCACCGAGTTCACGGCAACTGCTTGACTTACCTACATAGACTAGCCTTGCCTTCGGCACCAAAATATTCGAAATAACTTTATTAGATCCATGCCTGACAATAGGCTCTGATAACTTCTTCTGGTTCTTGTCTCGCCCCTTGGTGCATTATTACGACTTTGCCCCTTGGCTCCTTTTTAATACTCTGTCTACCGGTGCCTTCTCTGTTCCTGATCCTTACTTGTACTATCATTTAAGACTGAGGTCCAATGCCCATACACCGGACCTCAGGTAACGGTTAACCTCATGTTTACATACACACATATGTATTACAGATAATCACAACCTTAACAGTATATAAACGCACAACAAATGTATCACACAACCAAACGTATCCCAGCAGCACATAGGCACCCCGGCAGAACGTGTAGCAGCACATAGGCACCCCGACAGAACGTGTAGCAGCACATAGGCACCCCAGCAGAACATGTAGCAGCACATAGGCACCCCGTGAATGTAAACTTATCAACAGTACATAACCATACAACAGAGCTAACAGCTACCACATATAATACACATAACACATATACGCATACAATAACCATCAGAGTTAGTGTTACAGTACGCGAACGTACGTACACCACATATACACATACCATAAACATAACACATACACGCATACGATAAACATCAGAGTTAAGGTTACCAGTACGCGAACGTACGTACACCACATATACACATACCATAAACATAACACATACACGCATACGATAAACATCAGAGTTAAGGTTATCAGTACGCGAACGTACCTTTCACCGTGTAATGACCAATTGTCCGGCCTTTCGAATCCGACTCCGGACATCCCGGATATCCTAAAGGGTAATACCGTATCCATTAACTCATAAACAATATCCTAACAGATATCTTAGTCACAAATGACTATTTTACCCCTGACTTCGCTAACCGACGAAATTTCGCCAGAGCTTCGCTACTTTGACTCTAATCTTTCAAAATTTTGCCATATCTTTTTCTTCATCATATTTTCGAAATAAATACCATATTTAACCATAAAACATGATATCAACAATATATTGGAAGATTAAAGATCGAAACAACATAAGCTATGAACTTAACCTATAATTTCAAGAACTAGGGACCGAAGAACTTACCCAGAACCTTGCTCTCCTTCTTCAGAGCTCTTCCTTCTCACTAACCTCTCTCTACATTTTCGAATTACACTATGAATTGGTGAGGAATGAAGTGAAGGGAAGGTGCCTATTTATAGGATAAGACTATGGATCTCAACCCTCGGATCTTCTTTTGCATCAACGGTTCTGGGAAGGCAGATGTGGCCTCATGAGAATCACCCAATTTCCGCTTCTCTCTACCACAAAAACGTACATCCTCCCTATGTCATCCTTCCAAAGATGAAGTCATCCCAATGATGTCACCCCCTTGCTTTATGGGTTTACCCGATAAAATCCCCTGTTCGGTGTTCTAATCGCGTAATATTAAATAATCTCAAATATTCCTTAGCATAACCTTGGAGGTCTAAGCTTCCTCTTGAGAAATATTTGCATTAACAAAAATTATGGTCCCATTAAGGGTATTTCCTAGTTTGTTAATCATTTTAGGATAAACGCCGTCGATTACGGAAATGACTTCTGGTAACACCAACTTCGAGACAAAAATTCACTTATTCATAATATGTCCAGATGTTTACTACTTAGTTCAAGGATTTCAAGATAGGATTTAATTTCTATCGGTTCTCATTTATCCTATTTGCTTTTCATAAAATATCTTTCTACTTTTTCCATTTTTCTTCCAATTACATAACACATCTTTTTCTCTCTCATTTTCGAAATTCAACTCCTTCTTGGCTAAGGAAGATGTTTCCCACTTGCAAAAATATCATAGAATGAATTGTTCTCATTGGTTGGTTCATTTTGTCAAGGATTAAGGTTTGATTATTTTGAACCATTAGATTAACTTTATTTATTTTAATCCAAACCCTTGATTTGTGTTGACTTGTCAAAGTTTGTTACTCAACTTGTTTAGTGCCTTAATCAAATTCTTTGTTGGTTGATTAGGCTTTAGGCTTTTTACATAATTCATCTTATACATTTTCTTAATCATGCTTAATTATTTAGCAATTATTCTCATGCTAATTTTAATCCTTCATTGGTCACTAATTTCCAATTAGGGGTTGTATATAATTAACTTTGGATATTACCTTTGTTCATGCTTAAGCAATTAGCAATTAATTACTTATTTAATCACTTACTAATTGTTGACTATTTTCTTAATTAGGATTAATCATTTTCTCACAACTATTTTACTGACATTGGTAATTTATACACCATGTATTATTTTAAAAATCATGGGGCAACTTATGTTCCCCAAATTAATATTGGATTTTTTCCCTTTTATTCCCTAGGAAGATAATCCCATAAATTACTAAAATTAGAGACAACATACTTTCCTATTTTTAATAAATATTTAATTGCCTCTTAGGATTTATCATAATTTTCTCAGAGTATTTTATGACCCATAATTGCATTTAGGGATTTTTGGCACTTTATCCCTTTTAATTTCAAGAGAAATTACCTTAGAAAAATAAGATAAATACTACACTAGTTTTGAGACCACATATTCACATATTTTCAATAGGTATTATTATCAAAATATAATATTCCAGATAAATAATTACCCGAGTATTACAACATAAGACTAATATTGTCATGAAAGTTTTTTGAGGAACAATTTGTCCCAAGAGTGTCAAAAGTGGTGCAATTTTGCCTCAATTTAACAATACCAAAAAACTAACCATTAGTTAACTCAATTATGCCAATGTGGCTTTGCCACATAAGATATTGTGCCACATATTATTTTGTCACGTATTTTGCCACATCATCATCATTTTTGCCAAGGGAAAAAAAAAAAAAAAACTCTAAACTCCACTGGTGCCTACTGCACATTTCTTTAAGGCTCTTGTTTATTCCCTTTTCTTCTTTTATGTTTCCTCATAGTTTTTTTTTTTTTTGCCCAAATATATTTCCTCATAGTTGAAGAATCCCCTTTTGCACCACCATCATCACTAGCGATGCCTTTTCCTCTCCTTCATAGTCATACTTTCCCGCCTCCTTCTTATCAAACGCCAACTTTCTTTCTCATTATCGTCATCTCCATTTTTGAAGTATTTTAGAAAGATTATATGACATTTAACTTCCATAATCTCTCCAAATTATATAAACAGGTATGATATTAAGAACCAGAGGAGTATTTATAATTAAAAATGTCATTCATGTTTGTATTTTTAAATGTTGTAAATTTCCTTAACGGAAGATTTTATATTGGTTAGTCAGTTTTGCTATAGCTAGGGTCAATATTTTTTTAACTGTCTTGACATATGATTAACTTTTTTAAATGACAAATTACAAAGGAGATTATGAGCTTTAGAAGAGATCTTTGTACATATTACATCAGTAACCATGAAAACAATATACTCTACAAAATAATTGAAGTAAAATTTCCAGGGTATTATATATAGGGTTAAGGTGCAAAAACACGTGTGATTTTTCCAAAAGTGTGTTTAACACCAAATGCTTTTTTAAGGGACAAAAATAATTATGAACTTTGAAAATTGAGGTAAAAGTAACCATGACCATTAAATTTAACAGATGTCTGTTAGTTTTTTGTGGTCCACATTATTGTTTTAAAATACCCAAATGCCCCCAACTAAAAAAAAACTATTTTTTACCACCCTCGTCATTCAAATATCGGTCTCTTTCTTTCCTAAATTTATTTCGGAAAAAAGAATAATTTCAAATAAGGAATAATTTAGGCCTAAAAATTATAGAAAATTATATTTTATGTTCTAGAGGAATTAATTGGGAAAAGAAAATCCTTATATGGAATTAAGGATTAATTTATTTTCCAATAATTGCAATTATATAAGTAATGGGCCTAATTGCAAATAAAAGCCTTGAGGAGAATTAAGTGGGATAATTTTACAATCTCATGCAAAACACTTATTTTATTTCTAACTATTCATTGAAGCCATCAATTCTCTTGTATCGAACAGAAGCACGCAGAAGCAACAAAAGCCCATGAGCTATTAGATGCTAAGTCCATTTCATTTGTTTTATTCTTTTCTCTTAAGCCCAAACCGTGACAGATAGGGAGAGGAGCAAAATACATATATATTCAAACTGTTCCAATATCCATTTAGCCGAACGTGTTAGTCAGAGATAGAGGAAAATAATATCAGCGAAGATCACGGGTTTGCAGGGAGATTAGCGTGCAAATCATCTGCTTCGGGCATTTAAAGTAAACCACTATACACGCAAGAGAACACAGTTGGTGTAACATCCCAAATTTTGGGATTTGGAATTCGAATCTTTTATGGGAAATTAAATTGTGAAATTTCCCTGAAATAATTATGAAATTAATTATTGGAATTTAAGGTATATTTTCCCATAAATTAAGGAAAAACAATTAAGGAATAATTTTTGGCATAAATATCTTAGAGATAATATTTTTAAGGCCAAAAGAAATTAATTGATAAAGAAAAAAAAAATCCTTATATTAAATTAAGGATTTATTTTCCATCATTACCCAATAATTGCAATCAAATATATCAATCAATCAAATATATCAAATATATATCACTAAACCTCCAAGCCATCCATTCATTGGTCCACCGTGTCATGCCAACTAAGCATACTTTTCCTCACTAAACCTCCAACCCATCCATTCATTCGTTTTATTTTTGAAAACCCATCGTTCTTGACCAGAGCATCTTGAATATCTCATTCGTCGTCCAATTTAATGCCATCTTTAATTGTTCCAAATTATTGTCATTCATTATTGTCATTCATTATAGTGTATGGAGAGGTCAATGCATTTATTATGAATAGTAAATATTCGAAACTATAGGAATGAAGATCACAATTTAATATGAGATCTCATTTTCAATCACAATTTTCTATAAGTAATGAAGATCAGTCATTACATTTACTTTTCTGATTGCATAACTTTTCCCGTGAAATAAATTCTCTACAACAGGCTGAGAGTCTCACCTTTCTACAAAACAAAAGAACAAAGTATACTACAACTCTGCTGTAAAATTTTTCTATCAAATCATTCCGTTTAAGAAACCCGTAGTAAGCAAATACAGTTTCCACTACTTACAGCAGATCATATTTCTTTCTCAAGTTGTAATATAAAGTGCTTTTAATGTATTAGGCGATGAACTATACTTTTTTTCTGATGTCGACGATAGCAAGGATACATGGTCAGTAGTCGGAAAAGTTTTTAGAAAGTGGGTCGTCCGAAGAAAAGCTGCGCCATATGCAGTATGGAAAGTTGGAATGTTATTGGGGGATGAAAAGGTACATATCTTTACATTCGTAAATCCTGTGTTGTTCGCGACTCATATCGCATTTTCTGTTGTTCATACTTCAATTTTATAAATATTACAAATGTATGATGTTTTAGGGTTCATGAGTCGAGGTTTCTGCAACACACAAAAATCTCATTGACAAATTGATGGACCAACCCAGAGAAGGGATTGTTTACAACTTCCAGAATTTTCGTGTTTTGGAAAATGATGATAAGTATAGAATAACCACAACTCCATGGAAATTCAACTTCCACAACCATACGTATATCGAAGAAGCTGATGTTGTTATTTCAAATGAGGCATATAATTTGAAGACAATTCCGAAACTCAACAAGGCAATGTCGGTGATGGAGATTTAATAGGTTTGCCCAAATATGTTAACATTCATGAAGTCGGCGTTTCAGTTTGAAATTTATATGAGGAATATTTTAACGTTTGAATCACATAATCACGAGATGTGATTGGATTTTTGCAAGCTTTTGGACGTTTGCGGGATCAAAAAGAGAGTTTGATAACATAAAGAGACTAAATTTTAGTATTGCTGATGCCAAGTAATATACTACGCAAATTCCTTTTTTTCATTTTATCTACATGTTTCATGGTATTATACAGATTACTTCAACAATTTTTTTTTTTTTTTTAAAAATGTAATGCTTGCCTTACTTTTAGTGAAATCATAATAAATATTACTCTTTGGGGGGAATGGGCTGAGGAAACTTATGGGAAGAAGCATGAAGACATGGAACCTCCAATGACAGTGCTTGTCCGTTTTGCAAGATTGAATAGAAACACAGGTAGTGCAGAACTAATGACAGATTCCATCAGCTAATGAGGAACTATTTTTTACATTTTCGCAAAATGTTTGGTAGTAGCGATTTTTTCTTATCGATTATGGAGATTTGAGTAACGCCTTTAATGCTACATTGGTGACTCTAAATCCGGACATTCCCAGAGGCAGCTAGCCTAAAGGAAAGGTTGGGTGACACTTTTGCACATGAATATAATAATTAGCAGCCCTAATCTCGTCCTATAGTTAAGAAAATATATTTCAACGTTGACAAAATAACTTTTACAGACTTAGTCAAGAATCTGTGGGTAGCCAATTGTTTAGTCAAATATCAAATGTGGATTATCCAACATACTCATCTAAATCCCTTCTAACCTTCCGAACAAGGATTCCTTTGTGTGACATTTCTAAGTTAGACCAAGTAAGTATCATGTTTATGGTCTATGCTTTATTATTGCCAGCGTTATTAAGTTGTATAATTTATCTCAATTATGCGCATTGTAATGATTGCAGTTGGTTAAGATGAAATTTTTACACTATTGCTTATTTTTGTAGGAGTGTGATATTGTTACAAAGGTTACTATTCCAAAATGTGAAACATTATATGGATGGATGTACGATGCATGTCCGTGTGATAAGAAACCTGAGTATCAGTCTAACGGTTCTCTTAGGTGCACAAAGTGTGATAAGGATGTACTTATGACTGTTCCAAAGTAAGGTTTTTTTATTTATTTTTTATTTTACTTGATTGTTCATAAAGAAGTCAAAAAATTCAAACTGATTGCCTTTATAAACATTTGAAATTAAATGGTTAGATATAAGGTTCACTACAAAGTGTACGATGACACTGGCAAATGTTCAGTCATATTTTTCGATCGTCATGCAACTGAGTTATTGGGCCAATCTGCATCAAAGATTAAAGAAGCCATGCAGCAGGTTGTAAAAACTCACTAAGTTGTCTACATCAAATTAATTTATATTTATGTAGTATATTAACTCATTCTTTGTTTCTTTTCTTTATATTGTTCAAACAGGAGGGTAGAAACACTACTATACCTAAAGAGCTTGACGAAATTGCTGGGAAAGTTGTAATTGTCAAACTTCGGATTAAAAGCCACAACATAAAACATCGGACAAGTAGTATTGGTGTTACACAATTTTGTGGTGACAATCACTTGGTTGCAAAATTTTTGTATTCAGATCAAGAGGTCAATAATATTAGCATATAACAGAGTTCATTAATTTGTAGAATTGAATTTAAATGATACCTTTAATTAACTGTGTGTTGTGTTCATACTTGCAGGAAGAAACAACAGAGATGGTAGAGGTACAACTTTTGTTTGAAGAATCTAATGAAAATTATTTTGTGATATTGCTTATATTACTTCACTTTCTATCCTTGTAGGAATCAGCTGCCTCCAGGCAAACCGTGTGCACAAAATCACAGGATAATGTAATTGAAGATGATGATAATACACTTTCACAACTGATAACACCACCTGAGGCTAATACAAAAAGGAAGACACTTGGCAATGGTATTCCAGTTGTATGTGAAGACCTTGGTTTTGCTGAGTTATGCACCCAAAAAATTAACGGACAACATCATGTTGTTGTTTGCATTCTATTTTGGACCATCGGCAATATATAAGTTTGTTCCCAAATATATGTAGTAAGGTAGTCAAATACTATCATAATTTTTAAAATATCTATTTAAAAATTGATTTAAATGTTTCCCTTAATGATTTCGTTACTGAATAAAAACTTATAATATAATAACATATGGTATACACAAGATCATGTAAAGTCATACATGTAAGTAAGAAATTTATATTTGACTTTTGTTTAAATATATTTCAACCTAAACTAAAATGTACATTTGTCTGTTAGAGATTTACATATTATTCCTTATAGATGTCTATTGTCTAAGCAGCCATATTTAGGAAAAATTCTGAACTTAAATTTTTCTATAAATGTTAGATGAAGATTTTCCATGGTATAGTGGAGCAATATTTTAGGATGACTTTACATAATTTCGTATATAAAATGTTGTTATAGTTCAAAGAATATCGAAAAGGCACAATGTTATAAAGGTATGAACGAAGGAATAAGAATGAAGGAAGAGATGAGAATGAAGGAAGAGGTCAGTCATATTTTGTTCATTTAAATGTTTTTAGTTAATATCCGCTTTAGTTTTTACTGTAACGAATTTCAGTATGTAATCATTTTTAAACAATCTGTTTTTGTAGGTAAAAGGTTAAGTTCAGAAAGTGGTACCGAAAATTCGATTTGTAATTCTTCATACGTTACCAATAACAAACTTAACCAGTTGATGATGAATTGTTTTGGTGAAAAAAGTCAGAATGACTTGCCGAGTTCTCGCCTTCTCTTTTAAATCCAATGTCGAGGACAACATCCAAACTGTATTATACGATATAATCAACACACCGGATAGCTCAAATTATATACAGAGCAACATCAGTTGTTTATCTTACAATAGCAAGCTTACTCTTAGTCCATCAGTTCAACCGACATCACAATCAGTCAATCAAAAGAAAAGCGTAAAGAGATCTGCTAGCCAAATTCGGCAAGTAGCTACTGATTTATGCAGTAGGGTAAATACTCCAGTATACGAAAGTAAGTATGATTTTTTAATTTTATTTAGCTTTCCATGTTTTTAATTGTCAATATTTATTTAACCTTCAGATTTTTTTTTTCCGAATTATTATAGTAGATTCCAGAGTTATTAACAATCAACATGAACAAGCAACTCATCATACAGAGGCGGAGAATAATCACGGTTGTATGTTTCGATCCACCTATTTAGATGATGGTGATGCTTGTCATGAATGTCAAGTTTGTGGTGCTGAAATGTGGTTTGCGAAAAGATTGAAAGGTGTGAAGAAAAATGAAATGCCACAATTTGGTATTTGCTGTTGTAATGGAAAGATTATTGTCCCTTTATTAAGAAGGCCTCCTAAAGAGCTTGAGGAACTCTTCTTCAACAAACATTCAATGCAGTCAAAATTTGTTTTGAAAAATATCCGCACGTACAACAACATAATTTGTTTCACATCTATGGGTGGGAGAATCGACCATTCAATAAACTCTAGAGGTGGAGACCCTTATTCTTTTGTCCTTTCAGGTCAAAACCACCACTTCATTGGAAGTTTATTACCCCCTCAGGGGAATCCTCCAGTTTATGCCCAACTGTATATTTACGATACCGAAAATGAAATTTCAAATCGAATGTCAGCGGCGAGGTCAGAATTGTATCAGGTTTTTGTGCCATTGAACAATACTCTTTATCATATATATCACAAGTTGAAAGATTTCTTGTGTTTTTTTTTTTCAGCCGTTATGTTGGTGTTGCAAATTTGGATCACAATATTTTCGAAATTTTGAAAGTATGCCTGGACAAGCACAACTGTGTGGTCAAAAATTACAGAAAAGCAGGGGAAATTATTAAGGAAAATATCATCCATGATGTTAGTATAAGACTAATTAGAAGTAGCAACTCAATTGGGCTCTCTAAGCAATATAGTATGCCAACAACTTCAGCTTGCCGCTCTAATTGTAGGTGACTTTGACAATTCATACACGAAGAGAGACATAATTGTGAAACGACAATGTGGTAAATTACGGAGGATCGATGAGCTACACATGGCATACCTACCACCGCAATATCCGTTGCTTTTTCCATATGGAGACAATGGGTACGACTCATCAAATCAACACGCTCTAGAATCACTCTCAGCAACAAAAAAGAAGAAGAAACTAACACCTAGGGAATACCCGGCATTCCGTTAATGAGGAGGAAGTCCAAACGTCGGTCATATTGCATGGGAACAAATTACTGCAATGTTTATTGTTGATGGCTACTCAATGGTCGAAAGTGATAGGCTTGACTACATTAGAAAGCACCAAAAGGAATTAAGGGTAGATCTTTATAGTGGAATAACAAATGCACTCACAAGAGGAGAGACAGACCCTTCATCAACGGGCGACGAGTTATTCTACCATCTTCTTTCACAGTGGCGCACGATACATGATTCAAAACTATCAAGATGCTATGGCCATTTGTGCATGGGCTGGTTATCCAGATATATTTATCACATTTACATGCAACCCCATGTGGCCTGAAATTACTCGTCATTGTGACCAAGATGGTTTAAAACCATGTGATAGACCAGAAATATTGAGTAGAATATTCAACCTGAAGTTGCACAAGTTAATGCGGACTTTGAAGGATCAGAAGATATTTGGATCAATTAAAGCAGGTACAAATTTTCACTAATTTCTACAAGATTAGAAATCATCATTTTCGTATATGTTAAACATTTACATATCATTGATAAGCAACTTTGGGATTTTAATCATCTAAATAACGTGCAATTGTAGTTGTAAATGCTATTTTGTTTTTGTTTTGAAAAAATTGTCGATAACATTCTTCAAGTAAGTATAGTAATAATATAATGGGAAAAATGGTGATAGGTTTTAATGAAAGAAACTTATTTGCCATATGAAGTTTATTTGTAATCATTATAACAATTTTAAAATTATTTATGAATGCAGATGTATACACTGTTGAGTTCCAAAAAAGAGGGTTACTACACGCACATATCATACTCTGGTTGTCTGAGTCGGACAAAATAAGATCATCGTTTGAGGTAGACCAACTAATATCAGCAGAGATACCAGATAAACTTGAAGACCCTAAACTGTATGAATTAGTTGGAAGCTACATGGTCCATGGTCCATGCGGTCGATCATCAAGAAGCGCGCCTCGTATGAAAGATGGTAAGTGTTCAAAATACTTCCCCAAAAGATTTTGTGCATGTACAATGTTAGATGAACATGAGTATCCAACATATCGTAAGAGAGATGATGGTCATATGGTGTCACGAAAGGGTGTTAAACTAGATAACAGATCTGTCGTCCCTTATAATGCTACATTGCTGAAATTATTTGGTGGTCATTTGAACATTGAAAAGACAAATCAATCACGTGCTATCAAGTACCTATTTAAATACATAAGTAAAGGGAATGACCGTGTTATAGCTGGGATATATAACAAGAACGACCAACCAGGTTCACAACAATCATTTGATGAAATCTCTCACTACCTCAATTGTCGTTATGTATCTTCATGTGAGGCGTCGTGGAGAATTTTTGGTTTTGATATACACCATAGACATCCACCTGTGGAGAGATTAAGTTTCCATCTTCCTCAACAACAGTCAATATACTACAAGGAAGGTGAAACAATGTCTTCCCTTGTAAACAACCCACGAGTTAAAGAGTCAATGTTCCTTGCTTGGTTTGATAAAAATAAGGATGACCTTGTTGCAAGAACACTTACTTATTCTCAATTCCCCAACTACTTTACATTTGTTAGGGAAAAAAGATTTTGGAAAATTCGTGAGCGTGGATTCTCAGTTGGAAGGATGGGTCATTGTACACCAGCTGAAGGAGAACTATATTATCTTCGTCTTGCTTACAAGAGTTCGTGGGGCAAAGAATTATGAAGACATCGAATCTGTTATCTGTAGTTTTTCCAACATTCGGGAAGCATGTTTTGCACTTGGATTATTAGATGATGACAAAGAGTATATTGATGCAATTAAAGAGGCATCATCATGGGCATCGAGAAATTATCTACGTCATTTTTTCACTAGCATGTTACTAAGCCATTGTTTGTCGCACCCGCTATTGTTTGGGAGCAAACCAAAGAATTAATTTGTGAAGATCTGTTACATATTAATCATGGAGACAAACGTTTTCAAGGTATGTGACTATGTACAATTTTCAGTTTTAGTTTAACAAATAGTTGTACATTACAACATTTCCATATTAACATTATTATTATTAGTTAAACATTTCAAGTATGAGTCCTAAAATATGAACTAAGTTTACTATAATTATTACTAATATTAAAGTATGAACATGTTTTGGAATTGCTTTATGATCGTATTATTTGTGTACTTAATATGTATCTCCTATTTCGGATATGACAACAATTAAATACATTTCATTTTCTCAAATAGATTTGCAGATTTCTTTCACGAATAAAGAGGCAGCAGCCCTAAGTCAAATACAAAAACTCTTGCTTCGAAACGGCAGAAGTCTAGACGATTATCCTTCCCTACCTAGACCAGATGAAGACAACATCATTGATATCTCAAACCAGCTTATTCTTCAAGAGTTAAACTACGATAAGCAAAAGAGAGGGTCGAATCAGAAAGATTGCAACGGTTGATGACTAATGAACAAAAGCAAGTATTTGATGAAATCATTTGCGCAATTTCTTCAAAAAAGGTGGCTTCTTTTTTTGCATGGATTTGGTGGAACTGGTAAAACTTTTATATGGAATGCATTAACGACTTGTTAGATCAACTGGAGGAATCATACTTAATGTAGCATCAAGTGGAATAACTGCAACTCTACTACCATCCGGTAGAACTGCACATTCAAGGTTTTGTATACCTATTGATGTCAATGAAGACTCTATGTGTTCAATTTCACATCACTCACCGACAGCAAATTTACTAAAAGCGCTAACATCATCATTTGGGATGAAGCACCAATGGTGAAGAAACATTGTATTGAGGCGGTTGACCGCACGTTGAGGACTTGATGAAGAGAAATTGCATCTTTGGTGGAAAATGTGTTGTCATGGGTGGCGATTTTAGGCAAATCCTTCCAGTCATTCCAAAATGTGGGCGAGCCGAGATTGTAGATGCATCTATCAACGCTTCCTACCGTGGAATGAATGCAAATTACTGCGTTTAACAAAGAATATGAGGCTAAACTCTTCCAATTGTCCAATCGAACAACAGAAAATAAAATCATTTTCAGATTGGTTGCTTCTTGTAGGAGATGGAGCCGTTGAATTACCACATGATGGCATTGTAGAGATCCCAATTCCTGAAGATTTATTGCTTCAAGATGATTGTGATCCAATTAAGTGTATAGTTGAATCTACTTACCCAAATTTAATAGGCGTACATTCGACGAAGATTACCCGAACAATAGGTCCATCCTTACCCCAACAACGGAAAACGTCGACACATTGAATGAGTACATTTGTTCATTGTTACTGGGAGATGCAATTGAGTACTTTAGCTCGAGACTCTATAAATCGAATAGACAATGCAAATGAAAGCTTTGAGGATTTGTATGATGTAGAATACCTAAATGCAATTAAATGCTCTGGTATCCCCATCATAAATTGGTTTTGAAGGTTGCTGTACCCGTAATGTTGATAAGGAACATTGATCAAGCTGCAGGAATGTGCAATGGAACAAGGCTTCAAATATCACAACTTGGGAAGAATGTGATTAAGGCAAAGGCATTGAATGGCACAAGCATTGGTGAAGAGATTTTGATACATAGAATGGATATGAATCCATCTGAAACAAAATTGCCTTTCAATATGACAAGAAGGCAATTTCCTATAATTATTTCTTTTACCATGACAATAAACAAAAGCCAGAGTCAATCGATGACAAATGTAGGTCTTTACCTACCAAGTCCGGTTTTCTCCCATGGGCAACTATATGTTGCATTGTCTAGGGTGAAGAATTTCAATGGTTTGAAAATCCTAATACTGAATGAGTTCAAGAAATGCAGCAACACAACATTAAATGTTGTTTACAGAGAAGTTTTTAAAACCTTGTGCTACAATCATAGAAATAAGTTACTACATATTAAGAAAAAAGAATAAGTCATTTGTAATGTATCATTTACTCAATTACCTGCTCAAACTCTGAAATTGTATGCAATTTTTTTTTATACATTGTAGACTAAAAATATCCGTGCAACGCACGGGTCGAATGTCTTGTTATACAAGTAAAAGACTTAATTGCAATAATAGTCTTGAAGAAAATCAAGTGGGTTAATTCTAGTGGTCCTACCATACAGATACTCCCTTAACTCATTATTCAATATCCATTGGATTAAAACACCATCAGCCCATAACTTAAAATAATGCCCAGCCCTTTATTTCATTGGCCCACATGCTCAACACCTCCAATTCATTATTCTTCTCAACCCACATGCACAGATATATTTATGCAGAACCATCTATTACTCATCTATCCCATTTCTTCATTTTTCCATTGGCCCAACACGTGAGAGCATTCCAGCCCATACATTTCCCTTAAATTCATTAATCCATTATCCCTTTTATTCATATTCGGGATTCTCTCATTGGCGTACTCTCTCCCCATCTCTCAGAGTCCGATCTCGGCCGTCCAAATCTGGATCCAACGTTCCAAAAAAATGTGGTGTGAACCAAAATTTTTTTGGGCCGTTGGATCCAGATTTAGACGGTCAGGATTAGGATAAGGAGGGATAATGAGAGAAGGGCATGTGAGAGAAACCGGATCCATATTCTAATACTCCATATCCAGCAACACGTAAAAGCCGCTGAGAAATAATCAGCAAATCGGATTTTTGGGTGTTGTCCATACTTCCATATCTCACTTTTGGTTCCACTGTACACGTAAACTCAGAACAGCGCCATTCCTCTCGAGCCCCCAACCACGCCGGACACGTTAACTAATGCCCTTCGGTCTGTTTCTTTTTCTTCTCGGACCAGACCCGCCATCTACTCTATATATGTATATCACCATTGCTCTACGTCTTCCATGCCATCACTTTGCTCAGTCAAAGCTCTAGCTAAGAGGGAAACCGAGAGAGAGTCTGAGAACAAAGAGAGAAACCGTGAGGGAGAGAGGTTACTGTGTTCATTGTCCTCTGTTTTCATATCAGCAAAACAGGGGTGCATTCTCAGCGGAGATCATATTCGAATGAGCATGGAAACATGAGGTAATAATCAAGCTCTCTTCCTCCTTGCTTCCATGAATCACCAACATAGGTTTGGGGTACAAAGCGTTACTATATATATTTTTCTACAAGTAGGAATAAAGAGGAAGCATACCATATATATGATTTTGCTGTCATGAGTTGTATATGTATGCATGTGAATCTGTCGTTAAGCTTGGAAGTTGGAAAGTAATTGAAGTTTTGTTTAATGCTTCTAAATGCTAAGCAGCTATTCTAGATGGTGAAAATATGCTTGGAATTGTAAAGGGGTTATTTAAACATATTACACAGATAGACAATGAGTAGCTAGCAAGTAAAAGCATGATGCTATTTAAAGTAGAAGCGTCAACTCTTGCAGCAAGGGGTGGACTTCCGGGTGCACATACTTATGTGCCCAATTATGTGCTCATACCTCTATTACAGGTATGAACATATTTTTTTAAAATATTTTTAAATTTTTATATATTATATTTATTTAGATTTAAATTATATGCTGCTTTCTGGAATTTTTTTTTCACCCAGTATCTCAAATTAATTAGCTTCCAGTTTTGCATTTATCTGTAACACCAGTATTATGGAAAGTAATTAATTTTGAGATACTTGCAAAAAAATTCCGTAAAAACAAAGATATAATTTAAATCTAAATAAATACAATATATAAATATATAAAAAAAATATGCTCATACCTCTAATAGAGTATTAGAGGTATGAGCACATAATTGAGAACCTAATTATGTACACCTAATATGCATTCATTAACTTTAAGATAACACAAGATGAGAACACAACATACTAGGTAACTAAAAAGTAGATTAGAATGTCAAGTTTCAAGTACACTCCCAATTTACAATGATTGGAATCGTGCTATCACTATCTGATAAAGTTAGATATGACGTGTGTAATTAATAGATCTTAAATGATGTGAGGTTTTCTTTTCCCTGTTTGGTTAGTTGAGGACTCAAGAAAAGAGTCAAGTTAGCTATCCTTTTAAGAGAATAAAATAGTAAAAGGTAATGGATATATACACATGAGCACATAGTGTGAATAAGCAGATTATGTTGATGAAATTGAAGTTGAAAGTTGAAAATATATATGTATCATTAAAGCCTATCTTATGTGGTGGCAATATTTATTAAACAAATTGTGGTATAATAATAATAATAATAAATAAAAAAATATTGTTATTATTATTATTATTAAAAGGAATAAATAATAAATAGAAAAGAGAGTTATTAATTAATAATAAATCGAAAGGAGAATTAATAGTTACAATGGTCTCACTGATTTTTTCAGTTCCGTCATAATATATCCACTTCAAGCACATTCCTAATATATTATTATTAAAATTTGTATATTTTTAATTTTATGAAATTATAAGTTATAATTTTAATCATGTAGAGTTTTAGAAGAGTTATTAATGGTTAGTAAATTGATTGTGGTAGATTGATTTTTTGGCGTGTGTTTGAGCTCTTGGAATAGGAGAAGTGTAATAATAGTTAGCTTCAGCGAGAGGTAACCACTTTCCACTTATTATGTGTATTGATATGTTGTTTGTGAGTATTTTGTGAAATAATTATGAATATTTTAATAGAAATTTCCTTGTGGAACCTTATGATTTGAATTTTGAAATATATACATCTTTTTTTTTTAATATGTATAAGCTTGAGAATTGTGATAATTATGGAAATGGTTGATTAGGAAGAATTGAAGTAGTTTATTCCACCACGTGGTGAGGCCTCCACTGATGCACGATGGTTGGCTTTCTATTGTTCCACCTGTTCAATAAGGGACTAGCCCACTAATTCAATGAGGGCTTACGACACACCCCACTAGTTCAATGAGGGGAAAAGACCCATGGTCTGGGACATGTGCTCTGAAGATTTTGGCCGAATCTCATAACATGACCAGTGAGCTTTTAAGTAACCAGTAATATGGATGTAACTTAGCCCATGGGTCTAGTTGGAGGAAATAAGGAGGTTCGGTTGGATTGGTTGGGAGGCATATTGGGAATTGTGTTAATGAAAACTGCGATACGTAATTTTGATACAGAATTCATGATATAAAATTTTGTGTCGTGTATATTCGTGAAATATATTTTTAATACTTTGTTATATAAATTGTTCCACTTGGCACCTCACTAGCACATATTAGTATTCATAATAAGTTGGATTGATGGTTACCACATTTTTCAGGTGATAGTTTCCATGCGGGTCCATCAGGGAAGACCTCAGAAGCTTAAACTACTCTACTAAAAGTAGTGCTTCTGTCTTTTTGGTTGATGTTGGATGATTGTATATTACTATGTTAGCAGTGGCGGAGCCAGGATTTTATGTTTGTGGGTGCACGATTAATGGGGGGATACGGGGGTTCGGGGGCAGCGCCCCCGGAAATTTTTTTTTGAGGAAAATTTTAAATGCATTAAAAAACAAAAGAATATAAATAAGAAAATAAAATAAAACTTTATCTTAACATAGAAAAATAATAATCAAGATTATTCGGGGGTTCGGGGATTATTATTCCGTAATGTATGCTCCTAGTTCTTCTTCTCTTCCTTTCTAAACTACATCCTTTCTTCATACCAAATGCGAGTTGACAATCATAATTTAGTTTCTAAAAATAAAAGGATTCAATTAAATCCTCTCCTATCAATGTTTATGTCAACATTTCCATTCAAGATAGGAACTTTTTTTAACATCTAAATTCCATACATTGATTGAAAAGCCAAAAGAAAAGGGATAAACTTCATCTCATAGCCATGTTTTGAGGTTTATCGTACTAATACATTGAGTGACAAGAAATTTCTGACCTGGTTCTCATCCAAAGGAAGTATAACTGGTTTGCTTTCTCCACTGATGACTGATCCATAGTGCTACCATGAGTATAAAAACCAAGCAACAGTAAGAGAACTAGGTTAGATATTACTGACACAAAAACAAGAAAGGGAAAATAACCAAAATATGAAACAAGAAACTGAATGATACAATGTCTGAAGTCCTACTGTGATTTGGGTCATAAGAATTAATTTATTATTTTATATGTAGGGTATTACTAGGGTAAAGAAAGAATTCACAGTATGAAGCTACCTATAAACAAAGTATCCATTTGCTCGCCTGCATACATAGTTGAATTCAACCAAATCTCCCCTACGAGCTTCTAGTCCTTCTGCTTCAATAATATCTAATATGAACATTTCATAGAATAGCTATTATTTGCAAACGTTGGCACTGACTTGAGTTCTAATTCTATGAGGAGAAAAAATCAAAAATTAAACCAACATCTTGTGTTTTGGCAAGTGGCTGCATCAAATAATAATGAGACTAAATTCGTTTTGCCTGTTCTGGTTTCAAGTAGCAGCTATTATTACCATCTCTTATCATACTTTCAGAAAGTACGCCTAGTCATACATAGTAAGTTTTGATGTTAGAATAGATTGATGAAGCAGGTGGTATAGATTTTAATGCTGCGCAATAAGATTGAAGAAAAGCCAGGACCAGCCAACTCACAACCAATAAGAAAAGGGGCCAGATAGAATTGACCATTGCTGAAAGAGATGGATCAATCTTTTATTTCTTGCGTTTTGTTGAATAAGATCAGAGGCTATATGATTTCTTATCTAACTTTTTTGCTCGAAATTTCTTATCTAACTGATTAAAGAAAAAAACTAAGACATAAGAGAATTGATATTTTTTGAAAGATTAATATCATACTAAGATATGCATAACACAAAAGTAATAATCTGTACAGAAAGTGGCTAGGTTCTTACGATGTGCCTAATTCAGTGACATTGGAAGAAGGAAATACTAATACTAAACATCCTCTTCAAAGAACAAACCAACAATGAGGATGAAGTGGTTTCTGATATAGAAATAACAGAGACACTTACCCCTCCTTGATCATTATCATTATTAGTACTAATACTAATACTCTCAGTTCCACCGTCGGCGTTCTCGCTGATGATCTTAGAACTCAGAGAATTATCGATCACAATCTCAGGCACGGCAGAGGAATCATCCTCAAGAACAGAGCCAAATTGATAAACACTGGAATAATCCAAACTAATTCATTTCCACAAACCACAAAATTAATTCACGAAGAACACAGTGAAGAAGGAAGACCTAAAATCATTTCCTCATGCACGAAAAGGAACCAAAGAAAGGAATAGGGTTGACGGAAAAAGAGAGAGAGAAACAAATTCTCACCGGCGTGATCGGAATCCCGTGAGCTGGGAAGTGGGAAGGCTTGAGCCGTGATCGGAATGAATCTAGGAGCTGGGAAGTGGGAAGGATTGAGGCACGCAATCGAACAATTGGGGGAGAAAAAGAATTGGGGGAGAAAATAAAAAACATATATAGAATGATAGGCAAATTGTCGGGGTGCAGGTTCGAACCAGGGACCATTAATGTGAAAGACCGGTACGATGACCAACAACACCACTCAGCGACTTGGTGAAAAAGTCCTTCACAAAATATATATATTCTCAAAGTTTTCTGTCTGCACTTGCCCACACTAGCCCCAATGTGGCTCCGCCACTGTATGTTAAGGCTCATTTTTGCATACTCTGATTTATTTTGTATATTTTGGCACGTGACGACGCATTACTTAGTTGTTTTGTTGATAAACCCTTAAATCAGTGTTTATGTTAAGTAAAATGGAGGACGTTACAGTTTATACATGCACAGTGTTGTTAGGAACGACTTTAACAGAGTGCTATGTCTTGAGCCCAACAAGATCAAGTTGCATCAGTCTTTCTTCTTTGGTCTGTCCTTTCTCTTCTCTCGGACCAGACCCGCCAACTGATATATATAACCATTGCTTTGCATCTTTCTTTCACTCACTTCCTCCAGCCAAGTGAGACCGAGAACGAGAGAGTGGGGAAGCCGCGAACGAGAGAGAGAGAGAGAGTTAGTCATTGTTCTTCCTCTACATTTAGTTCCAAGAACAGGGGTGTGAGTTTCAGCAAAGTTCACAACGTGCAAACAAGTAGGAGCTGAAAGTAAGTCTTCAGGTATCTTCCTTCTAGTTTTCCTGTTTGACCAACGCAAGTTTCTTAGTGATAGAATGTAGGAATTAATACCATGAATGCTCTTCTTTATACACGTTGAAACAAGGACCATTCTTTTAACTTGCGTTTGCGTTTTTGAACTTATTCTTTCATTGCACACACTATAAATATATATGTTGCGTTGCTGCATGAGAATGGAGAAAAGAATAAGAAAAAAATGATATTATACACACACACATACATATATATGCCATTGCACATGGAAATAATAGGAAAAGTTTATTTATATATATTAGCACTGCATGTATGTAAAAGAGGAAGTAATTTTGCTGATACATAAAATGACAATGATGAGAAATAATAAAGAATGAGGTCAAACTAAGAAGACATGGGGCATTTAAGGTCTTTGTTGCTCTCTTAGTGAAATTACTATTTATGCAGAGGAGTGAGATGTACTGAAGAATACTCACTTTCAATTTTTCCCTTAGAGGTAGTTGCTGACGCCTGACCTTATAATGGGAGACTTTTGCATGTGTAAGTTCTATATAAATCATTTAGAACTTAGAAGCTGAAAGATGAATTTTTAAGTCAGCAAACTTATTATAGCTGTAAGGTTTATGTATCACGTGGAGGATAAATGAATTTGAATGTTGCAATTTACTAGCTGAAATTATAATTTTATTTTAATGTGATAATGTGAATTTTAGCAGTATACATGAATCATGTGTGAATTACAGAGAATATACTTTGCATTTAATCATGAAGCATTTTAGAATGGGAGGGTTTGTTTTGTATTTTTGTTAAAACAACATATAAAGACTAGCATTTATCCTTAAAGATACTAAATCTTAGGAAATGTAATAATTTATATGCTCGCACTTTGTTCTTAAATAAATAATAATAATAATAATTATTATTATTAGGAAAGGAAATAAGTAATAAAATAGATAAATAAATAATAATATATAATATTATTATTTATTAGAAAGGGTATTATTGATAAGGGAATTCTTAGGAGTTAATTCACTTTTAATCCTCTAAAAATAATTCACATAGTTAGTTACTTTGCGATACAAGAAGTTACTAATAACAATGATGAACGTTTATAAGCATACATTGACACCTCTACTGATCCCAACACCTTCGGACAAAGTAAAGGATTCAAACTTTAGGTGGGTAAATGTTATCTTATTATCTTGTATGTATGTATTCATGTATGACTAACTATGTTTGCTAGATAATTGCATATGTGTATCATAGCTATGGATTGGGGTTGCATGTCCTAAAGGGCTGTGGTCCTTGGCCGATAACTATGGTTACGGTGCGACTTGTTTACCATGAATTATTCTATGCTTAACATATGATGTATTGTCATTTATATTTCATACTTGCATATAAGATTAACTGTTCCCCTTGGATTCATTCATTTGAACTCCAAATCGCATGAAAGAGGCAGGTAGTAGATTGAGATCAAGAGAAAAGATGCAGCTTGTAAGGGTTACAACAGAAGGAACCTTTTGGAAAAATATGAGTAGATGGACTGTATTTTTATCGTTTATCATTTGTCTATTTTGGATTAATGTATTAATATCCCACTACGGGATAGATTCAAATCGCGAAAAAATTATCCTAATGTTTTCAACTAAGTTATTTTTAGAAAGTTTTATTCCGCAATTAAGTCGTCTAAACTATTTCGATGCCTGTGCGCTATAACTCGAACAAATAAAGGCGCATTTAGGACAGGCATTTCAGTCTTTTTCTTTTTGGGCTGTGATCTTACCAAACAATGCTTGATGCCAACATGAACATATTGTGACAGTTGCATCACACTGCTCTTTCATCTTGTGAATTCACTGTGTACAGATGCCAACATGAAATGACAGTTAAGAACCATCCTTGATGTTTGTTCTTTACGTAATTTGGAACTGCTTTTAACTATTAGCTTCCAAAACTACTCATAAGAAATCATTCTACTAAAGCACTAAGCACGAGTTTTGTTTTCCATAGGTGGATTCTAATTTTGTTGTTGTTGCATTGTTGTCATATACTAAAACCCTATTTTGGTTATTACCTTCTCACAATGTTTTACTTCCTAATATCCATTTTTTCCTTCCTCATCCTTTCCAAGTCCTTTACCGCAATACACCTCTCTCGATTGGATTGGATTTGACACGTGATCTTGAAGGTAGAAACATTGAGATTTATGAGATGATGTAGAGGAAGTTGATGATGAAGAATAGGATTTTTCTTTTTCGCCTAATTAGCATTTTCCGTTAATAACATTAACCATGTTAAGTTTAAATGACTAAAAATACACTTTATAAACTGAAGGGATTAAAACTAAACTTCATGTAAACTTAAAGAATCAAAAGTATAATTTAGCCCACACACACACGCGTGCATGCACACACACACACAGACAGTTAAAAAGTACAATTTGTATGATCCTATCACTTGCATATTTAATTTACTTGAGCACTCTCAGAATGATATATGAATTAAATAGCAGATTATGAGCTTGAAAGAGGTTATTATAGCCTTTGTCAATATCATAATTAACATCATTATTAAACAATGAAAATAAGATATTAAATCGTCAAAGCAAAATCCTAATGAGGGCAATAACTGGGTATTGTTATCAAATACAAAGTGATGTGCTAAGCATTAAGATATTATATATGATATTTGACCTCCCTTTTCATTGCAAAGTATAATTTGCCATCACTAGCTTATACACTCACCTTGACTACTATGAGAATGCACTGAGATTGTTGATGTTGTATGGCTAGAGCAGGATCCATCATCCACCAGAACAACTTCATTAGGATATAAAGAAGGTTTTGGGGGCATTTCAAGACTTTCGACATCTTCGACTTCTAGCATCTCTATTACTTTACCCATTGAAGGGCGATCTGCAGGCTTTAGTTGTATGCACCATAGTGCCACTATGAACATCTTCTTTGCTAAATCCTTGTCCTCTTTGTTGAAATCTTCCATTTCTATATCTTGTTCTTCATCAAATTGATCATAAATCCACAAGGGAAAGTAAAGTTGACTTGAATGTTCGACATGTGGATTCAAATTCTTTCTTTGACTAGCCATTTCCATCAAAAGCATTCCAAAACTATAAACATCAGCCTTATAAGATACTCCTCCAATATTCTTATAGAACAATTCTGGAGCCATGTATCCGATTGTCCCTCTTGCCGCAGTCAGAGTTACAATGCTATCATCAATAGAATATAATCTTGCCAGTCCAAAATCTGAAATCTTTGGATTGAAATTTTCATCTAGTAGAATATTGTGGGGCTTGATATCAAAATGCAATATTTGCATGTCACAACCATGATGAAGGTAAGCAATTCCATGAGCTATTCTTAGAGATATCTCATATATTTTACGATAACTTAAAGAGATACTTCCTTCTTTAGAAAATATATATTTATCTAGTGAACCATTGGGCATGAATTCATAGACTAGAGCCCGTTTTGTCCCTTCCACACAAAAACCTACAAGATGGACCACATTGAAATGGTGTATCCTCCCTAATGTTGCCACTTCACTGATAAATTCTTGACCATTAGCTTTGGATTTACCCAACATTTTGATAGCAACGCCAAGTCCACTCCTTAGCTTTCCCTTATACACAGTGCCAAATCCTCCTTCACCCAACTTATTCTTGAAACCTTCAGTCATTGTCTTTAATTCCTTGTAAGAGTATTTTATTGGAATGAGGTCATGAAGTCTTATAAAATCTTCAATATCTTCATATATTGATAAGTGTCTTCTACGCCATGTATAAATCAACAATATAGACAGGAAGATAACACCAAGCAAAAATCTCATTGCTATATATGGGAGAACAAATCTTCCAATGACTCTTCCTAATTTGACCAGAAGCTTTGGTAGTCCCAAATCAAGCTCTGATGGTAGTCCCGAATCGTAAAATGGTATGCCATATCCATACATGTTCACTATCTGGCGTAGTCCTGCAGATGTATCATGTATATATATATTTCCTTAAGTGACAAATAAATTGAAGTGTCTAGGGTAATACTACTCTACTTCATGTAAGATCTACTTCTTCAATTTAAATAAATTAAAGAAACTAAATAAATTACTTAACTATAAAATATGTGACATGATCTCTCTAAAATACTTATTATGGGTAACATTAGATTTAGTTTATGACTTCGAAAAATTATCTTGGAAAAAATGATAATTATGAGAGATAAAATGAGGAAAAAAAACCTAGATTTAGAACTAAAATTCACTTACAAACTAGATATTACATTTCGAACGGGGGAGTATCATTTAGCCTCATTATTAATATATCATATGTATTAAAAGTAAGCTGAAGCAATCATACCAAATAAACATATGGCACTGGTTCATGCACAGTAATAAAAGATAAAAGCTTGAGGGTTGTTTTGAGAGGTTTGGAGTTAGCTTGGAGTACTATAATGGATCTAGGAGGCTTCATGTCAAACTAGGCTTACTTTGAAATACTTTTTATAGTAAATGATATAAAAATTATTCAATTAATTTGAGAATATTAAAAAATTAGATAAATTAGTTAACTATAAGAAATGTGACTTAGTATCTCTAAAATGTCCTTGTATAACATTAGATTATATTCATATTATCCTTAATGTAAGACATATATATTTATCAAATTTAGAAAGAATGAGGAAGCTAAATAAATTATTTAATTATAAGATGCTCCTCTACTCCTTAATGTAAGACCTATTAAACTAATTTAATTTTTTTGAGGAATAAGTATATTATTTGCCCCGAAAGTTTTGGCTGAGGAGCACTGAGTGAATAAAAGTTTTTTTTTTTTTTTGAGAAAAATTGCCACGGAAGTTAACAAAATGTAGCAATTTTGCCCCTCCGTTAATTTTGACCGTTAAGTTTAACTCGTGTGCCACATGGCACACCACCTCATCACATGTGGCATGCCACCTCATCAATCAAATAGAGAAAGTATCATTTTTCCCCCGGAAGTTTTCTCTAAGGAGCAATTTTGTCCCGGAAGTTTATAAAACGTAGCAATTTTTCCCTTGTGTCCCCAATATTAAATTTGACTATTAAATCAGTTAAAGAACACACGTCAGAGAGGGAGATCCTTGAGACGTTGAGCTCAAGGCAACCAGAATTTGTGAAGTCGAACTGGTCAAAGGGACTTAAAGGTCTGTCTCAAAACCCAAAGGAAGTATCACTTATGATTTAAGCAAATGAAACACAAAATGAGAAATGAATTGTCCCAAAAATTGGTTCAGTAAGACAAATCAATAGTAATAGTATTTACCTTTGTATGGATTGATTTAGGCCACCCACCCTATCCCACAAGGTAAATCTACACTTCTCCTAAAAATAGAAAAACTTCCTAAAAATTGTTCATTTTTGGATAGCCACATCCAATCAAATTTAACGAGAAATATAGAAATACTTTAAAAAAAAAATTAAAAATCTATACTACTCCTAAAAATTGAGAAAAATAGAAATACTTTAAAAAAAAAATTAAAAATCTATACTACTCCTAAAAATTGCAAGGATAGATCTATCTTTGATCGGTTCGGCTTCACAAATTCCAGCAGTCAGTTGAGTCTTTCTCGAGCCTTGAGCTCGACGTCTCAAGGATCTCCTCTCGCTCCTAAAACTTGATTTGTCTAGATCAAACCAATTTTTGGGACAAATCAATAATGAATTGTCCCAAAAATTGGTTCAGTAAGCATCACTTACAATCGCTGGAATTTTTAAGAGCAGTATAGATTTACCTTGTGGGATAGGGTGGTTGACCTAAATCAATCTATACAAAGATAAATATTATCACTATTGATTTGTCTTACTGAACCAATATTATTGGGACAATTCATTTCTCGTTTTGCATTTCATTTTCTTAGATCATAAGTGATGCTTCTTCTGGGTTTTGCGACAGACCTTTCAGTCCCTTTGATCAGTTCGGCTTCACAAATTCCAGCCGCCTTGAGCTCGACGTCTCAAGGATCTCCCTCTCTGACTCTAAGTTTGACCTTTTTAAAGTATGACGTGTGTTCTTTGACTGATTTGATTGTCAAATTTAATATTGGGGGACAGAAAGGAAAAATTGCTACATTTTGTAAACTTTCGGGGAAAAAATGATACTTAACTCTAATTGATGAGGTGGCATGCCACGTGGCACATCAGTTAAACTTAACAGTCAAAATTAACGGAGGGGCAAAATTGCTACGTTTTGTTAACTTCCATAGCAATTTTGCTCCAAATTTTTTTTTTCGTCCACCCAATGCACCTCAGCCAAAACTTCTGGGGCAAACAAGATACTTATCCCTTTTTTTGACAACTAGTAAACTAATTTAATTAGTTTAATAAGGAAGTTAATTAATATGTCATTTTTCTCCAAAATACCCTAATCATCTTTCTTAATTCCCTCCTCCTTCTCTTACTTGATTATTGCTGATGAAATATCAATAGGAGTAACTTGAGAGAAAATTTGATAAATATAGAAAACAAATATTATATTTAGTATCAAAATCAACTCTCCAATTCAACCTCACATTAAGGACTAGATGAGAATGTGACATGATTCCCCTAAATATAAGAGATAAAATGGAAAAATATCTTATACTTATGACCAAAAAATTCACCCTAAATTTGGTCCTACATTTAGAACTAGAGGAGTATATCACTTATAAGTTAAATAAATTAGTTTTGAACAAATATTTAATATAATAAACAAAATGGATAGGGATCTTGTAATACCCTAAAATTTGACTTAGGGAAAATATCATAAATTAAGAAATAATACCTATTAAATAGGTGAATATGTGATATCAAATTTAAAGAGGAAAAATCTCTTGAAAATTAGAGTGCCAAAATGACAAAAATACCCTCGTAAATCCTAAAATAATGCAGAAGACATGAAAACAAAGATGCCAGGGCCAAAGTTATGAGGTAATGAGGCATCCTAATTAAGCAAATTATCAAAAAGTAATTAGGTAATTATTGGCTAATTACTTAAGCTTAAGCGAAGGAAATTCAAAGATAATTATGTAAAACCCTAAAATTAGTGGTTTTTGGCCAAGAATTAGTAAAAACATATTTGCTAATTAATTGGAAGGTATGAAGGAAAATATATGAAATTGAGTAATTTTAAGCCTAAAAACAAGTATGGGCCAATAGGGAAATTTTGTAAAAAAATATATAAAATAATTATTTAATAATTATTTTATATAATATTAATTAATTAAATAATAATTAAAAACGAAAATTAAGGAAAAAAAGACCAGAAATATTGACCAAAAATATGAGTCATTGTGGATAGAATTTTGAAGAAAATATCATGATATATTATATTTACAAGTTGCAATATTATATTATATAATTAATTATAGTGAATAGTAATAAAATAAATAGGAAACGGATCCTATCTAGAGAGCCAGAATAGGATTTCCAAAGTCAAGGTAAAATATTGATCAGTGGATTTTTATCTTCCGTTAGGCTTTTCCGGAAGTTAATTCTGAAGCCGATTGTGCTTTTTCCTAATAAGACGAAATATGGAAATTCTGATAAAAAGACGGATAGCCAAGTGGAAAGTTAAGGATCTCAGGGTCATGATGCGACATCTGGGGAAGAGTTGAGAGTTTTTCTGGACATATTTGGAATCAGTGCATTCTTGTCCATAGGCGGTAGCTTCCGGAATTTCGTTTCGAAACCGACACGTTTTTAGTAAAATTTCAATGAGACCGTTGGAACCCTGTATGAAATCAAAATTTAGATTAGAATAGAAATTTCTAATGAGGAATGAATTGTCTTGGAATTGTATAATCCATAATTTTGAGATTCCTCCGAAATTACGCGAATCGGGTACCGATCGGGGTATAAGTGCTTCTAGAATACACAACTTGTCACACAAGTTGGTGACTCATGGGCAGCTGGAAGTTTTGAGCTTTGTATGGTCAAGAATCATCCACATATAAACCCTAAATTGTGTGGTTAATATTCAAGAAGGAGGAGTTGTGAAAAGACCAAAATACCCTTGCATTTTTCTATAAATAGGAAAGCAATGCTTTGGAAATTTCACACCATTATCTCTTGAGAATTTCGAAAGTTAGAGAGAAGTTTTAGAGAGAGGAGCTCTGGAGAAACTGCAGCGAAGCTCTGGGTAAGTTTTTCGGTACTTAAGCTTTCGTAGTTCTTTCGATAGTTAGAGTAGAAATGCTATATTAGTCTTTAATCTTCCAAGTATGATTAGATATCATATGATAGGGGTATTTTAGTCATTATTTTGAAAATCATGATGGGGTCAGAGTTTTGGCAAAATTTTGGAAGATTAGAGTTAAAATAGCGAAGCTCTGGCGAAATTCCGCCGATTAAGGGCATCAGGGGCAAAATGGTAATTTTTACCTAAAATGCCTGTTATGATGTAAATCATTAATTAATATGATTTATATTTCGAAAATGATGTTGGAGTAGGAGTTATGTTGAAATTTTGGAAGATTAGGGTCAAAGTAATGAAGTGCTGGCGAAATTCCTCCAACTAGGGGGTCAGGGGTAAAATGGTCATTTTGACTAAAAATGTCTGTCGTAATGATAGATCCTTAACAAGTACGTTGTTATATTGATAGGATATCCCTGATTACGTTTTGACCTACTGTCGTGCCGTATACCGACAGCAGTACCGAATTTCCGTCAACGAATGTACGTCCGCGTACTGTAACACTAATCTGATGTTTATGGTATGCATATATGTGATATGTGTATTATATGTGGTTGATGATTTGCTGTATGTTTATGTATTATTGGTGTACGTACGTTCGCGTACGGTAACACTAACTCTGATATTTATGGTATGCATGTATGTGCTATGTGTATTGTATGTGGTAGTTGATAGCTCTGTTATATGTTATGTACTGTTGGTATGTTGGTGTTTGCTATGGGCGATACATATGCATGTTGTGGGCGATATATCTGTATGCTATGGGCGATACATCTGAATGCTAGGGGCGATACATTTTCATAGGTTGCGTGCTTATATACTGTTAATGATATGAATACTTGTGGTACATATGTTGTGTGTATGTAAGTATGAGGTTAACCGTTACCTGAGATCCGGTGCGGATCTCAGCTCTTAACATAGCGTCAAGCTCCGGAGGTCCGAGGACCGAGGAGAGAGGCAAGCAGCCCGAGTAGAAGACCCGGCTGAAGACTTCCTTTTGATGTTCCGGCGGGAGTCTTTCGTTTTGTTATTATCCACTTTTGAAATACTCGGTTACTGTACCGATGTTGTAAACAGCCAGACTTACGGCATTCTAAATACAAGTATCAGTTACTCAATCGCTTTGTTGCTCTACTCTGATGATTTGAAATAATGTTTTGAAAAAAAAAATTTATACTGCTTGTGAAATGTTGGGATGTTACATTTTGGTATCAGAGCAGTAGTCCTGGCATGAGTTTAACTATGTTATTACGAGCAGTTTGGTGCCGAAGGCAAGGCTAGTCTACGTGGTGTGCCAATCAGTCGCCGTGAACTCGGTGAGGCCCCATGGTAGACACTTACCTAGCCATTCTGTTTGATTAACGGAGTTAGGTTTTAAGCCTTTTCAAAAATTTGGAGCATATTTTGAAAATGAGTATTGATATAGCCCTGAGTCGGTGTACCATTTCATTTCGGTATACCATTTTGAACCGTTATACTATCCTGAACCGGTGTACCACCCTTTGTCGGTGCATCACTCTAACCCGAAGCCGGTGAATTCATCACCTGTGCTTATATCGGTACCAGTCTCCGATAGCTCTGATAACCGCCAATTTTTACTGGATGGTCATTCTATCCTAGCCCAGAGCTCATATACGGAGCTGGGCCACGCCGGATGAAACTCCGAGACCAATAAAGATAGTGCATGCAGTATTTGACTCATGTAGAGAAACTTCTGTTTCGTACTTCCGTACCCGTTGTTGAGTAGAAAGAACCAACGATAATCTGACGAAGGAAACGTTGCGAGTGTCTATTTGTTTATGGTGTGAAAACTGCGTATAGCAAAGCCTATGTGTAGAAAATACTAGGTGCAATAAAATCTATGTGCCGAGTAAGTTCTAGGTGCGATAAAGTCTATAAGTACGATAGAGCCTAGGTGCGGTATAGATACTAGTGCGATAAAATCTACGATATGCGAAATGTCTCCCTGTATCTAACGTTTTCTTAATAAAGGAAAAAGGAACAAGGCATGGAAAATCTAAGAGGAGCCGGAGCTCCCAGAGGCCAAGGAAGGGGCCGAGGCAGAGGCCGAGGCGAGCGAACTCGGACAAATCTAGTAGTAGATCCGGAACAACCAGTTCAAGAACCAACGCACCAGACTGCTTTACAAGAGGCACTGGCTATAATACATGGACAAGGAGAGATGCTAGATGAACAAAGAGCGATGATAGAGGAACTTCGGGCAGAAAGGCAAGCTGAAAGGCAGGTAAGACATGAGGAAGAGGAACGAAACGCTGAAAATGAAGAAGATGATAGACGAACCGAGGAAGCTGAGGGATAAGAAAGATCCCAGTCACCACCACCTCGACCACCCAGAGATGCCAACACATCACAATATTGGGTTACTCAGTTCTGTAAGCTGAAACCCCCGGCTTTCCACGGTAAGCTGGAAGCGGCTGAGGATTGGTTGATGAGGTTAGAGAAGATCTTCGGAGTAATGGAGTGCCCGGAGAATCGCAAGGCTCAGCTGGCGATATACCAACTTGAAGGAGATGCTGATCGTTGGTGGACAATTATGGCGGAAACACTTCGAACGCGCTATTGTCCCGTTACCTGGGAGAAATTTCTGGAGAAGTTCAACGAGCAATATTTTCCTCCCTCGATACAAGTGACCAAGGAGGCAGAATTCCTTCGCATCCGTCAGGATCACGAGGAGACTTTTGATGATTACTTTGCCCGTTTTACCAATTTATCGCGTTATTCATCACACCTGAGGCGTAATGGTGATGAGAGCAGTATGGCAAACATACTAATACACGGGCTGAAGTACGAGATATGGGAAAAGCTGATATCTCAACGTTTTACGGAGTTGATTAAAGCCGTAGACTCATGCCGGCTAATTGAACGAAATCTGAAGGAGCTGCGTAGATCCCGAAAACCCGACGATGCAGATGAGATCGTGACATGGTCAGCGTGGAAATCCCTCGCGGAAGAGAGAAGCTTCATGGAGTGACTCTCAAAGGGACAGTAAGAGGCCATTCCAGACTGGGCAGCAGAACAACCCGAGAATGCCGGTAACCCAACCGTGTCCTAATTGCGGGAAGTACCATCCTGGCGTATGTATTAGGAAACGAGTTTGCTATAGATGTCGGAAGCCAGGCCATGTTGTCCGAGATTGTCCTGAGAAACCTACGGAGTTAAGGTCACAGAACCAAGGCCGAATGTACGCATTATCCGACACAATGGACAGAGAACTTCCGGAGAGGGTCCAAGGTACTATCTCTCTTAGTAAGGAATTTTCTCTATGCATTGCATGGACTAGGTATTAGTTTTTTGTCAAAATCGTGTGATACGTAGATTACTTACGAGACGTAATCTATGTTTCTTCGTTTGTACAATTTGATCGAGATTGTGTCATAGAGTATGAGGTATTTTGTGTTATCATGGTGTGTGGGAGCCATGGAAACATTTAAAGTATCTCGTTTTGATATCTGTGGTATTGACCGCGGTGTGTGGGAACCACGAAAGGTATCATATATCAAAGTACGAAATGACAAGATCTTTATGGTCAAAACCAAAGCGAACTCTCGATCATCAGGAGGAGCAGCTAACAAATAAAGTGAAGATCCGACGCGTATAGTTCAAAGTCTGAATAGGAAGAAGTTTAGATAGTACGAAGTTTAGAGGATAGAGTACAAATTTCGAGGACGAAATTTTGTTTAACGGGGGGAGAAATGTAATACCCTAAAATTTGACTTAGGGAAAATATCATAAATTAAAGAAAAAATACCTATTAAATAGGTGAATATGTGATATCAAATTTAAAGAGGAAAAATCTCTTGAAAATTAGAGTGCCAAAATGACAAAAATACCCTCATAAATCCTAAAATAATGCAGAAGACATGAAAACAAAGATGTCAGGGCCAAAGTTATGAGGTAATGAGGCATTCTAATTAAGAAAATTATCAAAAAGTAATTAGGTAATTATTGGCTAATTACTTAAGCTTAAGCGAAGGAAATTCAAAGATAATTATGTAAAACCCTAAAATTAGTGGTTTTTGGCCAAGAATTAGTAAAAACATATTTGCTAATTAATTGGAAGGTATGAAGGAAAATATATGAAATTGAGTAATTTTAAGCCTAAAAACAAGTATGGGCCAATAGGGAAATTTTGTAAAAAAATATATAAAATAATTATTTAATAATTATTTTATATAATATTAATTAATTAAATAATAATTAAAAACGAAAATTAAGGAAAAAAGACCAGAAATATTGACCAAAAATATGAGTCATTGTGGATAGAATTTTGAAGAAAATATCATGATATATTATATTTACAAGTTGCAATATTATATTATATAATTAATTATAGTGAATAGTAATAAAATAAATAGGAAACGGATCCTATCTAGAGAGCCAGGAATAGGATTTCCAAAGTCAAGGTAAAATATTGATCAGTGGATTTTTATCTTCCGTTAGGCTTTTCCAAGTTAATTAAAGCCGATTGTGCTTTTTCCTAATAAGACGAAATATGGAAATTCGATAAAAGCCGGATAGCCAAGTGGAAAGTTAGGGTCATGATGCGACATCTGGGGAAGAGTTGAGAGTTTTTCTGGACATATTTGGAATCAGTGCATTCTTGTCCATAGGCGGTAGCTTCCGGAATTTCGTTTCGAAACCGACACGTTTTTCCGTAAAATTTCTGCAGGACCGTTGGAACCCTGTATGAAATCAAAATTTAGATTAAAATAGACATTTCTAATGAGGAATGAATTGTCTTGGAATTGTATAATCCATAATTTTGAGATTTCTCCGAAATTATGCGAATCGGGTACCGATCGGGGTATAAGTGTTTCTAGAATACACAACTTGTCACACAAGTTGGTGACTCATGGGCAGCTGGACGTTTTGAGCTTTGTATGGTCAAGAATCATCCACATATAAACCCTAAATTGTGTGGTTAATATTCAAGAAGGAGGAGTTGTGAAAAGACCAAAATACCCTTGCATTTTTCTATAAATAGGCAAGCAATCCTTTGGAAATTTCACACCATTCTCTCTTGAGAATTTCGAAAGTTAGAGAGAAGTTTTAGAGAGAGGAGCTCGGAGAAACTGCAAATAAGCTGGGTAAGTTTTCGGTACTTAAGCTTTCGTAGTTCTTTCGATAGTTAGAGTAGAAATGCTATATTAGTCTTTAATCTTCCAAGTATGATTAGATATCATATGATAGGGGTATTTTAGTCATTATTTTGAAAATCATGATGGGATCAGAGTTCTGGCAAAATTTTGGAAGATTAGAGTTAAAATAGCGAAGCTCTGGCGAAATTCCGCCGATTAGGGGCATCAGGGGCAAAATGGTAATTTTTACCTAAAATGCCTGTTATGATGTAAATCATTAATTAATATGATTTATATTTCGAAAATGATGTTGGAGTAGGAGTTATGTTGAAATTTTGGAAGATTAGGGTCAAAGTAACGAAGTGCTGGCGAAATTCCGCCAATTAGGGGGTCAGGGGTAAAATGGTCATTTTGACTAAAAATGTCCGTCGTAATGATAGATCCTTAACAAGTACGTTGTTATATTGATAGGATATCCCTGATTACGTTTTGACCTACTGTCGTGCCGTATACCGACAGCAGTACCGAATTTCCGTCAACGAATGTACGTCCGCGTACTGTAACATTAATATGATGTGTATGGTATGTATATATGTGATATGTGTATTATATGTGGTTGATGATCTGCTGTATGTTTATGTGTTATTGGTGTACGTACGTTCGCGTAGGGTAACACTAACTCTGATATTTATGGTATGCATGTATGTGCTATGTGTATTGTATGTGGTAGTTGATAGCTCTGTTATATGTTATGTACTGTTGGTATGTTGGTGTTTGCTATGGGCGATACATATGCATGCTATGGGCGATATATCTGTATGCTATGGGCGATACATCTGAATGCTAGGGGCGATACATTTGCATAGGTTGCGTGCTTATATACTGTTAATGATATGAATACTTGTGGTACATATGTTGTGTGTATGTAAGTATGAGGTTAACCGTTACCTGAGATCCGGTGCGGATCTCAGCTCTTAACATAGCGTCAAGCTCCGGAGGACCGAGGAGAGAGGCAAGTAGCCCGAGTAGAAGACCCGGCTGAAGACTTCCTTTTGATGTTACGGCGGGAGTCTTTCCTTTTGTTATTATCTACTTTTCAAATATTCGGTCACTGTACCGATGTTGTAAACAACCAGACTTACGGCATTCTAAATACAAGTATCAGTTACTCAATCGCTCTGTTGCTCTACTCTGATGATTTGAAATGATGTTTTGAAAAAAAAAATTTATACTGCTTGTGAAAAGTTGGGATGTTACAGATCTTGTATCATTTATAATCAAATACAACTTACCCCCTCCCTCCCTCCTGTGTGTGTGGACATGAATCAAATACAACTTCCAACCACACATACTCCCTCCCTCACTCCCACACTCCCTCACTTCTTAATATTGTTCGAACCCTTTCCAATCAGCTCTTATATTAGAAATCTGAGGAAGTATTTTATAGATAATGTTAGGGTCAAATATGACATAAATTAATATCTAATCATTTAACTTAAAAAACGTATATTTTAAAAAAGGTAAATAAATCATTTAAAAGACTACTAAAAAACTTAAGCCTAAATTATATAACACTCCTAAAACTTTAGGTTAGTTGCATAATATTTCAAAGTTTAAATTTTAACCCCTTGACCTTTTATTTTTTATTTTTTCTTATTAACCTATGTCGTTAACTAACCATTATATTTTTAACGGAAATTGCTACATCAAATTAAGAGATGACATGTTGCATCATATGTAAATTACTAATTTCATAAAAACCCATGAACTTTGACCAGTTACAAATAACCCTCTTGACATTTAGAAATTTAAATTTAACTCCCTCAAAATTTGATTTATAACATTAAACCCATGTCGTTACTTTACTGTTTTAATAATATTTTAAGATCTATCTATCATATTTGTCAATTAAAGTAGCTTTTTTGTATGGCAAAAACTAGAAGAATAACATTTAAAACTATAAAAATAAACATTGAACCTCTTATTCAAGTAAAAATATGCATTCCTGATAAAGAATTAATGAGGGCAAAAGCTATTGTCTAACACAAATGTAATATTTAAACTATCAATGCTCAATTATCCCAAGAAAATAAGTAAATGTTATATAAATAATAACATTTTTATTTTTATATTTTTTTAAATATTATTCTTCTAGTTTTCGCCATATGAAAATGCTATTTAAATTGATAAATGGTAATAAAAATCTTAATAAAGGTATTAAAATGATAAAAGTCATAGAATTTAATACTATAAATCAAGATTTTAAGGGAGTTGAATTTAAATTTTAAAATGTCAAAGGGTTATTTGTAACTGGTCAAAGTCCATGAGGTTATTTATAACCATTCAGAGTGTAAAGAGTTTTATGAAATTAGTAATTTGTATTTGATGCCAGGTGTTATCTCTTAATCTAACATGAAAATTTTTGTTAAAAAGATTATGATCCATTAATGATAGGGGTTAATAATAATAAAAAAAAAACTAAAAGGTGGGGGTAAACTTTAAAATATTAAGGGAGTTATATACAAATGATGCGGGGATTTTGTATAATTTAACCTAAAATTAACTGATATAATGTATGTTGTAAATCATAGGTGATAGGACCTTACCTCTTAGAAGTCCAAGGGCAAAATCTGTAACAAAATTTGACAGAAGTCAACAGTAGCAGAGGTCGGAATAACAACAAATAGCTATTAAAAGAACAATTTACCATTAGTAAAATACAAATCGTTTGAGTATCATCTATCTAACTTTTTCCCCACACACACACACACTCTCTCTCTCTTACACTTTTTTTGAATAAGCAGGACAATTACCACACACACACATATATATTTTGAATAAGCAGGACAATTACCTCGTGCCAACATGCCCAGCCTCAACAGTAGCTTTCCTACATCGCCCATCAATAAAACCTCGCATTAACTCAACATCAGCGTGACATTATAAAAGCCAGGTAATAAGGAAGTATAAGGTATGGTAAATAACCATTCATCCACTATTTAAAATTTATAATTCATTTTTTAAAGAAATATTTATTTTAAAATTTTTACAATTTCAAAGTACTTTTTCTACCTTTTTCCCTTAAATTTAAGTAACCTATATTTTATTACAACCACGAGGACTGATGAGCACTAAGAAAACTTTGGTTCAATCCTATTGGACCTTGCAATGCAATGCAACGGTAATAAATAGAAAAAAGAATGGGGGGTGGCACCAGACAACTAAACCCTAAACTACATTGACAGAGCAAGAAACAATGACTCAGATCCAGCAACTCATAATAGCTCACACTTAGCAAAGAGAGATGAGGAATAGCAAAAGCCACACGTGGGATTAACGGAAGCAAATCCTCTTGTGATTTTCTTCTTCTCATTATCCCTTATAAGCTAATTTAAACCGTTGATTAGGAAGATGAAAGAAAAGTAAAAGTAGTATTTTCAGATTGATTGGACGGATATGATTTAAAAATTATGAGCGATAATGAGAAAATGACGATAAGAGAAACCCAACCTAGGATTAACATTCCTCTCCTCCTAACTTGAGATTTAACGCCACTCACCCAAAGTCTCTGCAAACATATTAAGGCATTCTCATCTCTCTTTAGAGAATAGAGCGGACATTTTCCAAGTCCTCTCTCAATTCTCTCCATCTTCCCTCTTCGGCGAGATCATCACCATTTATAATCTCCTTCCATAATCCGAATCATTATGATTTCTTGGTTTGGAAATGGGAGTTATGTTGTTACATTCTAGGTTTTTGATTAAATGCATAGGTGGAGAATCTTTAAGTTGAGTTTTGAACCAATTATGTTGATTATATTGATTAAATGCCTAAGTGGCGCTTAAATATGTGATTAAAGAGGTGAAAACTTGCTAGGGTTCTAGAAATTACACAACTTAATTGTATCTAGTCTAAATGGTCTTTTAGGCTTTAATTGAACTTAGTGAGTGGTTGACCCATTCATCAAATTAATGAATAAGGATAGTCATCAAGTTATCTCCTAGCACTAGTGCAAAAAAGGGCTTTAAGACTGCCTCATTTGGAGCGGATAATCGACGCACCGGTCTTAAAGGTGTGACCGGTGGCAGTTTTGTAAATAAAAAGAACTTCTTAAACAATGAAGGGCTATAAGACCGCCTCATTTAGAGCGGATAATCGAAGCACCAGTCTTAATGGTGTGACCGGTGGCAGTTTTGTAAATAAAAAGAACTTCTTACACAATGAAGGACGCCTCATTAAGACCGGACTAATTATCGACCGGTCCTAAATATGTGACCGGTGGCATATTTGTAAATATAAAGAACTTCTTATTCGATCAATTTTTCATAGATCTTATCCGGACTGTTAAAATAACAACCGGCCTTAAAAATGTTAATAAAAAAATTGAAATATCAAATACTTTTATGTAGAAATCTCATCAAGGCATACTTATATTTTCTACACTCCAAAATAATACGGAAAAATATAAATATAAAGGTATTAAAGTTTTAAGACCGAACATATATAAAAGCCGGTCTTAAAATTTTGATTTTTAAGACCGAACTTAAAATTTGTCCTAAGACTAAAGTTTAAATAAAAAGTAATAAATGTTAAGACCATTGTTACAGAATGACCGGTCTTAAAAGTAAGACTTTTAAGACCGGACAAAAAATTTGGCCTAAGACTAAAGTTTGAATAAAAATTAATTAATTTTAAGACCTGGACATATATAGAGATCGGTCTTAAAGGTTATCTTTTAAGATCGTATATGTGTATTTGTCCTGGTCTTAAAAATGAAGCGCCAAACGTTAACTTCGCGCGGACGCTTTTGTCACTCTCACACTCTCACCGAAGAACCCTGTTCACGTTGCGAAACCCTTCCTGTTCCATTACCTCTCTTCCTCGCCCGCGCACCGTTAGCCTCTCGTTACTCCCTCATTTTCTCGGGCATTCCTCTCTTCTGTCTTGAAAATGAACGGTGAAAACGATTCCACTCGTGTTCTTGAAACTCCGAGATACTGGTTTGACCGGGAGGGTCGGACAAACGAACCCTCTTCATCTCACATTGAGCCTCCTCGGCGCCGTGCACGCCGTGGTAGAAGCGGCACACGAATGATGGAAGTATCCCTTAGTCGAATACTGGGAAGAAGCTCGAGATTCATTTTGATGAAAATTTGCAACCTTTCGGTCCTAATAAAAGCACATATACTAGTTTTGTCGGCGCTCTAGTACGCAGCAAGGTTAGCATTTTGACCGATGAGTGGAAAAATGTGGACCAAAAACAATAAAGGATCCTATGTGGGACACTATCCGGCTTACATTCACCGTCCCTGAGTCTGAGAAGTTCAAAGACTCAACATTGTCTTATTGTGCTTGAGCGGTTCGGAAGTTTAAGACCTTTCTCGGCTAACACTTATATTTTTGCCGAGGAGAAGCTTGACCATCAACCCCAGGACAAGTACAAATTTATTGATGAACAAACTTGGCAACAATTTGTTCGAAGCGGACCACTCTGAAGCTCGGTGAGTTATATTTAGTTTTGTTTGCACTTTTGTTTGCTTATTAACCTATGAGGATATGTGAATGTTATTGTGTACATCTAATCCTGTTAGTTAAATGGTTTGGTGTGTGAATAGAAGTATACATTTGCTGCCTTTGTCCCGCATGAGAGGAGCATGTCCTAGTTCCATGCAAGTTTGATATGTAAACTGTAATGGCCATGGTTAGGCGTTCTTTGTTAGTTAGTTAGTTATTCTAATATGTGTAGGAACCATTTATGATGAATGAATGAATTGACCGAGTTGGCAGCATTTCGCAACTCCCTTTCCTTTGGTTTTCCCAATTTCTTCTACAATGCTACATCTTCCTTAAGTAAAATGTTGAAACTTGATGAAGTGAATTTGACTAATGTTTGACGTTCATATCAAGCGTAAGTTCTCTAATTTCGTTAGTGACATGGCCGGAATTCATAATTGATATATAGTTGTTTTCAATCCCGATTCACGTAAAATAAGGGAAAAATATCGGAGATTGGGAGAAAGAATGAGGGGGATTGGAGGACGGGTAGGCCTAAAGCAATACTTTGGTAAATCCAAACGCCACAGACAAAGTATGGTTACCCGGGAGGAGATGGATCGACGCCGGCCAAATTAAGTGAGGAATCGGCGGCGAAAGATGCTACATTGAGGATGTTTCAATCGAGATGAGCAAGATGAAGGAGGAGATGGAGAAAATGAAGTTCCTCCCGAGCTCTCGGCCGAGACCCAGTGTGGATCCTTGACACCTTCAAATGAACCTATGCAAGCAGCAGAGCACTAGAGGGAGCCGCATTGTTGGACGATCGTGAGTCGAGCAACCTTGTCATCTCGTATGTGGAGGATCGTGATGGTCATAGACAATTGGTTGCTAAAGGGACTGTCCACAACTTGGGATCAACCGTACACCACGAACAAATGGTCGATGATGAAGTCGAGTGTCGGCTGAAGAGGTGATCTTTGATGCACTGTCCCTCTCCCAACCGATGAGTCAAGGTTGTGAGCGATGTCAAGGGAACCTTCATCTCTTGGCGGTGAAGCTTGTAGATGTCTCTACTCCTCATCAAGCTTCACCCTCATCAAGCTCCACCCCCTCCTCAAGCTCCACCCCTCCTCAAGCTCCACCCCTCCTCAAGTTCCATCCCCTACCGCTAACTTGACGGCCAAGGAAAAAATAAAAGATTTGGTAGCCAAAAATGGTTTAAAGATAAATCGTGGTCTCGTCAATGAAGTAGTAGGCCTCCCTCATCCTCAACCGCTTTTAGTTGATAATGAAGATGTAGAGTCCATGCCGCTTCTGGAGCTGAGGTTACTAGTGCATGTGTTCAACTATTTATGAAGTAAGTATCTTCTTCCTTGATTACATAATTGAAATGCACCGTTTAGACACACATATATACATATATACTAATTCCCTCATCGATGTCATTCTTGTAGGTGCATGCACGAGAAACTGGTTCAAGAGGCGAATTTCGGATTTTGGATTCTTGTGCCCAGTGTATGCAAGCACAACACTACCTCTGGAATTGAGACAGAGTACATATCAAATAGGTTATGTAAAGTGCAAAGAAAGGTGTACTTGTTTCCACACTGGCTCTGCATACATATATACTTGTCTCGCAATTCACTTAATATAATTATGCTACATATATATATATCACCGAGTACTTTAATGTTTGTGAATTTTCAGCAACCACCGGCGCTTGGTCGTCATGAACATGGAGTTCCATTATGTTATCTTCTTATGCTCCACTCACGCCGATCCATCGACTACGTTGAAGCCGATGATCACCAAGTAAGAATGTCATTTTGATTGTCTTGTCGAAATCTCTTTGTGAATTTTCGGTGAACATTACGATAAATTTCTGATTTTGATGATAGTGCCATGAAGACCTTCCGTGTTGAGGTAAAAAAGCGTGGTGCTCACTCACGATCCTAAATGGCACAAAATTAAGGTTAGTACATAATTGGACATGACATAATTGCCTTCTCAAGTTGGTCGATAAGCTATATATGCTCTTATATATATTTATTGTTATTTTTAGACCCGTCGGCAACCGAACGATCGAACTTATGTGGCCCGTACGTCATGAAACACTTATATGATATTGTGACGGAGGAAACACTAAAGTCACTTTAAGGGTAAGATGTTATGGCTGAATTCGATCCACGATGGCTTAATGTTACATATGAAATATGCACATAATATGTTAATTACATTTCGTCTTTGATGTTACGTAGGTTTGCCCGTGAAGAGCCATTTGATGATGATGAAATCGAGCACATACGCGAGGTTTTTTGTGAATATCTCGTATAAACTAGTCTTAGAAAATCCAAGTCAAGACAATAATTAATGTCCTAAATTAATTCATTTGTAAATAATATATGATGTTTGTAGCAACAATAGCCTTCAGTACATTTGTTTATTTTTTCGACTAGCTAATTAATTCATTTGTAAATATAGCAATGTAATTCAATAATAAATTTGTTTATTTTTCGAACAATTTGTGTGTGTCCATTTTGGGTTTCGAATGAATGGGATGGTGGATAAAGCTATTTAGTGCTTGAAATTTGAGGTACGGGATGTTGAAAATGAGCCGAGATGAGGCTCAAAAGTATTCGCGACTTTTAGGACCGTATATTTTTTAAAAGTGCGGTCCTAAAGGTCTTCGTCCATTTTAAGACCGTATATTTAACAAATATCCGGTCCTAAAAGTCTTCGTCTAATTCTAAAAATTTGGGTAGAGACTTTTAGGACCGTATATTTGTTAAAAGTACGGTCCTAAAGGTCTTCGTCCATTTTAAGACCGTATATTTAACAAATATCCGGTCCTAAAAGTCTTCGTCTAATTCTAAAAATTTGGGTAGAGACTTTTAGGACCGTATATTTGTTAAAAGTACGGTCCTAAAAGTATAGAAAATATACGGCTAAATTATTAGGACCGTTTATTTGTTAGTAGTCGTCTTAAAAGTCTTCATTTTATTTAATAGATTGCCGAAACCTTTAGGACCGTATATTTGTTAGTTGTCCGCTCCTAACTTTAAATTTTAAAATAAGGCTTAATTTTTAGGACCGAGGATTTATTAAACGTCCGGTCCTAATATTCTTCATTTAAATAGAGTTGGTGACTCGATTTTTAGACATATCGTTAGGGTTCAAGGCAACCATGTTTGGCGTTCTTCTCAAGTTTTGTGCTTCGTTGTTCTCGTTTCAACTTTTCGGATGTGAAGAACGTCATCGGTGTCCCTTTTCTTTTGTCGGAAAAGAAAGAAGATAACGAAAACGACACCGAAAATTTTCATCACATCCGGAAAAGTTGAGGGGAAGACAACGATGGTCCAAACTTGAGAATAGTCGTCACTCGTTTGTTTTTATTCGAAAAAAGGTAAATAATGTTTTTGTTTTGTTTTGTATGGTCGCAACCGTTAACTTTATTCTCGCAAATTTTTAAGATTGATCACCACGAATAGGACAATGTTTTGTTTGTTCTTGTTGTCGGAGAAAAAGAACATAAAGTTAAAGACAAACAAGGAAGGCGATTGGGAAAAAAAATTTTATTTAATAATTTTTTTTTCGCTTTTCGCGCCTCGTGAGCAGCAAAAAAAAAAAAAAACTTAAAATTTCTAATCCTCCCCATCGTTGTCGGAGGAGGGAAGGGTCGGAGACGTCGTCATCGAGATATGGTACTCAACGTCATTGGCGTCGAGTACCGCGTCCGGCTTGTTGTTGACGGCGTGATAGACACGAAAAGTTGGCCCAAGCGCTCGGTCTATATGAGCGACGCGGCTATCGTGCTGCAGCATTTGTTGGAAGTTCGGTTCGGAGGCAACGGAGGAGGATATGGAGGTGCCTCTCGCCCAGCACGAGGACCTCGTCGTGGTGGAGGAGCCATTACGGTGGAGGTTGTAGGAGGAGATGGAGATGAATGTGAAGAAAGTAAAGTAACAACGGGTTTAAATAGAGAACCCATCCTGAAGAATGTGAAACGCCGGAAACATTAACGAGGAGACGCATATTTGCTCAGAATACGAGGAGACGCCTAGTTGGGAAGTTTATGTGGAAGCCGAAGAGACTCGAATTCATTTCAACAATGGGGAAGGACTCTTGAAAAGAATGAACTTTCATTTCAACAATGAGTTTTAGGACCGGATATTTGATAAAAGGACGGTCTTAAAAGTAATTGAATTAAAAATTAGTTTTAGGACCGGATACCAAGTAATATATCGGTCTTAAATGAGTTTTAGGACCGGATATTTGATAAAAGGACGGTCTTAAAAGTAATTGAATTAAAATTAGGACCGGATATAAGATAAAAGTCCGGTCTTAAAAGTTTGTATAAAAGTAAATTGACGAATTCATCATCGACGTTTATCTCTCCTGCCATCTGTCTTTATATACTCCACACACTACCTCCTCTTTGTCCTTGTTAACTCCTCACTTCCTAGCTCTCTGCCCCAACTTCTCAAAATCCTCAAACCATGGTTAGATACAAGCAAGCTGCTCGTAGGGGTGCATACACGCCTCACTCTCGTGCCATGGCTAGATCATTATATGGTGCGCCTCCTCTGTTATTTCTTCGGATGATGAAGAGATTGCTCATGCCGCACCCCCTCGATCCTTCCGCCGATCCTTTTCTTGCCGAGTTCAACCGTCATCTTGAAGGCGGCCATGCGGATGTTCGTAATCCCCTCTCCAACTGTTGGCCCCAGCGCGCCTACCTCCGACCCCTCTCCGCCTCCCGTAATGATCCATTCATATTGCGGGTGGAGAGAATAAGACAACAACTTGCTGATCTCCGTGGAAATTAATGCTCTTCACGCCGAAATCGCCGAGGTTGTTCATCTGATTCTTGTGGATGATAATATTCAGCTTGTTTTTCATTTGTGTTTTTGTTGTTGTGTATATATTCAAGTAATGTAAGAAACATTAAGAACACTTGTATGAATTTTTTGGCTCTTCTCCAAGTAATTCATTAAAGAAACTTATTCTCCAATTTTGCTTTATTTTTTGTCCAAAAAATATCATTTATTTTATTGATTTAATATACCAATCACGAAGGCCATTAAGACCGGACATTTTATTTTATAAGTAACGGATCTAAAGATAATTTGAATTTTAGGACCGGATGTTTTATAAACCTCCGGTCCTTAAAACTTAAAAATCTAATAAAATTTTAGGACCGGATAATTTTAAAACTCCGGTCTTAAAATGTTAGTTGTATCTTTAGGACCGGACATTTAATTAATAACCGGTATTAATAAAATCCAAAAAGCTAAATAAGGTATCTTTGTCGCGCGGAAAAATTAAATTTCCCTCTCGAACTCTTGTCGCGCCGAAAGTGAATACTCGTGTTCCGACTCGAAATTTCCCTCTCGCCTTCGTCGTTGCTTCGCGTACCTTTCTCGACAATCACTCTCTGGTTCCTTAGCTAAACGTCTATAGACGAAGCTGTAAGAGATGTTTCGGTTAAAACTTTATTACTTTCCACTTATCGTTCTTGGTTTTTCATGGGTTTAACGAAATCGGTGTAATGTTGTTATGGGTATTCTCGTTGTTAACGAATATTGTTTTTGAAGATTATATTTGCACTTTAGACCTACCCAACTGACCAACAAGTGTTTTTAGGTTACTCTTCTTTGTCTTGTCTCGCAACATCAACGTTCGTGAGCGGAGAAGTAAGACGACTCGGCAAACGCATATGCTACGAGTTAGTCCACAAGACCTTCATCCCTGCATTTAATTTCCTCGTCTTGCATTTATTTTGGTTCTTCGATTCACTGTGATGCATTTATGACCAAAAGTAATTCTTAATTCGTCTAAATAATATATAGGAATTCTACTATGGATCACGATTGGATAGATGCTTTACGACGAGTATTGAATATCGAGAATGGGGTTAGGGAATTTATAGAATTTGCTAAAAAAATGCCCATGATGATGGGGAAGTATTATTGCCCTTGTGTAAAATGTTTGAATGAGTGTCGACTATGTCCCGAAGTTATACGCACACATTTAATTTGTCACGGATTTTGTAAGACTTATACGGTATGGGTATGGCATGGTGAACAAGTGCCATCAAGTGGGAAACAACATGGGGAAGTGGCCTTTGATGATAATGACACGGATATGGATGATCGCATAGAGGACATTATCCGTGATGTAGGAGAAGAGGCTTTTGAGCGATCACATGCATATGGTAATATGTGCAGTGATGCAGAGACACCGCTATACCGTGGCTGTAAAAAATACCAATTGTTGAACGTTTGTATTGAAATTGGTAAGCTTGAAGGCACGTCATGGATGGAGCGACAAGAGTTTTGAGAATTGCTTGAGGCTTTGAAGGACATGCTTCGGATGATAACGTGTTGCCGCATCGCTACTATGATGCTAAGAAGATACTTTGTCCACTGGGGATGGAGTACAAAAAGATCCATGCATGCCCGAATGATTGTGTATTATATAGAAAAGAGTTTGAAGAGAAGCGAGTTGTCCGATGTGTGAAACCCCACGGTACAAGTCGGATAAGGGGCTGCAAAAGTGTTGTGGTATCTTCCAATCATACCAAGGTTCAAGCGGTTGTTTGCGAATGAAAATGATGCAAAAAATCGAGGTGGCATGCGAGATGAGAGGATTTCGGATGGACGGCTTCGACATCCGGCGATTCTTCTCAATGGAAGAAGATCGATCAATTATTTCCGAACTTCGGCGAAGAACCTAGGAACCTCGGGCTTGCCCTTAGCACGGATGGAATGAATCCCTATGGAAGCCTTAGCAGCATACATAGCTCATGGCCCGTAGTCACGATTGTTTACAACTTATCTCCTATGTTATGCATGAAACGAAAGTACATCATCTTTGTCTATGTTGATTTTAGGACCAAAACAACCGGAAATGACATAGATGTTTACCTAGAGCCCTTGATCGAAGACTTGAAGGAGTTGTGGGAAGAAGGTGTCGATGTTTTTGACTCTTTCAAGAAGGAGGTCTTTAGAATGAGAGCCATGATATTTTGTACTATAAACGACTTCCCAAAGATATGGGAACTTGTCGTATAGTGTAAAAGGCCATAAAGCATGTCGGTTTGTGAAGAAGGCACATGCTACCATCAACTTCAACATGGAAGAAAGACGGTGTATCTTGGACATAGGAGATTTCTTAGACGGGGCCACCCATATCGTCGATTAAAGAAGGCCTTTTTTGATGGCCAAGAGTATGAAGAAGCTCCGGTGGCATTGGTGGGAGCAAGTGTATGAAAAGGTTAAAAATATCGGTGTCATCTTCGGTAAGCTTTGGAAAGAGTAGAAAAGAAACAAATATATGGAAGAAGAGATCTGTATTCTTTGATCTTCCCTATTGGCGCAATCTTGATGTGAGACAACGTATTGATGTCATGCATGTGGAGAAGAACGTATGTGATAGTATTGTGGGCACGCTTCTCAACATACAAGGTAGTTCGAAGGATGGTGTGAAGGCAAGATTGGATTTGCAAGCAATGGGAATACGCGAAGACTTGCATCCAAGGCCATATGGGAAGAGAACTTATTGTCCCCGGCTTCTCATACTTTGTCTAAGGATGAGAAACGAAGCTTTGTGAGTGTTTACATGGCACAAAAGTTCCCTCGGGTATTCTTCAAATTTTAAGAGGCTTGTCTCGATGAAGGACTTGAAATTAGTAGGCCAAAAGTCTCATGACTGTCATGTCTTGATGCAACAGCTACTCCCAAGTAGCTATTCGAGATCGCCGAATATGATCTTGGTCGTTTTGACTAGACTTTGTTTCTTCTTCAATGCGGTTTGTAGTAAAGTTTTCAAGATTGAAAAGTTGGATGAATTGGAGAATGAAGGATATCTTATCTTGTGCCACCTTGAAAAGCTTTTTGTTCCTTCATTTTTTGACATCATGGTTCATCTCATTGTTCATCTAGTGAGGAAGATAAAGTTGTGCGGCCCTATCCATTTACGGTGGATGTACCCTATTGAAAGATCTATGAAATTCCTAAAAGGGTATGTGAAGAACGCGCGTACGGCGAAGCATCAATTGTTCGAAATATGTTTGAAGAGGCCATGGAATTTTGTCAAAATTATTTGGCCAAAGTAAGACATATTGGGCTTCCAAAACGTCGACATCTTTGAAGGGGGTAGACGTGGGGCTTCGGTAAAGAGTGTGGATCGTGATGAATTGTCACAAGTCCACTTATACATCTTGAATAATGTTGATGAAGTTCAAGCCGGCATATCTGCACATAAAGAGGCCGTAAGGAAAGAGAACCATCGAATGACCGAACAAAGGTTGATTAGGGAGCATAACAGAACTTTTGCAAATGGTTCAAACAAAAGGTCGAGGGATCTCGAATGTGTTTACGAGACAATGAAATGGTTAGCACGTGGTCCCGAGTTTGATGTCATAAGTTGGAATTCGTATGTGATCAATGGTTATACATTTTACACGAAGTCCCTAGATGATAGGAGCACAGTCGAGCAGCTGGTGTTATGTTAGAGGCCGAATCTATGCACTTCTCCGATTCGAAAGACAAGAGGCCTAAATTGGCGGTCATGCCATATTATGGGGTTATTGAAGAGATTTGGGAGGTGGACTATGTCAAAGTTAGATTTCCCATCTTCAAATGCAAGTGGGTTAATGTCAATAATGGTGTTCGAGATCGATCGACTAGGATTCACTTTAGTCGATGTCAATAGTAGAAGTTTTGGAGATGAACCTTTTATTATGGCGAGATCATGCAAAACAAGTGTTCTATATCACCGATCAAGAAAATAAAATGTGGTCTCGTAGCTCTCCAAGGAAAGAGGGTCATTGATATTGATGAGGAAAGTCATTCAAATTATGGTGATCTTCCGAGAGTACTCCTTTACAAGGGGTCTACCTAGGACATGAACGAAGAAGATGAAGCGGATAATGAACCCGGCATAAGAAATGATCATCAAGAAGGGATATGGGAGGATATCACTTTATAAAAGTGTCAATTCATAAGGTAATTAATATTCATATGCGTATTCTTAGAAAACTTTAAGGTTTTAACAATTATTATATCTTTGTCTATGTTCTTAATTAAACAATGTCATCATTGAATATGAATTTGTTCTTGTTTTGTTTTTGTGGCGAGATCCGTTTCAAAGGGGCATGTTATAAAGAGGATGCATGTTACGTTGTTGGGTGGGAATCAAATGAAGGCATGGTGAATAATATATTGGACTACATTTGTATGTTGAATTACGTCTTGCATGTATTGTAACTCATTGCCTTTGTAATTAGTTATATGTTAGCTTATTGTATAAATTACTTTAGTTGTTTTAGACTTAATTAAGAGGCCATATAACTCATGGTGGATAATATTTGTATTCTTTTTCCCAATTCAATTTATTCATGTTCATAGCTTGTAGCTTAAAGTATATCGATTTTTATGTCTTTTTTTGGATGGTGGATTTGTGTATATATATTGATCAGGAAGAACAGAACAGGGAAAAAATACGGGAAAATTTAGACCGCAAATAAAAAATACGCTCTTAAATGTTCAAATATTAAGACCGGATGTATATATAACACCGCTCTTAAAGGTGTTAAGCCGGTCTTAAAAGTTGGTCTTTTAAGACCGGTCCATTGAAAAAATCGGTTTTGAAAGTCGAGTCTTTTAAGACCGGGTAATTGAAAAAAGTCGGTCTTAGAGTCCTCTATCTTTAGGACCGGATTGATATTTGTCCGGTCTTAATATTTGGATCTTTTAAGAGCGGTCGATATTTATTTAGTACGACTTTTAAGACCGAAGGTTTAAAATGTCCGGTCTTAAAGAAAATCTTTAAGACCGTGTAAAAGTCCGGTCTTAAAGGTCGACTTTTAATACCGCCTGGAACAAGACTGCTCGCGGGTCCGGTCCTAATGTACCTTTTTTGTCCGGTCTTAAAAGCCTTTTTTCCACTAGTGTAGTGATCGTACGTACATACCATAATAACTCAAATCGCTCATTTAATTCAGTTTTTGATAAACCAATCTTGACTCTGACTCGTTAATTTGTATTGTCACTTAATTGGACTAACTCTCCTAGTTAATTAGAACTCAATAAGGGAAAACAATCTAGTTTGTACCCTGATTTTGTATTATTAAACATATTTGATAGCCTAACAACAATGGTTATCAATATGTTTATCATATTATCTATCAATCATGAATAATGAATAATGGTGGTGGTGTTAGACTTCGATCTTCTTCTTCTTTTTTTCATGCAATCAAAGTAAACACATTCACACACACACATAAAACCATATTAACGGTTAGTTGTTCTAGGGACAGCAACCTTGTCACCCTTAGATAAACCTAATTGAAATATGAATCAGGTACTTACCAATGCAACTGGGATGCCAACATAGTCGTTCCCGTGGCACGCATTGCGGACTTTGACTTTTTGGGCTGAAATCGCAGAAAGTGTCATTTGCACATTTAAGATCAGCACAAAGTCGTGGCAACCATGAAAGCTCAAATCCAGAGGAAAGCAGTGTGTGGGTATCAGTGTAGGAGTTGATTCCACCAGGCACCAATGATTTCCAATCTGGGGCTATGAGGGTCACCAATTTCAGACGGCACTGAGGTTTAAACTGGTGAACTAGCAAGTCTCCAGCCACAGCATAAAGATGGCCTCCTCCTTTGGATTCCCAATTCACACAGGGAGCCGTATCCACATACGCTGTGTCGTCCCTCACTGGATTGCTGCAGTTCAGGTACGCCACCTGCTTGATTAAATCTATATAATCTGTTCTATAGTTGTTTTGAATCTGAATGTTGTAGGGATTACTGCTATCTTCATAATACGAGTTAGAGAAGAAATTGGATGGGGATAAGGAATAGAGAGGGAGGGAGGAGCAATTGCCCTTCTGAATTCCTGCATCTACGAGTCTGATTGTGTAGGTGCTGTAGTTTATTCCCACCACTCGGTATGTTCCTAGCACCTCATCTCTTCCTATCACCCGGTATCTTCCCCAATACTGTCGTTGACTAGAATCATGTAAATGAAGGAGAGTGATGTTGTTTTCACAGGCTAGCTCGTGTCTATGATGGCCACAGTAGGGTGGGTCATCTCGTAGTCGGAATGGATATGAGATGTTTGTGATAATGCCGCAACTAGAAGTACAGGATTTATTGGCATGTTCAGAACTCAGAACTCCTTCCGTTAGAAGCAGAGACAGCCACAACACTGAACACCAACACCATAACCCTTTCTCTGTTTCCATCTCTGAAAATAATAGATAGCTGCTGCACTTATGAATGTTTAGCTTCTTGCTTCCATCGAAGCTTTTTCTTCTCAACTCCATCCCATCCTTCTTATATATAATTTATATGATTAAGCTTTCTTGTTCTTTTGTCTCACCTATTTTTGACCCTTTTCTTAAAAATAAAAAAGATTTTTAATTTCCACCGACGAATATTTTATTTTTTTTTTTATCGGTAAGTTCTTAAAAAATTGGTGACAAAAACTTTAAAAACAAAATCTAGGTTATTTATCTGTATTTTTTCAAAAAATCTGGGTTAATCCAAAACTGTTATAGTAAACTATAATGTCTTTTTCTTTGGATGCCTCCCTTCCATGCATCTTCCTTCATGGGCCGGCAGCTTTATTATTTATTACGCAAATTTCATCTTTTTCCTTCCCTAATTTGAATTAAGTTTTTGCTTTGACTTTTCTTCCTGACTGGTCCACAATCACAAGGCCAAAGTGCATCACCCCACTTCCCTTCCCCTGCTTTCATTTTGAATGAGACATGTGACGCGTCTCCTAACACTTACTTCACTGAACACCAACACCATAACCCTTTCACTGTTTTCATCTCTGACAATAATAGATAGCTGCTGCACTTATGAATGCTTAGCTTCTTGCTTCCATCGAAGCCTTTCCTTCTCAACTCCATCCCATCCTTCTTATATTTATATATATAGAGAGAGATATCTAGAAATCTCGATCCAAGTTTCAGACTTTTTTTTCTAAAAAAAAAACAATTCCTTTGTTTACAATGTTTTGGTATGGCAGATTTTTGTTGTTGGTGATACTTCTGAAACACGGGAATGGTGAGAACCAGCAGGTGCCTCATGATCAAACTCGTCCATTCCGTCTTTATAATGAATCCACCACATTAATGGTTGACTTTCCCTCTATTCCTGCTCTTCAAGGAGTATCTCTCTATGTCTCTTACATAAACTATAAATCCCACATCTTAGTCGCAGAGGATCTAGAAAGTTGTCTTCCCAGACTCTTTCTACAACGCCATCTCTACAATTCATCCAATATTCATCCTTTAGAGTTTGATAGTTATGGCAATATGACCGAAATTTTTACTTACTTCAATTGTTCTTCGGCTTGGTCAAGATATGATGAGTCCAAAAACTGCCCGATTATTGCTCTTGGCTCCAATGATAGCGTCCTCTCCAGGGACCTAGTTTCCTGCAGCATGATATCACGGTTACCATCGCCAATAGCCGCATACAATCTTCAGTACGAGAACCAGTTAAGACTCAAATGGCCGTTCCAACCAGAAGTTGAAAAGCACAAAACCAGCAAGATGCTCAGAATTCTTTTATCAACTACAGGTGAGACGATAATAGGCTTTGCCTTTTCCCTTTTTTTTATTCATCAGGTTGCTTGGATTGACATTGAATGTGCATTTGTTGTGCTCCTATAACTCCAGGTTCTAGTGTTCTCGTTTTGCTGTTGGTTGTGTGCTTATACATATGCCGCTACTTCAAGAAGAAAGGAGATGATCAAGTGAGACTTGAAAAGTTTTTGGCGGATTACGAGGCAGTTAAACCTACCAGATTCTCTTATGCAGATATCAAAAGAATCACAGGCCAATTTAAGGACAAATTAGGTGAAGGTGCGCATGGAACTGTGTTCAAAGGTAAGCTATCTTCTGAAATTGAAGTGGCTGTCAAAGTGCTCAATAATTCAGATCATGATGGAAAAGACTTCATTAATGAAATGGGCACGATGGGCAAAATTCATCACATCAATGTTGTTCGTTTGTTGGGTTTTTGTGCTGATGGTTGTCACCGAGCTCTTGTTTATGATTTTTTCCCTAATGGTTCCCTCCAAAAGTTCATATCGTCCCCTGACAACAAGGAAAGTTTCATGGGATGGTCGAAACTCCAACAAATTGCTCTTGACATAGCTAGAGGGATTGAATATCTTCACCAAGGTTGTGATTATAGAATTCTTCATTTCGATATCAATCCTCGCAATGTGTTATTAGACAACAATTTTACTCCCAAAATTTCTGATTTTGGTTTAGCAAAATTGTGTTCTAAAAATCAAAGTATAGTGTCAATGACAGTAGCAAGAGGAACCTTAGGATATATTGCACCTGAAGTTTTTTCTCGAAATTTTGGAAATGTGTCATACAAATCAGATATTTATAGTTATGGAATGCTACTTCTGGAAATGGTCGGTGGAAGGAAAAATGTTGATACAAATAAAGAAACTTTTCAAGTTCTGTATCCAGAATGGATCCATAATTTGATTGAAGGAAGAGACATAAGTATTTATATAGAAGATGAAGTTGACATTAAAATTGCTAAAAAACTAGCAATTGTAGGACTTTGGTGCATTCAGTGGCATTCAATAAATCGTCCATCCATGAAATCATTGATACAAATGTTGGAAGGAGAAGTAGATAAATTGAAGGTGCCTCTCAATCCATTTGATTTTACTGCCTCAACCAGTTCAAGTATTATTGTTCCTGCAAAACATTTGAATTTAGGGTTGGATGTGATTCCTGAATTAGAGTAAGTATATATGTTATGGCTTGCCAATATATAGCTTTTACATTTATTGAGAATATTTTGTAAGATCCACGAATCTTTTTATTATCATCATGATTGTAACAATTTAAGCCTTCTTTTTTATGTTGTAATATTTTAGTACTTATTAGACAACATTGTGAAATATAGTGGACGATAGAATGTGTTTTTCGGAAGATTATAAATCAAATGTAGTACTCCCTCCGGTCTTAATTATAAGACAACATTTGAGAGTTAGTTTTGGTCCTAATTATAAGACAACATTCTAATAATTGTCAATTTTTTCCTAAAATACCCTTATTTTATTCTCTCTAGTGTGTTTGATTTTTTGTGAGTATATGTATGTGGACGCGTATACTCTTCCAGTCAACGAAACTTTTAGATATATATGTGTGTGTATGTGTGTGTCTATGTATGTATATATGTGTGTGTCTACACACAAATATCTATAGACTTTATAGACACACACATATATATATGTGTGTCTACATATATGTATGTATGTATATATGTTTATGTCTACACACATATATTTTGTGTGTGTGTGTGCACACATATATGTATACATATATGTATGTATGTATGTATGTATGTATATGTGTGTGTGTGTCTACACACATATATTTTGTGTGTGTGTGTATGTGCACACAGGGGCGGACCTAGAAAATTATAGAAGGGGGCACAATTTTGCCCCCGAAATTTTTTTTTTAATGAAAAGTTTTAAATGTATTAAGAAAATAAAAGAATATAAACAAGAAAAGAAAAGAATATCAAAAAAATATTCATGAAACCAATTGAATACTGATAATGTAATAAAATAGGTAATTATTTTACAAACTTGTCATGTAGAAAAGTAAGGCTAAGTGCTGTTAGAAATGCACCTACATAAATTACAATGAAGGGTGGGCACTCAATAAGTTCAAGTACATATATTTTAACAACAAAAGTATATTACAATAAAAATAATTACAATGTTATCCTTCTAGGCCTTATTTTTTGGAATTTCATCATAATTATCTTATTATCAATGCTATAAAATACATCTTTTTCAATATAAGGCACTAAACAATTAAACTATTTATCTTCATCCGATTACGAAGTGCAGTCTTCATGTATTAAGGGTGGACACTTAATTTAAGGGTGAACAATCATTCAAACATTTTTTTTTTAAATCTCCAAACTCCAAGGGGGGGCACTTGCCCCCCAAGTCCAATAGGTAGATCCGCCCTTGTGTGCACATATATATGTGTGTGTCTACATATATGTATGTATGTATATGTGTGTGTGTGTGCCTATACACAAATATATATGTGTGTGTGCGCGCACACAAATATATATAGACACACACACACATATATATGTGGGTGTGTGTGTACATATATGTATATTTGTGTGTGTCGGTCAATATATGTATGTGTACAAATATAAACACACACACACATATATACATGTATATCTTTGTGTGTGTGTTTATATGTGTGTGGGGGTGTGTGTGCCTATATGTGTCTGTCGATATATGTACACACATACACACACATATATATATATATATGTGTGTGTGTGTATCTATATGTATACACATATATATGTATATATAGTAAGATCATTATTTCAATTAGATAGCATGTGGAAAAAAAAAATAGGTTGGAGAGACATGTGGTAGGAGCTATTGATTTACTTTCATTTAGGTAATTTTAAATTTATATAAGGACATTTTAGGAAAATAAGTAAAATTAACTAATTTAACTTCTTTCCTTAATCTCCCCAAAATCGGTTAAATATGTCTTATAATTAGGACTGGAGGAGTACTATATTAGTATGGCATTTGTGCTATCTAATAAATAACTTGTCATAAAGTTTAGTGATTTGAGGAAAAATGTAACATCCCATTTTCTAAAGCGGAATTTTTTTTTTTTTTTTTTTTTGCAATCAATCAGAGATGAGCAATGGAGCGTAAAATAACTGATCATAATATAACATGAACCATAGTGTAATAAAGTATTGATTACAGTAATCCTAAGGTTCGGAAAGTAATCGACAGAAAGGAAAAGAAAGCGATAAGATAAAGATGACTTCTTCCGCAAGTCACTCCTGCTTCTTTCCCCGGACATCAATTTGCGGTCCTCCAGACCCTGAAGCTATAGCTGAGATTCAATTCACCGCATTGAATCTCGTGTATGATTAACCTTATGCTCAAATAAAACAGTATATAGACAACGAGATATTCATGACATAACGGCAACATCTCATCGAAGTGTGACACGGACGAAACATAAGCATGAAGCAAATATGTAAGGTCCTACACAACAACATTGTGACACGAGACAAGACATAAGCATAAAGCAGTACGTAAAGTCCTACACAAATATAGCCTGCACATTAACCTGTGCCACGAACACGTGTCCTCAGCGCTAGGAAAACTCAAAGCGGTATTATCATGTCTTATAACCCGTACAAGGCTGTATGTAAAGCGGCGACCCTAAGCAGAGCCCCGATATATGAACGTATCTATGACACATATGTATATGAGAGCTATAGGATTAGTGTTACAGTACGCGTCCGTACCTTCGTTTGATGTACGTAGTTGTTTCTGGCGGAAACTGTACTTTCTGACAGAAAACAGCGGTTTGTCCGCAATGCGGCACGTTGGACAACAGAACGGCAACAAATTAGGATTTCGGATATCCTATGAGAATAATGTCACTTCCATTAGTAATTTGACATTATAAGCGGCATTTTAGGTAAAAATTACCATTTTGCCCTATACCCCTACTTGGCGGAATTTCGCCGGCGCTTCACTACGTAGGCTATTTTCTTCCCAAAATTTCGCGAACTTCGACGCATTTATGATTTTCGAAAATAAAGACTAAAATAGCCCTCCCATATGATACCCAATCATACTCAAAATTTAAAGGCTATTACTACCCCTAACATTTAAAAGAGCTATAAAAACTACAACTTTTCGCGACTCGATCCCTACTATGTTTACACCTCTGCATATTTTTTCAACGCAAACAAGGCTCTAAAACATTTGTAGGAATCTTGTCACCTACTTTCTAAATCTAACTAACAATTCTACTAACTACTAAACTAAAAACTAAAGACCGAAAGACTTACCCGTTGAAGACTTTAGGACAATTCTCTGAGGCTTATTGCACAATTCCCCAGAGCTCCTTTCTCTTCTTTCTCAACCAAAAATTTCGGCCAAGAGAAGGAAGAAAAGGTGTGAGAATTATGAAGGAGGGGGGGTATTTATAGGAAAAAAACAAGGGCCTTGTTTGGCAATTTGGGTTATAAAAAACCCATCTTCCCCGATCGGTACCCGATTTGCGTGATTTCGGAGAATTCACAAAATTATGGATTTACAACTTTGAAGACAAGTTCTCACTTAGTAGAAATGTCCAAGTTAACCTAAATTTTGATTCCATATAGGTCTCCAACAGTCCAGTTGAAGTTCCTCGAAAAACGTGTCCGAACGCGTCCGGTGTCGGAATTCGTTTTCGGAGATATCAATCTCTTCGAAATAATTCACCGATTCCAAATATGTCAAAATAAATTCAAACTCATGCCTAGATGTTGAGTTAGAATTTATTTTCCTTATATCCAAAAATATACCTATATGCATTTTTCCCTATTTTGTTTTATTAGGAAATGCACAACGACTTGAATTTTCTCCGGAAGAGTATAACGAAGACAAAATTCCACGATCATTATTTTTCCCGACTTTGGAAATCCCATTCCTAGATCTCTAGATAGGATCCGTTTCCTATTTATTCCATTACTATTCACTACAATTAATTATATTATAAAATAATATAACTCTAATTAATTATATAATATAATAATAATACAAACTTACCAACTAAGTTATCCATTTTTTTTAATCTTTCTGGCAAGTGTTTAACTATGTTACCACGAACGGTTTGGTGTCGAAGGCAAGGCTAGTCTACGTGGGTGTGCCAATCAGTCACTGCTAACCCGGTGAGGCCCCCATGGTAGACACTTACCTGGCCAATCTGTTCGGATAACGGAGTTAGGTTCTTAAGCCTTTTGACTTTGAGCACTTTTTGAAAATGAGTGCGATACGACCACAGTGTAATATGTAGTGATAACGAAAAGAAAATTCGTATACCTCTATCCCGTAATAATGAGACGTAACGCTCGTAGATCCGTAATTCCGAGAGACGGCGGGACGAAGACGAAATCCTGATATTTCTGATGACCCCAAACCGAAATATGATTGTGACCCAATATGCTACCCGGAGTCATTGACTAGAATGCCTTTAGAGCGGAGAAACCCGTTGGCTCGGATCATTCATCGATGACAACAACGTGGGGATATACGAAATAACCACTTGGTCATAAACTAGTGGGTGATGTAATATACGTTAGTATGTACATTACATCTAATATGAAAACATATATATGTTTTGATGCCATGTGTTGTGTTATTTTCGACACTTGTCAGTTATTTGATATAAAGGAAAAGTTAAAACATGGCCATCATAAGAGGTGCCGGTGCACCAAGAGGTAGGGGCCGAGGCGGAGGCCGAGGTCGAGCGGAGGCGGGCAGCCTCAAAGGGACGTAATACCCGAGCAAATGCTATACCAAACCAGTAGGAGCAGAACGAAGTACAAGAAGCGAGGAGAACTCTCCAAGAGCGAGAGGCTCTCATTGATGCTCTGTTAGCAAGACAACATCAACGGGATGAGGAAGCCCAAAGACAATTGGACGCACGTCAACACGAAGAGGAAGAGCATAACAATGAAGAAGAGGAAGAGGAGGAGGACAATGACAATCAAAGTGAGGAAGACCATGAGGAAAATCTTTGAGGAATCGATAGATCACAATCACCTCCACGACGAGGAAGAAAGGAGAAGAATACCCGGTATTGGGTTAATCGGTTTGTAGTTTGAAGCCGCCAACTTTTCGAGGAAAGCTGGATTTGGCGAGGATTGGTGAAGAGACTAGAGAAGGTGTTCAAGGTGATAGGCGCCAGAGGATCGCAAAGCTCAACTAGCAATCTACCGGCTTGAAGGAGATGCGGACCGGCCGGTGGGAAGTCACAGCAGAAACCCTGCGGACCCAATACTATCCGTGACATGGGAGAAATTTCTAGAGAAATTTCATGACCAATACTTTCCTCCTTCGGTGCAAATGAATAAGGAGTCGGAACTTCTCCACATCCGACAGAGATATGAGGAATCTTTCGACGAGTACTATGCTCGATTCACTAATCTCTCCGATACTCCCCACACCGAGGAAGGGCAACGATGAAAGAAGTATGGTGAACATACTGATTGACGGGCTAAAATATGAAATCGGTGAAAGACTTATGTCCCAACGATTCCTGAATTTGACAAGCGCGGTGGAAACTTGTCGGATGACTGAGCGTAATCTGAAAGGATTCCGTAGATCCGAAACTTCAACAACAACAATAGTAATACGGGACGTGGTAGTTTTAGCAACGGAAACTCCTCACGAAAAGGAAGGTGCCTTGGGACAACTCCGGTGGTGGAAACAAGAGGCCAGTCAAAGCCGAACAACAAAACTATACCAAGTGGCGAGAATCTCAATCTTGTCCAAAGTGTAAGAAGTACCATCCAGAGTCAATTGCGATGAGAAAGCAGAATCATTACGGATGTCGAAGCCGGGACACATCACTTGGAATTGCCACGAGAAGGCTGCAGAGACAAGACTACGAACTCGGGACGAATCTTTGCGCTAACCAATATGGAGGTGGCGAATCCTCAGGAAAGGACCGAGATACTATCGAATAGTACAAGTCCATGTTGGTTGTGAACCGACTCGGGTGTTAGACCAATCGATTTCTTTTGATACTTGTACGGATCCTTTTGGGATGCATACTTATGTGGTAGCTACACCATTAGGTGTAAGCTTTTAGTTTGTAAAGCATGTTTTGAACCAAGTTGTGGGTTAATATAAATCTTCTTACTACTTCATAGCGTCAATAACATTCTCAATGGTGTTAAGCTAACAGTGATGTAGAAAGTAAGTAACAAGCGGATAGAGGCTCTGTTTAAGGTCACCGACTCGGATGGAAGCTCTGTCAGGGCACCGACTCGGATAGAGATTCTGTTAGGAATCACCGAGATACATTCACGGTTAGAGACTCTGTTCGGGGTTACCAATTATACATAGCGGATAGAGACATCGTTTAGGGTCACCAATTATACATCTTGCTCTACACTTAAGTTGCTCAACGGAATTGCTTGGAGCGAAATTTTCTAGACCAGGATATGATCAATCACATTTCATAGTTTGAACAAGACAAAAAGGAACGTTAGAGTCTTTTGGTGATTGTGATGATCGTATATCCTTCAAAGCCGGTGTCAATAAAGCACCTCAAGGGCGAATGTATAGTTTGCATTACGTGAGATCATTTCGTGAGATCATTTCGGGAGATCATCCAAGGATTCATTGGAAACAAACTAGTCGACCTTATTTCCAAATATGATTAGACTTCCATAACAATTTCCATATTTCTTAGTAATTCGACCGTGATCGTGTCGTTGAGTAGGAGGTATCTTGTGTTGCTATGGTGTATGGGCGCCATGGTGACATGTATGATATCTTGTGTTGTCATGGTGTATGGGCGCCATGGAGACATTTTGGTATTTGTGGTGTTGACCGCGGTGTATGGGCGCCTCGGGAGACACTATATATCAAAGTACAATATGACAAGATCTTTATGGTCAAACCAAAGCGAATTCTCGATCACCAGGAGGAGCAATGACAAATAAAGCGAAGATCGACGCGTATAGTCAGAGATCGGGATAGTACAAAGTTTAGTGGGTAGAATACAAATTTCGAGGACGAAATTTTGTTTAACGGGGGGAGAAATGTAATACCCGAAATTTGAATTAGGGAATTTAAGGGCCAAAGTGCCAAAATGACGAAAATGCCCTAAGGGACATAAATGACTTAGAAAAATTATGGAAAATACCCTTGTAAATTATAAAATAATGCATGAGGCATGGAAATTCTAATGTTAAAGCAAAAGTTTGAAGATAAATGAGTGTCTTAATTAAGAAAATTATCAACAAGTGATAATAAAGTAATTAAGTAATATTGAGCTAATTACTTAAGCCTGATTAATAAAAAAATATAATAAATAAATAAATAAAAAACGAAAATAAAAATGGGCAGAAAAAAAAAAAGAAAAAAAAATGGATAACTTAGTTGGTAAGTTTGTATTATTATTATATTATATAATTAATTAGAGTTATATTATTTTATAATATAATTAATTATACAAACTTACCAACTAAGTTATCCATTTTTTTTTCTTTTTTTTTTTCTGCCCATTTTTATTTTCGTTTTTTATTTATTTATTTATTATATTTATTTATTAATTATTTAATTAATTATTTAATTAATTAAATAATCATTTTCACATAATTTTTACAAAATTTTCCTATTGGTCCATTCTTGCATTTAGGCTTAAAAATACCTAAACTCATCCTTTTTCCTTCAAATTTTCCAATTAATTAACCAATATATTTATGCTAATTTTTAGCCATTTATCACTAATTTTTGAGCTTTACATAATTATTTCATAATTTTCTTTGCTCGAAGCTTAAGTAATTAGCTCAATATTACTTAATTACTTTATTATCACTTGTTGATAATTTTCTTAATTAAGACACTCCTTTATCTTCAAACTTTTGCTTTAACATTAGAATTTCCATGCCTCATGCATTATTTTATAATTTACAAGGGTATTTTCCATAATTTTTCTAAGTCATTTATGTCCCTTAGGGGCATTTTCGTCATTTTGGCACTTTGGCCCTTAAATTCCCTAATTCAAATTTCGGGGTATTACAAAAAACTCAAAAACTACAGTGGTATAATACACCCTTGTTTGAGTCTGCAGTTGCCTTGTTTTCATTCCTTCAAAACTCATTCTCCTTGTCCAAGTTCATACTAGTCCTTAATATAAAAGCTAGTTGGGTTAGATAATAGGTGGATTTAGGGGGGGCTAGGGGTGGCCCACGCCCCTCCTATTTTTTTAATAAGCTGCATGTAACATCCCAACTTTTCACAAGCAGTATAATTTTTTTTTTTTTCCAAAACATCATTTCAAATCATCAGAGTAGAGCAACAGAGCGATTGAGTAACTGATACTTGTATTTAGAATGCCGTAAGTCTGGCTATTTACAACATCGGTACAGTAACCGAGTATTTCAAAAGTAGATAATAACAAAAGGAAAGACTCCCGCCGGAACATCAAAAGGAAGTCTTCAGCCGGGTCTTCTACTCGGGCTGCTTGCCTCTCTCCTCGGTCCTCGGTCCTCCGGAGCTTGACGCTATGTTAAGAGCTGAGATCCGCACCGGATCTCAGGTAACAGTTAACCTCATACTTACATACACACAACATATGTACCACAAGTATTCATATCATTAACAGTATATAAGCACGCAACCTATGCAAATGTATCGCCTCTAGCATTCAGATGTATCGCCCATAGCATACAGATATATCGCCCATAGCATGCATATGTATCGCCCATAGCAAACACCAACATACCAACAGTACATAACATATAACAGAGCTATCAACTACCACATACAATACACATAGCAAATACATGCATACCATAAATATCAGAGTTAGTGTTACCGTACGCGAACGTACCTTCGTTGATGTTATTCTAGCACGTTTACGAAAACTGTACTTCGGACGGAAACGGAAACCAAAGACGTCGGACACCGGTTCGACAAGTAGGTCAAAACGTATTCAGGATATCCTATCAATATAACAACGTACTTGTTAAGGATCTATCATTACGACGAACATTTTTAGTCAAAATGACCATTTTACCTCGACCCCTAATTGGCGGAATTTCGCCAGCACTTCGTTACTTTGACTTTAATTTTCCAAAATTTCAACATAACTCTTACTCCAACATCATTTTCGAAATATAAATCAAATTAATTAATGATTTACATCATAACAGGCATTTTAGGTAAAAATTACCATTTTGCCCCTGATGCCCCTAATCGGCGGAATTTCGCCAGCTTCGCTATTTTAACTCTAATCTTCCAAAATTTTGCCAGAACTCTGACCCCATCATGATTTTCGAAATAATGACTAAAATACCCCTATCATATGATATCTAATCATACTTGGAAGATTAAAGACTAATATAGCATTTCTACTCTAACTATCGAAAGAACTACGAAAGCTTAAGTACCGAAAAACTTACCCAGAGCTTCGCAGCTTTCTCCAGAGCTGCTCTCTCTAAAAATTCTCTCTAACTTTCGAAATTCTCAAGAGAGAATGGTGTGAAATTTCCAAAGGATTGCTTGCCTATTTATAGAAAAATGCAAGGGTATTTTGGTCTTTTCACAACTCCTCCTTCTTGAATATTAACCACACAATTTAGGGTTTATATGTGGATGATTCTTGACCATACAAAGCTCAAAACGTCCAGCTGCCCATGATTCACCAACTTGTGTGACAAGTTGTGTATTCTAGAAGCACTTATACCCCGATCGGTACCGATTCGCATAATTTCGGAGAAATCTCAAAATTCTGGATTATACAATTCCAAGACAATTCATTCCTCATTAGAAATGTCTATTCTAATCTAAATTTTGATTTCACATCGGGTTCCAACGGTCCTGCTGAAATTTTACGGAAAAACGTGTCGGCTTCGAAACGAAATTCCGGAAGCTACCGCCTATGGACAAGAATGCACCGATTCCAAATATGTCCGAAAAACTCTCAACTCTTCCCCGCATGTCGCATCATGACCCCGAGATCCTTAACTTTCCACTTGGCTATCCGGCTTTTCTCGAATTTCCCTATTTCGTCTTATTAGGAAAAAGCACAATCGGCTTCAGATTAACTTCCGAAAAGCCTAACGGAAGATAAAAATCCACTGATCAATATTTTACCTTGACTTTGGAAATCCTATTCCTGGATCTCTAGATAGGATCCGTTTCCTATTTATTTTATTACTATTCACTATAATTAATTATATAATATAATATTGCAACTTGTAAATATAATATATCATGATACTTTCTTCAAAATTCTATCCACAATGACTCATATTTTTGGTCAATATTTCTGGTCTTTTTTTCCTTAATTTTCGTTTTTAATTATTATTTAATTAATTAATATTATATAAAATAATTATTTAATAATTATTTTATATATTTTTTTACAAAATTTCCCTACTGGCCCATACTTGTTTTTAGGCTTAAAATTACTCAAATTCATATATTTTCCTTCATACCTACCAATTAATTAGCAAATATGTTTTTACTAATTCTTGGCCAAAAACCACTAATTTTAGGGTTTTACATAATTATCTTTGAATTTCCTTCGCTTAAGCTTAAGTAATTAGCCAATAATTACCTAATTACTTTTTGATAATTTTCTTAATTAGAATGCCTCATTACCTCATAACTTTGGCCCTGACATCTTTGTTTTCATGTCTTCTGCATTATTTTAGGATTTACGAGGGTATTTTTGTCATTTTAGCACTCTAATTTTCAAGAGATTTTTCCTCTTTAAATTTGATATCACATATTCACCTATTTAATAGGTATTATTTCTTAATTTATGATATTTTCCCTAAGTCAAATTTTAGGGTATTACACTGCACACAAAGAAAGATATCTCCTTATATATATATATATATATATATATATATATATATATATAAAAGGAGATATCTTTCTTTGTGTGCAGCTTATTTTAATATTTGGACTACACACAAACAAATCCACACACAAAAGAAACATATATATGTATAACTTGCTTATCTTTTGATCTCAATATATAGTAGTTTCACATAATCGCTTGCGTTTGGTCCTTAACTTTTGAATATCTACATGTATATACAAGCTTAATAAACTCAGCTTGTTTAATTCTATTGTATTTCAACATTTGTATTTTAAAAATCTAGTTAATACTCTTCTGGTCTTAAATATAAGACATATTTACCTCATTCAGATAGATTACGGAAGTTGGTTGAGTAAGTTAATTTGACAAATATTTTCTAAAACACTCTAGTCATCATCTTCCCTAATTTTTTATTCACTATCTTCTTTGATTATTGTTAACGAATATGAAAATTATGTCTTATATTTAGGACAAAAAGTAACTCTCTAAATATGTGTTAGATTATGGATCAGAGGGAGTAATTTGTTGGAATATACGTAGTCCATTCTTGGTGGATTAGGGCCGGCCAAGCCCAATGCAAGTGGGCTATTATGTAATAGATTTCTTTAATTTTTTTTTTTGTATATTAGGTCTTATTGTATTTCAAGTACTTTTATTTATGATATAATATTTTTTTTATTTTCTCCCCTTGTCATTAAAATTCCTAGCTCCGTCACTGGTTGGATGTGATCTTAAACATAAGATCTCAATCCACTTTATCCTCCAAATTTATATTCATAATTTTTTTTCTATAACACATCCTTATTTATTACACATATTAAGGATTGTTTGATGCATAACATTGGGGGACTAGGATTGGGATCGGGTCAGAGATTGGATCAACTTGTATTGTTTGGTATGTAGGATTGATGATAACATGGGATAGACAATACCACATAAGTAGAATTTGACCAAACCCACCTCCATTTGGTGTTGCATTTTCAATCCTAATATTGCAAATTTGTTTCCAAGACAAAGGGGTCAAATTTGTTTGATCGATGCTGGGGATTGAGGTAAATTAAGATTGAATTTGGTAAGCTAGGGTTAGAAACCACAGCTAGTGCTTTAGGAGATTCAGGGAAGAAGATGAGAGCTAACCACAAGAGAAGGGTTTCCGACGGGGAACGGGATATAAGAAAAATTAATTGAAACCTAAGAATATTTTCTAATAATAATAATAATAATAATAAACTAAAATATGAATTAATTTTAAAAAAATTGAGTTGATGTGACAGTCAAGATTAAAATAAGGTGACTTTGATGATTCAGCCTTTTCCATTAGATAAGGCTAACGGTGCTAATATTTAAGGGCTAAAAATACTTTTTTTATAAATTTAAAGGACTAAAAGTAAACTTGATGAATATAAAGGACCAAATTCATATTTTAGCCTATTATATAATAATAGGTTTGATATTCACTAAATACTCACATATAAACCTAGCAAATGTGAAAGGGAGTCGGCATATACCACTTAATTAAAAGGCTTGATCCTTTTTAGAGGTGAAGATAATTAAATCGAAAATAGCCAGTAATACAAAATGTCATAATGTGTTAGAATAATATTAGACATGAAATTGAAAATAGAACATTCATGCAAATGGAAATAGTCGGTGTTAAAAAAAGTGAATAAATGACTAAAATAAGTTCGATGAATTCTTTATGCTCTAACGATATTCTAAGAAAGTAACTTCAAATGTTATTACCAAACGATTTTTTCAAATTATTTTTTAAATAGAATATTATATTGTTTAATATTTTTTTCAACCCTACCTAGTTAAGTGATTTTTAAAAATTTGAAGAAATTTGAATTTGCCTTAAACCAAAACATGAACGTGTCTAATATACAACTAATTCAAATTTCAAATTGGAATTAGCTAGTGAATTTTGACTAAGTGTTTGACCTGATTTTCCCGAACCCGAAAATTTTGAGACATTGTATAAAATGAAACCTATGGGATTAACATTTCTTCCATTCCAACCCAATATTTTGGCCAAAAGGAATGGAAAATGAGGCCACATGAATTTTGTTGGATGATAATGAGAAAGGTCAAAGAATAATTAAAAATTGTTTCTTGCACAAACTTGTGCCACATGTCCCTTATTTATTCTAAAATTTAATGAACACATGTACATGTGCCAAGAGTCAAGAAGAGTAATAAAAAAGCCTCATAAAACAAGCTCATATTTCAGTCAAGAGAGAAAAGGAATCAAATGAAAATTTTATTAGAATATTACAAGTGTGAACAAGTCTAATTAATACCAATAAGTCAATATACACCTTTCTTTACTTCTTCTTGCGCCATATGTCAAGCTTGGGAAAGTTTTCCCATATGCTTCATACGCATGCCATTTGTCCGCAACAGAGAGCACAAGGGAGAGAAGCTGAGACCATGCATACGCAACACGTACACTTATTCTCAACTTCTTTGTCTTGTGTGTAATAATTTTTTCTTAAAAGATTTTAGAGATATGCAATGCACTTATTTTCACCTTCTTTGTCTAGTTTGTAATAGTTTTTCTCAAGAAGTTTGGAAATATTTTTTCTTTCTAACTTAATCTTTGAGTCTAGATTATGCCTTTATAGAAAGCTAAGTATTCTACACGCAATGCACTTATTTTCAATTTCTTTTTTTCGTTTGTAATGGTATTTTTTCCTAATTTTTTTTTTTTGTGTTTTCTCTTTGTAACTTAATTTGTAAGTCTACATGGGTCTTTTTGAGAAGGATCAGTATTCTATACACAATGTGGAAAACTTGCGCTTATGTATTAAACTTCTTTGTCTAATTAGCTTTTTTCATGAAAGTTTTTTTGAAGATTCTATCACCTCTTTGTCACTTAATTTGTAAGTCAATATGTGTTTCTTTCTAATAATTTATTTCCCAATTTTTTTATGTCTTATCTTCACTTTTAAATTTCATTTGTTAGGTTATGCGTGTCTTTTTAGAATGATGATTATTCTTCACGCCATGTGGAAAACTACACCTGCTCGATTTCATTGTCTCCAATATCGTCTGTTTTAATTCGAATGTTATAAATTTTTTCGAGTACTTTAATATTAAATGAAAATTTTATTAGAATATTACAAGTTTGAACAAGTTTAATTAATACCAATAAGTTGACATACACCTTTCTTTACTTCTGCTTGCGCCATATGTCATGCTCGCTTGGGCAATAAGAAGGAGTCAAATGATCATATACTTATGCATCCAATTAGTCAAGAGGTATAATTATTAAATTAAATCTCCTAATCTCACCCATGATTCCGCCAAGTGTACACCAAAAGGGAGAAGAGAAACATCATATGATTCAAGCTAAGCACATGATCACAAGAGAGAGAGAGAGAGAGAGAGCTCAAAATTGGATAGAACATATGGAGCCCATATAATTGACCTTCAAGAACATTTTAATCTCTATTTTCACACTCATAATTCGATCAAGAGCCCAAAGGGACATAGGGAAAGAGAAAAAAAAAAAAACACAGAAAAGGAGGATTGTATTGTAACGGTAACATCCCAAATTTTGAGATTTTAAAGTTTGAATAATATGTGAAAATTAATTATGAAATTTTGGCTTAAAATAATTACGAGGATAATTATTGAAAATTTAGGCTTATTTGTTAGCTCCAAAGGTTTGTTTTGATGATGCCTAACCTATTGTAAGACTTATGATTAAGAACAAAACGTTTTGCTAAGTTTTTCATTAAAAAATTTCATCTGTAGAAATTCTGTCAGATTGACTCCAACCAACTTATTCTGACTGTAACCAATCTCCTATTTTGGCTCTAGCCAACTTCGACTGACTCTAGCCAAATCCTGAAAATAGATATATTGTTTTGTTCAACTCGAGCCAAATAGCCCTGACTCTAGCCAAGTTCGACCGTTGCCTTCAAATATCCTTTCAAACTCTAGCCAACTTGGTTTGACTTGAGTTTTAACCAAAACTCTAGCCAGAAAGTTTTGACTCTAGCCAAAGAATACATCAATCAAGAGATTGACTCTAGCCAACATTCATTTGAGTGGAGTTTGAGCCTAAACTCTAGCCGAAATATTTGACTCCACCAATATCACTACCATCGAATGAAGTTGACTCACCATCCACAATTACCTTGAGTTCCATCCTTAACTCTAGCCAAAATATTTTGACTCGAGCCAAGTCTTCCTCAACTATGAAAAGTTGACTCGGCAAATAAAATTGCCTCCGCTTTAGTCCTAGACTCTAGCCAAAATATGATGACTCGAGCCAAGCACTCTTCACTTATGCAAAAATGACTCTAGCCAAAATTCGACTCACCAAAAAGATCGGTTCGGAAAATCAGCTCGGACTTCGATTAATCTTTGATTTTGGCTTATGGATTGATTATCTTCTTTTATTACTTATTCAAAATGGATTTAACATTGTTAAATGAGGTTTACAGAAGAAGAGTATTACAGAAAAAGGTTTAAACTTCATTAAAGCAACATGTGTCAAAGGCAATTAATGCAAAGCAGAGTTTTACACCATTCTGGCAAAAATGACGTTCTGGAGAAAATCGATGGTACGGATATTTTCTTGATACATTCAAACGACAATTTGAATAAAGAATGAGAACATTCAATCCTGGGAGAATAAAAAGAGAATATGGAGACATACTTCAACGGATTTATTACTCTCTCTCAACGGCTAATTCAAGGGTCTCAACGGATTGATTTTGAAGCATCTACAACGGTCATAAATGCTCAACTATAAATACCAGAAGCATTCAAGTCTTCACCCACCGAACAACTGCGCATTCAATTAGCAATTAAGAATATTCATTGTTCATACGTATAAACAGTATCTCCGGATACTTTGATCTTCAATAATTATGTATCTACTCTTTTAGAGAGTTTATTATTGATCATCTATCATTGTAAGAATCTCAAGTCAGGGGACTTGGAGATTGGGATACTTGATTACAACTTGTAATTGCAAGTGTAAAGTCCCGGAGTGTTTATGGGCACGTGTAAAATCCTAGAGTGTTTTTGGGTGAGTGAAATCCCGGAGTGTTTCTGGGTAAGTTAGTGAAATCCCGGAGTGTTCCTGGGGACTGGACGTAGGTCAAGAGTTGGACCGAACCAGTATAAATTCTCTGTCTCAACCTCCTCTTTTCTATCTCTACTTTGCCTTGATTTATATCTGTTGTGTGGGTGACTGAGCAATTAGCGAAAGAATTTTGTAATCAACTATTCACCCCATTTCTAGGTGATATTCCACCTTCATTATTTTCCCTTAATTTATTTTGGGAAAAAGAATGATTCAAATAAGGAAAAAATTATGCCTAAAATTATAGAAATAATATATGGGAATTAAATGATGGGATTTGGCCAAATGAATAAATCAATTATTTGGAAAATTAGTAATTTAATTCATTGTAAATAAAACCAAGAAAATATTTGCAAGAAATAATTTTGAAACACACCCTCTTATTATTTAATTGGGACACCAAGTTTATATACATATTAGAGCCGGGAAATCGGGCCGGCCCGTTTAAGCCCTGGCCCTATAGGGCTCGGGCTTGAAAAATAAGCCAGAAATTTGAAATTGGCCCTGTAGGGCCTCGGGCTTAATCGGGCCGACCCGTTAGGCCCGGTTAACTGTAACATTTTTTTTAAAAAAATTTAATTACCTAGACTTCCATTTAATGAATGTGTTTATTTGTAATTACTTAGATTTTTTTAGTTTAAACTATAACCATTTTTTTATGTTTATTATTATTCTGTATTAAAACACATAATTAGTTATTATAAATTTTAAAGAAGGGATGCTTTCATATTAAATATACACATTTTGGTATTACAATATTATATGAGTAATAAATTATAAATATATTTTGTGTAAAATAAGTATAATTATTTTTATCTGTCAGTAAAATCATGCCTGAACCGAAGGAATCTGCAGACACACACAAAATTACGAGAGTGAAATACATTTTATTGTGGGCATACATAAAGCAATTCATTTGTTTAATATTTTTTGAAAAAAAAGGAAAATAACATATTCTTTGTGTTTATTTGTTTTTTATTACGAATTAATAAATGTGTTTATTTGTTGAATGATTTATATTGTTTAGATATTAATGTTGATAACATTTATTTGATAGATTAGAACTTTAATGGTTGCAATTTACTAATTATATTTCTTTGAAAAAAATCGAAGGAAAAATAGTTAAAATTTGCAATAGTAATTTTCAGGCCATGTAGGGCCGGCCCTGGTACTATCGGGTCGGGCTTTGAAAAACATATGTTTTCCTTACTCTAGGCCTTGTTGGGCCCTGGCCCTGTAGGGCCAGGCCCTATCGGACCGGGCCGGGCCTGATTTCCAGCTCTAATACATATACACTTCCATAGGCCTAATAAATATGCTACTCGACCCACTATTTTTTTGTTGTTGATAGCCCAACATCTATTCCACCTCCATGTGGCCCATGATTGAAAAACCCAAAGCCATTATATCATTTATTCATTCATTTAAACCATATGCACAGTATGCTTCTTTGATTTGCTCCATCAGAACACGAAACAGGAACAGACGCCACACGGTTTTGCAGCGAGAGATCCGCTCACACCCATGCTTCTCTCATCAGCAAACCAGACCCCTCCCATGCTTTTCGAGCAACACACCACCTCCCCATTTCTTCTTATATCTTCAAACCGTGAGCAGAGAGGGAAAGAGTGAGCTTCGTTATTTCAACTTCTCTGCATCTAGTTTCTGAAAACAGGGGTTGGGAGCTACGGTAGTAATCATCACACGTACAAACCATAAAGCTAATCTAGGTAAGTCTTCAAGTTTTGCTTCTTCTTGTTCCCATGACAAACCCTTGTAAGTTTAGGAGTATTAAGCCATAGAAAAGAGTCATGAGTTTGTTGTCATAAAAACCAAAACCAAGTTATCTATAGTATATATAAGATGCAAGCCGTGACTGTGGGTGTGTGTATAGCTGCACAAGTAAAACAGACAAAAAAAACGTGGTTGTATTGCATATATAGAGATATGTCTCTGTTCATGGATATTAAAACAGAGACTAAAGCTTAATGCTTTATATATATATATATATATCACAACAATATATATATAGTCACTTAAGAATCAAAACAAAGCCACTGATTCCTATACTTATATGCGTGTATATATAAAGGAGGAGGAAAAGAAACTCAATGTCATTTAGCATAGGAAAAACATTGTTGCTGATACATATATGTATCGTGGCTTTGCATTTGGAAATAATAGGCATAGCATATATTGAAAACTTTGCTGTCAGGTTTAGTTATGTATATATATATGACACTTTATACATAAGCCTAAAAATCTTACTTATGATAAGTATCATAATTTAGTAAATAGTACCTATTGGAAATAGGTGAATATGTGGTTCAAATCTTGAATGGGATTTATCTTATTTTTCTAGGGTAATTTCTCTTGAAATTAGAAAGAATATAGTGCCAAAAATCCCTAAACACACTTATGGGTCGTAAAATATCCTGAGAATGTTATAATAAATCTTAAGAGGAAATTAAATATTTGTTAAAAATAGGAAAATATGTTGTCTCTAATTTAGGTAATTTATGGGATTATTTTCATTGGAAAATAATGAGGCAAAATTTAATATTATTTTGGGGACCATAATTTGCCTAATGATTTTTAAAATAATACATGATGCATAAATTACCAATGTCAATACAATAGTTGTGAGAAAACAATTCATCTTAATTAAGAAAATTGTCAACAATTAGTAGGTGATTAAATAAGTAATTAATTGCTAATTGTTTAAGCATGAACAAAGGTAATATCCAAAGTTAATTATATACAACCCCTAATTGGAGATTAATGACCAATAAGGGATTAAGATTAGCATAAGAATAATTGCTAATTAGTGATTAAGAAAATGTATAAGATGAATTATGTAAAAACCCTAAAGCCTAATTAACCAACAAAGAATTTGATTAAGGCACTAAACAAGTTTAGTAACAAACTTTGACAAATCAAGGGTTTGGATTAAAAGAAATAAAGCTAATCTAATGGTTCAAACAAATTAAGCCTTAATCCATGTGAAATTGAGTTAACCAATAAGAACACTTTGTTCATAGGATATTTTGGCAAGTGGGAGAGCAAAATCTTTGGCCAAAAGGGGGCCATCAAATTCAAAAATAAGAAAGAAAAAGAAGAGAAAAAAATGTGTGTGAAAATGGTTATGCAAGTGGAAGAAAAGTAAAAAAGTAAAAAGATATTTTGTGAAAAAGCAAATAGGATAAATGAGAACCGATAGAAATTAAATCCTACCTTGAAATCTATGAACTAAGTATTAAACATCAGAACATAATATGGACAAGTGAATTTTTGTCCCGAAGTTGGTGTTATCCGAAGTCATTTCCGTAATCGACGGAGTTTCTTCTAAAATGACTAAGGGGCTGGAAAATACCCTTAAAGGGACCATAATCTTTGTTAATCCAAATATTTCTCAAGTGATACCATAGACCTCCAAAGTTACCTCAAGAAGTATTTGAGATTATTTAAAGATTACGTGATTGGAACACTGAGCAGGGAAATTTATCGGAAGAAATCCATAAAGAGGAAAGGTGACATCAGATGGATGATGTCATATTTGGAGAGAGAGGGGGGAGGGAGGTCGAACAAGGCATCCAAGGGAGAGGATTGAAGATGAAGCAAAACCCTAGATCATAAGGCCATGGTTAAAGGAGGAGAAAAGTTGGAAAGAATTACAAAAGATGCCATAACATTTTCTTATAAATAGGCACCTTCCCTTCACTTCATTCTTCACCAATTCAAGAAGACATTTAGAAAATAGAGAGAGGTTAGAGAGAAGGAGGAGCTCTTGTGAAGAAGTAGCAAAGCTCTGGGTAAATTCTTCGGTCCCTAGTTTTAAGTTCTAGTCTTTCGTTCGGTAGTTATAGTATAAATGTTAGTTTGATCTTTAATCTTCCAAGTATATTGTTGATATCATGTTTTAGGGTTAAATATGGTATTTATTTCGAAAATATGATGGACATAGAGATATGGCAAAATTTTGGAAGATTAGAGTCAAAGTAACGAAGTTCTGACGAAATTTCGCCGGTTAGCAAAGTCAGGGGTAAAATGGTCATTATGAATAAAATATCTATTAGGATATTGTTTGATTAATATATGCGATATTATCCTTATAGGATATCTGTGATTACGTTCTGACCAACAGTCGTACCGTATTTCGTCAACGAAGGTACGTACGTTTACGTACTAGTAACACTAACTCTGATGTTTATCGTATGCGTATATGTGTTATGTGTATTATATGTGGTAGCTGATAGCTCTGTTGTATGTCTATGTACTGTTGATCGGGATACGCTTGTGGGGGGCCTATGTGTTGTCAGGATATGCTTGAAGGGGGCCTATGTGCTGTCGGGATATGCTTGTAGGGGCCTATGTCTTTGTCGGGATACGCTTGTAGGGGGCCTATATGCTGTCGGGATACGCTTGTAGGGGCCTGTGCTGTCGGGATACGCTTGTTTGTTTGATACTTGTGTTGTGTGCTCATATGCTGTTAATGTTGTGAATATCTGTAATCCATATACTGTGTATATAAATATGAGGTTAACCGTTACCTGAGGTCCGGTGTGCGTCGGGCCTCAGCTCTTAACATAGCTTCAGGGTCGGGAGGACCGAGGGCCGAAGAGAAGGGCAAGCAGCACGCTTAGAGACTCGGATGAAGACTTGTTTCTATTATGTAGTTACGTTTATGTTAGACACTCGGATTAATGTACCGCCAGTTGGCATTTTGAATATATATATCAGTTACTCTCTTGCTCCGATGCTTTACTCTGATGAAAATTTTTTATTCCGCTTTTGAAAATGAGATGTTACAATAAGAGATAAGAAAAACGTTACTATGTGTGTGTATATAAACATATATATAGTTGCTTCATAATAATGAGAAGAAGGTTACTGCTACATATATATATATACATACATCAAAGGCATGTATTTTCATTGCACCTAAGAAAAGAAACTTCACTATTGAGTATTTTTATATGATGCCATAGATTCATGAGTTTTTTTTTAAATCATTTACTTCAACAGATCAACATTAAGCATGTTGTTGACTTGGTAATTTTCATATTTATAAGTATATATAAAAGAGCCATAGGATTAAAACAAAGCTTAAGGTTTATATACTAGTACGTATATCAGCGTAGTATGGTTTAGAAAGGAATAATAAAGAGTGATTATCTTATTTATGAAAGCATATAGTTAAGGCACCAAAACAAAAGTTGCTGCATTCATGTATATATAAATATGAAGTTATTTTGCTCTTATAAACAAAAAGGAAAACACTGCACATGGAAAAGCTAAGACTAATATATATATATATATATATATATGTTTTGTTGCATGAGGAAAGAGTAGGAGAAAGTTCTGTCATTTTCGTTTTATGTGCCACTGCATAAGAAGGAAAGAGAAGAAAGACTTTAATTTCTTGCTTATATATATATATATATGGAACCAACTATTTTGTATATATGTATATATAATAAGCTAAATCATATGCATTTAAAATAATAAGATACTGTATTAGGAATGTAACACCCCAAATTCCACACCACTTATTGTTTAAGAAAACATGGTTTTAGAAAAAAAAAACAGAGTTTGAGGTTCTACATCAAAGTAATGCGGAAACGGAGAGCATGTACTAACATTTGGACAATGAGTAACTGATATAAAATGCCCTGACATATGATGATGCCTGGCATATGCTAGTTACATTAAATAACCCGAAGGAATATTCATGTGATACAATATACAGAGCTTTGTATAATTACAACTTTTACATGGTAACTATACAATCTAGACCAAGCCTTAACTAGACTTGAGGCAAAGAACCTAACTCAGTTAATCAAACAACTTGGCCAGGTAGGTGTCTATCATAGGAGTCTCACCGAGTTCACGGCGACTTAATGACTGAACCACATAGACTAGCCCTGCCTTCGGCACCAAACTGTTTGAGATAACTTCATTAGATTCATGCCAGAAAGTAGGCTCTGTTAAACTTCTTCCAGCTCTTGTCTCGACCGGTGCCTCTTCACGGCTCCGTCCTTCGGTGCCTTTTCACGACTCCATCTACCGGTGCCTTCTCCGATCCTGGTTCCTTTCCTGTAATACCTGGATAAATAAAAATGGCTATTTTTGATAAGTGAATATGTGGTCTCAATTTCTGTGTTATATTTATCTTATTTCCTAAGGAAAAATCTCTTGGAAATTAGGAAAAAATAATAAGGAGCCAAAATGACTAAAATGCCCTTGTGGAGCATAAAATGGCCTAAGAAAATTATGTTAAATCTTAAGAGGCAGTAAAATAATTATTTAAATTTAGAGAGTAAATTATCTCTAATTTTGGTAATTTAATAAATTATAACCTTGGAAAAATAAAGAGAGAAAAATCAAAAAGTATTATAATGACCAAAATGCCCCGTGAATTTCAATATAATGCATGAGACATAAAATACTAATGTCAGTACAATAGTTGTGAGGTAATGAGTTATTCTAATTAAGAAAATTATCAACAATTAATGGGTAATTAGTTAAATAATTATTGGCTAATTATTTGGGCTTAAACAAAGGAAAATCCAAAGATAATTATGTAAAACCCTATAATTAGTCGTTTATGGCTAAAAATAGCATAAAATATATTTTCTAATTAATTGGAAAATATAAAGAAAAATATATGAGATTGAGTAATTTTAAGCCTAAAAACATGTATGGACCAATAGGAAAATTTTGTAAAAAATTATATAAAATAATTATTAAATAATTGTTTTATATAATATTAATTAATTAAATAAAATAAAATAAAAAATAAAAAAAAAAAGGAAAAGGATCGAAATCTTGAAGGGATAAGGGGATAAGAATTGCAATTAAAAATCATGCTACTTTGATTAAATAGTAGTAAAGTTGTAAAAAGCAAATAGGATAAATGACCACCGATAGAAACTAAATCCTATCTAGAAAACCATGAAAAAGGTTTCTAAGGTCAGGGTATATTCTAAACAAGTGAATTTTTATCTCGGAGTAGGTCAGTCTCGAAGTTATTTCCAAAACCAAAAAGGGTTATACTAGATCGACTATGAATCTATCGATGTTCAAAAGCAAATCGGATAAATAAAAATCTATAGAAACCAAGCCATAACTTGAAATCCAAGAATGAGTTGGTAAACATCCGGGCATATTATGAATCAAGGATTTTTGTCTCGAAGATGTTGTTACACGAAGCGATTTCCGCAACCGAAGGCGGATATCCGAAAATCTTCAGCGAAATAGGAGAGGCCCTGAATGGGATCAAAAATTTAGTTGACCCAAGTATCTTGAAAGAGGAAGAAAAGAACTTCAGGGCTATGTTCCCGGAATTTTGAGATTTTACAGGATTACGCGATTAGGACACCGAACAGGGAACTTTATCGGTACAAGACCATAAAGTGAGCTTGTGACATCATCAAAGATGATGTCATTTTGTGCCACCTAAGGGGGGGGGGAGTTCGGCCAAGACACTCCAAGGGCCAAGATTGTGCCATTTTGCAAAAGTGCGATCCTACGGTCCAGAATCCGTCTGACAAAGTGTGAATAGTAACCCAATTTTCCCTATAAATACCCAAGGACTCCATTCACAATTCTCACACCATTCCACTCTTGTCTAGTTCGAAATTCTTGGAGCAAAGGGAGGAGGAAGAGTCCGGGGAAATTTGCAGCGAAGCTCTGGGTAATTTCTTCGATCCTTAGTCTTAAGTTCTTTCGGTAGTTAGAGTAGGAATGTTAGATAGAACTTTAGTTTTTCAAGTATGATTTAGATATCATTAGGGGTAGATATGATATTTATTTCAAAAATATGTTGGCGAAAGAGGTATGTTAAAATTTTGGAGAAATAGAGTTAAAGTAGCGAAGCGCTGGCGAAATTCCGCCAATTAGTAAGGGTAGGGGCAAAATGGTAATTTGTACCTAAAATGCCTGTTATGATGTTTATCACTAATAAATGTGATATTATCCCTATAGGATATCCGAGCTCAAGCACTGTTGTTGTACCGCCGTCGTTCCGCTGTCGTACCGCTGCTTTCCGTCAAAAGTGCAGTTTTCCGTCAAACGTACCAGAAGTACCGTATATTGTCAACGGAGGTACGGACGCGTACTGTAACACTAATATTGTGCTGCTCATATACATATATGTGATAGATACGTTCATAGGTTAGGGCTCTGTTTAGGGTCGTCATTTATACATACAACTTTTATACGGGTTATAGTCATAATAATGCCGTTGTTTTCCTAGCGCTGAGGACACATGTTGTGATCGTGGCACTGGTTATGTGCAGACTGTTGTTGTTAGGCTTTACATATGGCTCTGTGCTTATGTTCTGTCATTGTATGATCATGCATCTGCTCTATGCTTATGTAGTGATATACTGCTGTTATGTTATGAATATGTGTTGTCCATATACTGTTTTATTTGAGCATAAGGTTAACCGCTACCTGAGATCCAATGGGGTAAATTGGATCTCAGCTGTAGCTTCAGGGTCCGGAGGACCAAGGATCGGAGAGCGGGGCAAGCAACACGACTTGACCGTTGGCCGGAGATGTTTCTTTTGTTTATTTAGTTATTACTTTTTGAGAACAATAGGATGACTGTGTCAATACAATGTTACACTCTGGTTAATATTTGAATGTGAATCAGTTACTCTTTCGCTCCAATGCTCTACTCTGATTGAAAAAAAAATTCCTCTTTAAAAATGGGACGTTACATTTCCTGAACCTTAGACAGATCTGAGGTCCAATACCCATCGGATCTCAGGTAACAGTTAACCTCATATGAAAAGTTTGAACAATATATGTATGAAAGATGTTCATTTACATTACAGCATTGAACCAATACATAGCACACAGCAGATGTAAGGTTACAACAATACATAAGCACACAGCAGATGTAATGTTAACAACACAACAATACATATCACATGTAATGTTATCCACGTTTGCACTAACCAGTGCCACGACAGCTCCTCGTGTCCTCAGCGCTAGGAAAACTCAACGGCATTATCAAGACTATAATCTGTATAAAGCTGAATGTATAAACAATGACCTAAGATAGAGTCTTAGCCACGGTACATGACCCAAGACATAGTCCTGTCCATGACCCTATGAATCATTCTGTCACATATAATCATACAAGACACATCAGAGTTAAAGTTACTAGTATGCGAATGTACCTTTCACCGTGTAATTACCAAGACGTCCGTCCTTTGAATCCGACTCCGGACTTGATCCCGGATATCCTATACGTTATCGTCGGATTAATTCCTTTTCCATAACTTATATGATATTACACTTAATATCATATCACTTAGAATAATATCCTAAAGGTATAATCTACATTTCTACCCTTGGTGGATTAATTATTCCATTTTTACCCTTACATTTTATCAAAAACGATTTGCTGGATTTTCTGGGCAGATTTTCCAACAACTTTGAAAAATCATAATTAATTCTACAAAAATCATTTTTGAGTGATTCAAAATTCCTCATGACCCTTGACATGTCTATTTTCAAGGAAAAGTTTTCCATAATCTAGAATGTAATACCCTAAAAATCACATTTATGATAAGTATCATAATGTAGTAAATAATACCTATTGGAAATAGGTGAATATGTGGTTTCAAATAATAAGTTTTAATTATCTTATTTTCCAAGGTAATTTCTATGGAAATTAGAAGAGATAAAATGCCAAACAAGCCTTAAGTGAATCTATGAGTCGTAAAATACTATGATAAATCCAAAGAGGCAATAAAATATTTGTTAAAAATTAGAGAGTATGTTGTCTTTAATTTAGATAATTTTTGGGATTATTTCCCTTGGAAAATAATGAGACAAAAATCAAAAAGTATTTGGAGGACCAAAAGGACCCCATGATTTTTAATATTTTACATGGGACATAAAATACCAATGTCAGTCCAATAGTTGTGAGAAAATGATTATTCTTAAATAAGAAAATTATCAACAATTAGTGAGGGATTAAATAAATAATTATTGGCTAATTATTTAAGCATGAATCAAGAGAATATTCAAGTTAATTATGTAAAAACCCTTTAATCAAATGATTAGTGGATAAATTAGCATAAAATATACTTGCTAATTAATCAAGAAAGATTAAGTAAAATGTGTGAGGTTAAGTACATGGAAACCCCTAATCCTAAAAGGTTGCTAAACATAGGATTAGCCAATGGGATAATTATCTAATTAGATGAATTAAAGCATGGATTAATTAATAAAGCAAAGTTTGACAAGTCAAACAAAAGAGGGAGCCGAAATTTGAAGGAGAAAAAGAAGAAAAAATATGTATATGTGTGAACACACAAGTGGTTTAAAGAATATTCTATGGAAAAGGAATATTCTCATTGAAAAGCAAGTAGGATAAATGACCACCAATAGAAAATAAATCCTAACTCAAAATCCTTGAATTAGGTTGCTAACAACTGGACATATTATGATTCAGTGTAATTTTGTCCCGAGTTGGACATTTCCCGAAGCGATTTCCGTAACTAAAGACGTTTATACGAAATACCCTGAATGGAATCAAAAATTTAGTTAACCAAGATATTTCCAAAGAGGAATAAGAGGCCTTCAGAGCTACCTGTCGGATTTTTGAGATTAGTTAAGATTTCGCGATTTGAACACCGAACAGGGCTTTTATCGGTAGAAAACTTTTTGGGCAAGTTGGTGACATCACCCTAGTGACATAGGATGAGATCATTTTTGTTGACAAAAGGGGGGGGGGAGGTCGGCACTAGCTTCCAATGGTGGAGAATTGGAGTTGTGTAATACCCTAAAATTTGATTTAGGGAAAAGATCATAAATAAGTAAATAATACATATTTAAAAGGTGAATATGTGGTCTCAAGCTTTTTATGATAATTAGTTTATTTTCCCAAGGAAGATACTGTGAGAAGTAAAAGGGAAAATCCCTTGGAAAATTAGAGAAATTAAGGGCCAAGGTGCCCAAAATGACGAAAATGCCCCTAAGGGACATAAATGACTTAGGAAAATTATGAAAAATCCTAAAAGTCAGTGAAATAATTATTTGAATTAAGAGAGTATATTATCTCTAATTTTGGTAATTTGATAAATTACAAACTTTGAGAAATTGTATAAGAATATTCAAAAAGTAATAAAAAGACCAAAATACCCTTGCAAATTATAGAATAAGGTAAGAAGCATGAAAATGCTAATGTTAATGCAAGAGTATAAGGAAATAAGGTGTTCTAAGTAAGAAAATTATCAACTAATGATAATAAAGTAATTAAGTAATATTGGGCTAATTACTTAAGCATAAGCAAAGGAAATTCAGTAATGATTATGGGAAGCTCAAAAATTGGTGGAAATTAGTTGAATATTAGTAAAAATGTATTTACTAATTAATTGGAAATTTTGGAGAAAAATAGATGAGTTTAGGTATTTTTAAGCCTAAAAACAAGTATGGACCAATAGGGAAATTTTGTAAAAATTATATAAAAATAATTATTAAATAATTATTTTATATAATATTAATTAATTATTAATTAAATAAAAACGAAAATTAAATAAAAAAGGACCAGAATTTTGGGCCAAAGAAAAAGAAAAAGAAAATAGAAATGAAATAGGAAGCAAGTTGGCAACTTGCATAATATTTTAATATTATAATTAATTAAAGCAAAATTTGTGAATAGTAATTTTAAAATTAGGAAACGGATCCTATCTAGAGATCTAGGAATAGGAATCCAAAGGTCAAGGTAAATTATTGATCGCTGAGTTTTTACCTTTAAGTGACCTCTTCCGAAGTTAATTCCGAGGCCGTTTGTGCATTTTCCTAATAAAACAAAATAGGAAAAATGCATATAGGCATATTTTTGAAATAAAGAAAATAAATTCTAACTCAACATTTAGAAATGGGTTCGAATTTATTTAGACATATTTGGAATCGTGAATTATTTCCAAGAGATTGGTAGTCCCGAAAACGACTTCGACACCGGACGCGTTCGGACACGCTGAGAAAACTTCAACCGGACAGCTTGGAGGCCTATATGGAATCGAAATTTAGGTTAACTTGGACATTTCTACTAAGTGAGAACATGTCTTCGAGTTGTAAATCCAGAATTTTGTGAATTCTCCGAAATCACGCGAATCGGGTACCGATCGGGAAAACGGTTATACCGGCATAAAGTGAGCTAAGTCACCACTTTTGGACCAATGAGGGCTGCCACACAGCCCAAAGATGTCGACCAAGAGTGTGTGAGGAGGAGTTTTTGCTTCTTGAACAAGTTGCAAATAATGGGTTATTACAACTTGGAATTCCAAACAAAACCTTATATTTTGCCAAACATGTCCCTTGTTTTTCCCTATAAATAGATGCCTTGCTCTTGAGAAATCTTCACACCATTTTCCAAGCCCTTTGGCCGAAAATTAGAGAGAGGAAGAAGTAGAGAGAGAAGCTCTGGGGGAGGTTCTGCAAGTCTTCAACGGTAAGACTTTCGGTCTTTAGTTTTTAGTTTTTAGTTCATTAGTTAGTAAGGCTAGAGTAGTCTTTATTTTTATGTTTTGATATTAGATGGGAGGGCTATTTTAGTCTTTATTTTCAAAAATCATGATGGCGTCGAAGTTCTGGCGAAATTTTGGGAAGAAAATAGCCTATGTAGCGGGCGCCGGCGAAATTCCGCCAATTAGGGGTCAGGGTAAAATGGTCATTTTGACTAAAAATGTCCGTCGTAATGATAGATCCTTAACAAATGCGTTGTTATGTTGATAGGATAGCCCGATTCCGTTTTTACCTACTGTCGTGCCGTATTCCGACAGAAGTACGCTTACCATCAACGAAGGTACGTTCGCGTACTGTAACACTAACTCTGATGTTTATGGTATGCTTATATGTGGTGTGTGTGTATAGAGGTGTTATACTGTTTGAGTGCATATAGTGGTTAGTGGATATGTCTGTATGCTGGGTGCAATCTGTCTGTATGCTGGGTGCAATCTATTCCAATGCTGGGTGCAATTTGTCTGTATGCTGGGTGCAATATTGTCTGCAAGCTGGGGGCAATACATATGCATGGGTTGTGATAGAGTGATGTTAATGTCTCATTGTCTCGTATACATAAACATGAGGTTAACGTTACCCGAGATCCGGTGCGGATCTCGGCTCTTAACATAGCGTCAGTTCGGGGACCAAGGACCGAGGATGGAGGCAAGCACCGCATAGAAAACCCGATCAAGACTTCATTTCGTGGATCGGCAGAGTCTTCCTTTTGATGTTGTCCTTTATTTCTGAAAACGCTCGGTTATTGAACCGCCTTTGTAATCAGCCAGATACACTACTGTTGGCTTTTTGAATCTATATATCAGATACTCTTCCGCTCAAATGCTCTACTCTGATGGTTTGAAAAGATGTTTTTAAAAAAAAAAAAATTTATACTGCTTTAAAAAGTCGGGTTGTTACATTTGGTATCAGAGCAATAGTCCTGGCATGAATTTAGCTATGTTATTACTGACAGTTTGGTGCCGAAGGCAAGGCTAGTCTACGTGGGTATGCCATTGAGTCGCCGTATAAGTTGGTGAGGCCCCCATGGTAGACACTTACCTGGCCATTCTGTTCGGATAACGGAGTTATGTTCAAAATGCCTTTTAAACTTGGAGCATATTTTGAAAATGAGTACTGATATAGCCTAAGGTCGGTACTACCTTACTCGGTATACCATTCGAGCCGGTATACCATCTTGAACCTGTGTACCACCCTTGGCCTGGTGCATCACTCGATAACCGCCAGTTTGTGCTGGACGGTGATTCTTTCCTAGCATCGAGCTTATATGCGATGATAGGCCACGCCGGATGAAACCCCGAGACCAATAAAGATAAGTACATGCGGTATTTGACCCATGTTGAGAACTTCTATCAGAGAAATTTCTGTAACGAATTTTCATACTCTTCTGGAAAACTGGATTTGATCCACTTTTCTTCGCATCTGTTTTTGGGTAGAGAGAACCAACGAGAATCTGACGACGGAAATGTTCCGCGCGGTGTAAATACTACGTATAATAGAGTTTAATTGTTGTGAGTATGATAAAGGCTGGGAGCAGTGTGAATAATAGAATGATAAAGGCCGGGTGCAATGTAAAGCGTGAAAGAGTCTAGGGACTAGTGTGATAAAGTCCGTGTTATGCGAAATGTCTTCCCTCGTATCTAACGTTTCCCTTAATAAAGGAAAAGAACACAACATGGTGAATTTAAGAGGAGCCGGAGCTCCCGAGGCCGAGGCAGAGGCAGAGGCCGAGGACGAGGTAGACAACCTCGACGATTCCAAGAGTAAATCCCGAGCGCAGACAATTCATGAACCAAACCAAACAGATTGCTTTGCAAGAGGCCGTGGCCGTAGTGCGTGAACAAAGAGAGATGCTAGATGAACAAAGAATGATGATAGAGGAACTTCGGGCCGAAAGGCAAGTCGAAAGGCAGCCGGATACGAGGAAGAACAACATTCAAGAAGAAGAAAACGAGCAGAGTGATGAACACGATGAGGAAGCCGAGGATCCGATAGGTCCCACCACCTCCACGACGAGGGAGAGATATGCAGACTACACAAAGTTGGGTCACTCAATTTTGTAAGCTCAAGCCACCCCGTTTCCACGGGAAGAACGAATTGGCCGAGGATTGGTTGCCGAGTCCGGAGAAAATATTTGAAGTTATGGAATGCCCAGATGATCTAAAGCTCAACTTGCGATCTTTAAGCTCGATGGTGATGCGCATCGATGGTGGAAGAGCGTCGCCACGACGTTGCGGACCCGATATTGCCCTGTCACATGGGAGAAGTTCATGGAGGAATTCAATGAACAATATTTTCCTCCTCGACACAGTGATCAAGGAGGCGGAGTTTCTTAGCATCCAACAAGGTTCGAGGAATCCTTCGACGATTACTATACTCGGTTTACCATCTGTCACGATACTCGTCGTATCTGAAGAGTAATGATAACGAAACCTGGAAGTCAAACAGGTTGACACACGGGCTAAAATATGAGATAAAGAAGAGGCTGGTATCTCAGCAATTTCCTAAACTAGCCCAAGCGGTAGAATCTTGCCGACTAATTGAGCGCAACCGAAAGGAGCTGCGTAAACCCCGGCACTTAAGCACAAGCAGTACAGATCGTAGCGAGGTCAGCCGTGAGAATTCCTCGCGGAAAAGAGAGGCACCATGGAGGGACTCGCAAAGGGAAAACAAGAGACCATTCCAGCAGAGAACTTCCAGAGAGAGTCCAAGGTACTATCTCTCTTAGTAAGGAATTTTCTCTATGCATTGCATGAACTAGGTGTTAGCTATTCGATTGACTTATACGATACGAGAACCACCTCCGTGATGTATTCCATGTTTCTTAGATATTACGATTCGACCGTGATCATGTCATTGAGTAGGAGGTATCTTGTGTTGCCATGGTGTATGGGCGCCATGGTGACATGTATGATATCTTGTGTTGTCATGGTGTATGGGCGCCATGGAGACATTTTGGTATTTGTGGTGTTGACCGCGGTGTATGGGCGCCTGAGACACTATATATCAAAGTACAATATGACAAGATCTTTATGGTCAAACCAAAGCGAATTCTCGATCACCGGGAGGAGCAAATTTAGGGAAAAAGCGAAGATCCGACGCGTATAGTCCGAGGTGAATATGTGGTCTCAAGCTTTTTAAGTTTAGTTAGTTTAATACAAATTTCGAGGGAAATTTTGTTTAACTGGGAGAAATGTAATACCCTAAAATCCCTTGGAAAATTAGAAATAAAAAATTAAGGGCCAATATGTGCCAAAAATGACGAAAATTAGTTTATTTTCCCAAGGAAGATACATAAATAACTTAGGAAAATTGGGAAAAATCCTAAATGCCCCTAAGGGACAAGGAAATAAAAAATGTTAAAATTAGTGTTAGAGAGTATATATTCTCTAATTGTGGTAATTTGATAAAATTACAAACTTGGAGAAATTAAATAGAATATTCAAAAAGTATTGGAAAGACCATAATACCCTTGTAAATTATGAGATAATGTAAGAGGCATGGAAATTCTCATGTTAACACAAGAATATGAAGATAATGAGGTGTTCTAAGTAAGAAAATTATCAACTTGTGATAATTAAGTAATTAAGTAATATTGGGCTAATTACTTAAGCATAAGCAAAGGAAATTCAGTAATGATTATGGGAAGCTCAAAAATTAGTGGAAATTAGTTGAATATTAGTAAAAATGTATTTACTAATTAATTGGAAATTTTGGAGAAAAATAGTTGAGTTTAGGTATTTTTAAGCCTAAAAACAAGTATGGACCAATAGGGAAATTTTGTAAAAATTATATAAAAATAATTATTAAATAATTATTTTATATAATATTAATTAATTATTAATTAAATAAAAACGAAAATTAAATAAAAAAGGACCAGAATTTTGGGCCAAAGAAAAAGAAAAAGAAAATAGAAATGAAATAGGAAGCAAGTTGGCAACTTGCATAATATTTTAATATTATAATTAATTAAAGCAAAATTTGTGAATAGTAATTTTAAAATTAGGAAACGGATCCTATCTAGAGATCTAGGAATAGGAATCCAAAGGTCAAGGTAAAATATTGATCGGTGAGTTTTTATCTTTAAGTAAACTCTTCCTAAGTTAATTAGAGGTCGTTTGTGCATTTTCCTAATAAAACAAAATAGGGAAAAATGCATATAGGCATATTTTTGGAAATAAAGAAAATAAATTCTAACTCAACATTTAGAAATGGGTTTGAATTTATTTAGACATATTTGGAATCGGTGAATTATTTCCAAGAGATTGGTAGTCCCGAAATGCGTTCCGACACCGGACGCGTTCGGACACGTTTTTCGAGAAAACTTCAACTGGACAGTTGGAGGCCTATATGGAATCGAAATTTAGGTTAACTTGGACATTTCTACTAAGTGAGAACATGTCTTCAGAGTTGTAAATCCAGAATTTTGTGAATTCTCCGAAATCACGCGAATCGGGTACCGATCGGGAAAACGGTTATACGGGCATAAAGTGAGCTAAGTCACCACTTTTGGACCAATGAGGGCTGCCACACAGCCCAAAGATGTCGACCAAGAGTGTGTGAGGAGGAGTTTTGGCTTCTTGAACAAGTTGCAAATAATGGGTTATTACAACTTGGAATTCCAAACAAAACCTTATATTTTGCCAAACATGTCCCTTGTTTTTTCCTATAAATAGATGCCTTGCCCTTGAGAAATCTTCACACCATTTTCCAAGCCCTTTGGCCGAAAATTAGAGAGAGGAAGAAGTAGAGAGAGAAGCTCTGGGGGAGGTTACGCGAAGTCTTCAACGGGTAAGACTTTCGGTCTTTAGTTTTTAGTCTTTAGTTCATTAGTTAGTAAGGCTAGAGTAGTCTTTATTTTTATGTTTTGATATTAGATGGGAGGGCTATTTTAGTCTTTATTTTCGAAAATCATGATGGCGTCGAAGTTACGCGAAATTTTGGGAAGAAAATAGCCTATGTAGCGGAAGCGGCGGCGAAATTCCGCCAATTAGGGGTCGAGGGTAAAATGGTCATTTTGACTAAAAATGTCCGTCGTAATGATAGATCCTTAACAAATGCGTTGTTATGTTGATAGGATAGCCCTGATTCCGTTTTTACCTCTTGTCGTGCCGTTTTCCGCGTGCTAGTACGCTTACCATCAACGAAGGTACGTTCGCGTACTGTAACACTAACTCTGATGTTTATGGTATGCATATATGTGCTATGTGTATTGTTATGGTATGTTTATTGAAAGCAAATGTGTTAGAACAGTTTGGTGCCATTACATTCGGTTTACGGAGGTATGTACGTTCGCGTACTGTAACACTAACTCTGATGTTTATGGTATGCTTATATGTGGTGTGTGTGTATAGAGGTGTTATCTTGTTTGAGTGCATATAGTGGTTAGTGGATATGTCGTATGGGGTGCAATACATATCTTTGGGTGCAATCTGATTCCAATCTTTGGGTGCAATTTGTTAATATCTTTGGGTGCAATATTGTGCAAGTGTATACATATGCATGGGTTGTGATAGAGTGATGTTAAACGTTACACGAGATACATAAACATGAGGTTAAACGTTACGAGATCCGGTGCGGATCTCGGCTCTTAACTATAGCGTCGGAGTTCGGGGGACCAAGGACCGAGGATGGAGGCAAGCGGCTGCATAGAAAACTGATGAAGACTTCATTTCGTGGATCGGGCGGGAGTCTTCCTTTTGATGTTGTCCTTTATTTCGAAAACGCTCGGTTATTGAACCGCCTTTGTAATCAGCCAGATACACTATTGTTGGCTTTTTGAATCTATATATCAGTTACTCTTCCGCTCAAATGCTCTACTCTGATGGTTTGAAAAGATGTTTTAAAAAAAAAATTTTATCTTGCTTTAAAAAGTCGGGTTGTTACATTTGGTATCGAGCAATAGTCTGGCATGAATTTAGCTATGTTATTACGGACAGGTTTGGTGCCGAAGGCAAGGCTAGTCTACGTGGGTATGCCATTGAGTCACCGTGAACTCGGTGAGGCCCCATGGTAGACACTTACAGCCATTGGTTCGGATAACGGAGTTATGTTCAAAATGCCTTTTAAACTTGGAGCATATTTTGAAAATGAGTGCGATATAGCCTAAGGTCGGTGTACTACCTTACTTCGGTATACCATTACGAGCCGGTATACCATCTTGAACCGGTGTACCACCCTTGGTCGGTGCATCACTCGATAACCGCCGGTTTGTCTTTGGACGGTGATTCTTTCCTAGCATCGAGCTTATATGCGATGATAGGCCACGCCGGATGAAAACCCGAGACCAATAAAGATAAGTACATGCGGTATTTGACCCATGTTGAGAACTTCTATCGAGAGAATTTCGTAACGAATTTTCATACTCTTACGGAAAAGCTGGATTTGATCCACTTTTCTTCGCATCATTTTTGGGTAGAGAGAACCAACGAGAATCGGCGACGGAAATGTTGCGCGCGGTGTGAATACTACGTATAATAGAGTTTAATTGTTGTGAGTATGATAAAGGTTTGGAGCGGTGTGAATAATAGAATGATAAAGGTGGGTGCAATGTAAAGCGTGAAAGAGTCTAGGGACTAGTGTGATAAAGTCGTGTTATGCGAAATGTCTTCCCTGTATCTAACGTTTCCCTTAATAAAGGAAAAAGAACACAACATGGTGAATTTAAGAGGAGCCGGAGCTCCCGGAGGCCGAGGCGAGGCGAGGCCGAGGACGAGGTAGACAACCTCGGACGATTCCGGTAGTAAATCCCGAGCGAGAAAATTCATGAACCAAACCAGCAGATTGCTTTGCAAGAGGCCGTGGCCGTAGTGCGTGAACAAAGAGAGATGCTAGATGAACAAAGAATGATGATAGAGGAACTTCGGGCGAAAGGCAAGGCGAAAGGCGAGCCGGACATGAGGAAGAACAACATTCGAAGAAGAAGAAAACGAGCGAGTGATGAACACGATGAGGAAGGCGAGGATCGATAGGTCCCAGTCACCTCCACGACGAGGGAGAGATATGCGAGACTACACAAAGTTGGGTCACTCAATTTTGTAAGCTCAAGCCACCTGTTTCCACGGGAAGAACGAATTGGGCGAGGATTGGTTCTTTGAGTCTGGAGAAAATATTTGAAGTTATGGAATGCCCGGATGATCGGAAAGCTCAACTTGCGATCTTTAAGCTCGATGGTGATGCGCATCGATGGTGGAAGAGCGTCGCCACGGCGTTGCGGACCCGATATTGCCTGTCACATGGGAGAAGTTCATGGAGGAATTCAATGAACAATATTTTCCTCCTCGACACGGGTGATCAAGGAGGCGGAGTTTCTTAGCATCCAACAAGGTTACGAGGAATCCTTCGACGATTACTATACTCGGTTTACCAATCTGTCACGATACTCGTCGTATCGAAGAGTAATGATAACGAAACACGGAAGTCAAACGAGGTTGACACACGGGCTAAAATATGAGATAAAGAAGAGGTGGTATCTCGGCGGTTTCCTAAACTAGCCCAAGCGGTAGAATCTTGCCGACTAATTGAGCGCAACCGAAAGGAGCTGCGTAAACCCGGCACTTAAGCACAAGCGGTACGGATCGTAGCGAGGTCAGCCGTGAGAATTCCTCGCGGAAAAGAGAGGCACCATGGAGGGACTCGCAAAGGGAAAACAAGAGACCATTCCAGTATGAGCAACGAGCAACCCGAGGATGCCGGTAACCCGGCCGTGTCACATTGCGGGAAGTACCATTACGGTAGTTGTGGTGGTAGACGGGTTTGTTACGGATGCCGGAAGCCAGGGCACATCATTTCAAACTGTCCTGAGAAAAGTGTAGAGAGACGAGTTTGCTATAGATGTCAGAAACAAGGACACATTGCCCGAATTGTCACGAGATAGCTGCGAAGATGAGGCCACGAGAACCGGGCCGAATGTACGCGTTAACCGACACAATGGACGAGAGAACTTCGGAGAGAGTCCAAGGTACTATCTCTCTTAGTAAGGAATTTTCTCTATGCATTGCATGAACTAGGTGTTAGCTATTCGATTGACTTATACGATACGAGAACCACCTCCGTGATGTATTCCATGTTTCTTAGATATTACGATTCGGCCGTGATCATGTCATTGAGTAGGAGGTATCTTGTGTTGCCATGGTGTATGGGCGCCATGGTGACATGTATGATATCTTGTGTTGTCATGGTGTATGGGCGCCATGGAGACATTTTGGTATTTGTGGTGTTGACCGCGGTGTATGGGCGCCTCGGGAGACACTATATATCAAAGTACAATATGACAAGATCTTTATGGTCAAACCAAAGCGAATTCTCGATCACCAGGAAGAGCAGCTGACAAATAAAGCGAAGATCCGACGCGTATAGTCCGAAATCAGGATAGTACAAAGTTTAGTGGGTAGAATACAAATTTCGAGGACGAAATTTTGTTTAACGGGGGGAGAAATGTAATACCCTAAAATTTGATTTAGGGAAAAGATCATAAATAAGTAAATAATACATATTTAAAAGGTGAATATGTGGTCTCAAGCTTTTATGATAATTAGTTTATTTTCCCAAGGAAGATACTTGTGAGAAGTAAAGGGAAAATCCCTTGGAAAATTAGAGAAATTAAGGGCCAAGGTGCCAAAATGACGAAAATGCCCTAAGGGACATAAATAACTTAGGAAAATTGTGAAAAATCCTAAAGGGCAAGGAAATAAGTGTTAAAATTGAGAGAGTATATTATCTCTAATTTTGGTAATTTGATAAATTACAAACTTGGAGAAATTAAATAAGAATATTCAAAAAGTATTGGAAAGACCATAATACCCTTGTAAATTATAGAATAATGTAAGAGGCATGGAAATTCTCATGTTAACACAAGAATATAAGATAATGAGGTGTTCTAAGTAAGAAAATTATCAACTTGTGATAATTAAGTAATTAAGTAATATTGGGCTAATTACTTAAGCATAAGCAAAGGAAATTCAGTAATGATTATGGGAAGCTCAAAAATTAGTGGAAATTAGTTGAATATTAGTAAAAATGTATTTACTAATTAATTGGAAATTTTGGAGAAAAATAGTTGAGTTTAGGTATTTTTAAGCCTAAAAACAAGTATGGACCAATAGGAAATTTTGTAAAAATTATATAAAAATAATTATTAAATAATTATTTTATATAATATTAATTAATTATTAATTAAATAAAAACGAAAATTAAATAAAAAAGGACCAGAATTTTGGGCCAAAGAAAAAGAAAAGAAAATAGAAATGAAATAGGAAGCAAGTTGGCAACTTGCATAATATTTTAATATTATAATTAATTAAAGCAAAATTTGTGAATAGTAATTTTAAAATTAGGAAACGGATCCTATCTAGAGATCTAGGAATAGGAATCCAAAGGTCAAGGTAAAATATTGATCGGTGAGTTTTTACCTTTAAGTGACCTCTTAGGAAGTTAATTAGAGGCCGTTTGTGCATTTTCCTAATAAAACAAAATAGGGAAAAATGCATATAGGCATATTTTGGAAATAAAGAAAATAAATTCTAACTCAACATTTAGGAATGGGTTTGAATTTATTTAGACATATTGGAATCGGTGAATTATTTCCAAGAGATTGGTAGTCAGAAATTAAACACCGGACGCGTTCGGACACGTTTTCGAGAAAACTTCAAGCTGGACAGTTGGAGGCCTATATGGAATCGAAATTTAGGTTAACTTGGACATTTCTACTAAGTGAGAACATGTCTTGAGTTGTAAATCCAGAATTTTGTGAATTCTCCGAAATCACGCGAATCGGGTGCCGATCGGGAAAACGGTTATAGGGCATAAAGTGAGCTAAGTCACCACTTTTGGACCAATGAGGGCTGCCACACAGCCCAAAGATGTCGACCAAGAGTGTGTGAGGAGGAGTTTTGGCTTCTTGAACAAGTTGCAAATAATGGGTTATTACAACTTGGAATTCCAAACAAAACCTTATATTTTGCCAAACATGTCCCTTGTTTTTCCTATAAATAGATGCCTTGCTCTTGAGAAATCTTCACACCATTTTCCAAGCCCTTTGGCCGAAAATTAGAGAGAGGAAGAAGTAGAGAGAGAAGCTGGGGGAGGTTACGCGAAGTCTTCAACGGGTAAGACTTTCGGTCTTTAGTTTTTAGTCTTTAGTTCATTAGTTAGTAAGGCTAGAGTAGTCTTTATTTTTATGTTTTGATATTAGATGGGAGGGCTATTTTAGTCTTTATTTTCGAAAATCATGATGGCGTCGAAGTGAGAAAATAGCCTATGTAGCGAGCGTTGGCGAAATTCCGCCAATTAGGGGTATAAAATGGTCATTTTGACAAAATGGTCATTTTGACTAAAAATGTCCGTCGTAATGATAGATCCTTAACAAATGCGTTGTTATGTTGATAGGATAGCCATTGATTCCGTTTATTGAATGCTTTGTCGTTTGGTGCCGTAGTCTATACGGGTAAGCCATTAAGTCGCAGTGAACTCGGTGAGGCCCCATCAACGAAGGTACGTTCGCGTCTTGTAACACTAACTCGATGTTTATGGTATGCTTATATGTGGTGTGTGTGTATAGAGGTGTTATCTTGTTTGAGTGCATATAGTGGTTAGTGGATATGTACGTATCTTTGGGTGCAATGCTGTACGTATCTTTGGGTGCAATCTATTCCAATCTTTGGGTGCAATTTGTCGTATCTTTGGGTGCAATATGTCTGCATGGTGGGGGCAATACATATGCATGGGTTGTGATAGAGTGATGTTAG